>OU383776.1:66163839-66310173 GCA_910950805.1 Acrocephalus scirpaceus scirpaceus | reverse complement strand
CTCTGAGTTTCCCCCTACCCTTCTTAATTTGATGAATGACGTTAATTACAATGCCCCCGGCTGAGTCTACCGCTCCTTTTTGGAGCACCGGGCTGAGCGCAAGGTCGCCCTCCTGGTGCTCAACCCCCTTTTGTTGTGGAGGGACTGGATTCCGAAACTATCCCAGCTAAAAGACGAGCCGCAGGAGCTGGAACTCCTCGGTTCATCTGAAGCATCCTATTGTGTTCAGTTTGTGTTCACTCCCCTCAAGGGTCAAGAAAAGTTGTTTTGCCCTGCCTACCAGGTAAAGAGCGTGTTACACCGCCGGCACATGGTGCGAACGGATTGCCCATGTGAAAATGGCATCCACTGTCCGCTTTAAACCTTTGGCCCTTCCTAAAGGTATCTTTTTGATTTGTGGTGATCGGGCTTGGCCAGGCATCCCCCCTCGCCTTACCGGAGGCCCATGCACCCTAGGGCGTCTTGGTCTGTTTACACCCAACAAAACACAAATTATGGAGTGGATTCAGAAAAATAACACAAACGAATTGGCCCGCCAAAAGAGAGACATAAAGGATTTGGACCCAGATTGCAATTTAGAAATCATTCATTGGGCGAGAACCAAGGCCACGGCTGTCACAGTATTTCTTCCATGGGTTTGGATAGCCAAAGCCATGGGCAAATTAGGCAGATTGGAGTGCTGGGTGGCCAAACAGGCCAATCTGACTTCGAACGCCCTAGTGACCTCCTGTCCGACGAGGAGATAACAAGACAGGCGACCTTGCAGAATAGGGCAGCCATCGACTATCTACTGGTGATGCAGGGACATACGTGAGAGGAATTTGAGGGACTTTGTTGCTTCAATTTGTCATCCAGGGCTGAGAACGTCCATCGCACCATCAAGAAAATGCAAGATTTGTTCGGAGAAATAAAGAAAGAGACTGAGGACTGGCTGAGCAGCCTGTTTAAGAACTGGGGACTATCTGGGTGGGCTGGGTCCCTTATCAAAACTGGTCTCATCGTTTTGTTTGTGGTTATTTCCATTTCAATTGCGTTCAGACTCATCCGGCGTTTCATCTGCAAACTGATTTCGGGCACCACTTCTCTCCCGGAAGTGAACCAGGTCACATACCCCACAGCGCCAGAAGAAGGAGAACAAGACTTTGAGGAAGAGGCTCTTCCCCCAGAGGAGAATCACAAAATGTGGCTGACGCAACAGCAGTGGTTTGGGGACATTTATCCAAACTGAATATCTTGCCCCCCAAACTCAGTTCTCCTCCTTTTAATAAAACAAAAGGGGGAGGTGTAGTGGTGCATCTTTTGATTTGGCTGTTATAATTACATTAGTATTGTTAATGTTTTGCAAATGGATTGTTCCTTGCTCCCCCGTTTCTCGCCTGTTTGGTGTGACCCTACATGTTTGCCCAGCAACTGTTAAGTGCCAATCATTTGTATCCCTTGCCCTCGAGTCCTGTCACTCTCAGTGAGGCCTCTCCCTGGTTCCAGAAGGTTCGGAGGAGAGGACCCCCTGATTGGGCCAGGCTCGAGGGAAATCCCACCCTCCTCCTATGGTTTGTTCCCCAAACTGTCCCTCTTCCCCTTGACCACACCTGCCTTCTCAGTTATTGGTTGTCTGTTTGGTTCACCCCTCAACTCCTCCCACGAGTAAAAGTTTCCTCTCTGAGATAGATCTCGGCTCTGCTGGGGCAGTCTCTGGAGGGCACAGACCTACAATAAAGCCTTCTGTGACACCCCACTGGAGTCTTCCTTTCTTTCTTTCGCTGAGACCGCCATCTACATCTCCAGGCTCCACGGCAGCTTACCCACCGGGTGGATCTTGCTGGCCAGCCTGCTGAGATTTACTGAGGTCTGAGTCGGTTTCCAGCCAGGGCAGCTGGGACAGGCTAAGGAGCAGCCAGAGGGCACAGAGGGAAACCCGCCTCAACAGTGAAATAAAATAAAAGTTTGTAGTACACAAACAACATTCTAAAGATAAAATTTATGACAAAATTCACCTTCCTTCCCTCATTGAGCACTATTTCTGGTTGCCAAGTGAAGACTAATGGAACAATTACCAAAAAATTGGTAATTGTTGTGGAGTTAACCCTCCACTGAGTAATGGGAGGTCACATACTTGATGGATGTAAAACATTTGGCTTTGTGTCTGCTACTTTAACCTCTGAAATATCACAAATAGGAAAAGAAAAGGCAGGAAGTCATAATCTGTGGTCAGAAACTTCCATGGTATTTTTTTAAAGCATATTTTAAATTCAACAATAATCTCAAGTTTTCTCTCTGACTCGTACAATTGTGCCCTGGTATTAGGACTATTTGAAGATCCAACAAAGCTGTATATATTAATTATTTAGGAAAAAGGACTCTTTTCAACTATAGCTCTAATAGCAGATGGTTTTATAACTGCTCTTAAGCTAGAGCAGCACAGAGTAAAAAAAAAAAGTGCTTTCATTACCTTGGAGTGTCAATTTCCCTTACTACATCTTTAATTCCTAGAAACATGGGAATCTCTTCTTTATTTTAGTTGAATTCACCAAAATTTTTGTTAATTTCATTTTCAGGCATTTTTTTCAAGTCTCTTCCCTTTAATGTTCATGGAAAGTGAGAGAACCTGAACTGTGTTTCACCTGCAATAAACTGTGCTGATTGAAAATTTCCTTTGTGCCACCACTGTCCTATACTGACTTCTTTCAAACTTTGGAATTGGATGTAATGCAGCCAGTGCTGTGTTTTTACAGTAATACATACATGCCATATCCTTGGCCTTTCTCTTTCCAGACCAAGGCAAGATGCTTTTCTTTTTTTTTTTTTTTTTTTGGTAGCATTCTCTTTCAGCACTGTGAGTTAAGAGATTTATTTGCAATGAAAATTCAATCAGTTGTACTTTATTCATGGATATTCAGTCCAGCCATCGATGCAGGTCCACTTAATGGGCCCAAGGGGACCCAGTTTGTCACCGTGCCTCCTTAAGGGTGCTCTTATAATCCTGCCCTGTCTAACCCTGGCACCACAACAAGTTCTGGTACAGCCCAGTATGCCACACAAACCTAGCTGATCCGGTGGGTTCAGAGAAGCACTGGGCTTGGGAATACATGTGGCGACAAACACAAGGAGAAAGGAGGACTCTGCAGAGAGGTTGCCACACAAGGTTATTGGAGCCCTGAAGAGAGCAACCACACCTCGGGGAATCTGGCACTGCCTGGAACGTCCTGTTACAGTGTCTTTTATGTGGGGGAGGAGTAAGGGGAAGGATCAAGGGAAACTCCAATCAGCGGTGACCAGGGAGTGGCCCTGAGGATGGAGGACATCTCGAGGAACCAATCCCCTAAGGGAAGGAGGAACCTCCTCTGGTTCTGGCCTGTCACATAACGCTCCTTCTGGAACTCTCTAGATCCAAGGAAGGGCCCCGATATGACAGACACATCCCAGAGGTGGGGAACAAGGGATTGACAGCCAACCCAAAGGAGGAAACAACAAGGCAAAACCAAATTGGAATATCAACAGGGGTGCATGGAACGAACCATTTAACATCATTGACATACATTTAACAGAGGACAGAAAATGCACCACTACAGCAGTTCATCCCAGCTGGTGTGTCTGAAGGAGAATTACCACTGATGCTGGGTTTTTTTCCCTTTAGGTCAGGGACTAGGCTGTGGCATCAGGTGCTGCAGCAGCCACACTGCTCCCCAGCCTGCAGCTGGATAACACTGAGGAAGCAATGAGGGACAGGCCAGAGGCAATAGCCTTCCAGGTTAGGATGTAAAGGCTAAAACAAATCCTGTTTGGGTTTTTTTTTTTTTTTTGGTTTGGTTTTTGTTTGTTTGTTTGTTTGTGTTTGTTTTGGCGGTTTTTTAAAATACTCTTTCATTTTTTCATCTGAGCTAGAACAGGCAGATGGACTGCTCTGAGCTTGTGGAGAGTAAAAAGCTTCAAAACTATTGCAGTCAACAGTTGAAAGACAATTTCCATTTATACTCAGTGTAAATGAGATGATGGCAACTTTTAATTTTGCAGTTACAGCATTAAATAACTGATGGGAATACAAACATGGACAAAAGTATATATATATGAAAATTAATATCCCTCTATCCTCCTCTTTTTTCCCCTTAATATACACAAGACCAATTTAAAACAACAACAACAACAAAAATCACAAACAAAATCAAAACTAAGATCCCCAAAAACAAACAAAACCAACCAACCAAAACAGACAAGATTTTCATGCTCCCTCTTGGATAGTATCAGATTTTTTTCAACCCACAGTTCTACAATTAACTGTGGGGTTCTGAGCATTCCCCATTTAAAAGAAACTGATATTTAGAACGTTTAAATACAGAAATTATTTTGCTTATGTAGGTTTAAAGCCTTGCACATTTCAAAATACTAATTTTGCTAGGATAAAACAATGAGTGGAAAAAAAGAGAAATTAACCGAAAATGTGCCATATTTTCAGCTCTGAACATAGATTCAATGCAAGGCCTCCTTACTGGTTTTAAGTTTAATGTCTTCTCCAGAAACTATCCCTTAGTTTTTATGGTTATGCAGAATACATTAGTGCTAAGACAGAATTTTTTCCCAATGACAGAACAAAAGGTAGAGTGAGCACATATTTCTTTCATTGTGCTTATCTGTCTGAATTGAAGAGAGCAGATAATCAAGTAAAGTGCAAGGAACTTAGACAAGCTAAGTATTGCATACAGTGTGTACATTTTGGCAGTAATTCTTTCTAATTTATTGTAGATTTTCTGCTCTAATGTAGTATATAATCCCAGGATCAGGGTCACAAAATCAAGCATTCAAGAAAGGCAGATTCTAAGCTGGAAATTTCTCACTGCTGCCCTCTTGCATGCATATATGCATTTCAATATGATAAAGATATAAATTATGTGTGCATTATCGTGTTTCCACACTAAAATACAGAAATATGTAATGCCTTGAGATTCCATGAAGCTTAATTAGCACAGATGAACTTTTCCATCGAAGGGAATAATTACAAATGTTTCCCCAGCAGAGTGACGATTTATTTTAGAGTTGCACGAAAGGTCCCATGGGTGGCATCTTTTCACAGGAGGCATTGTGGCAATCAGGTTTTAAATCCTGCTTATCTAATTTGGTAGTGGATGCTGCTTCTCTTTTGGTTGGGGTTTTTTGTGTTTGGTTTTTTTTTTAAATCTCGTCCCAACTCCCGTTCTTTTTGGACCTCACAATGATTGCAGAAGCATCTGCAGGGCAGCCTGTTCCCTCTTTCCTTCCAGAAGAGAATCAGAAATACAAAAAGTTGCATTTTATATTCGCACAAAGTGCTTGTGGTATAACTAACATAGTACAGTAGGTGCTGGGGAACTTGCTAGTGGGGCAGAATTGTAAAATTCTTGTTTGTTTGGCAGCTTCAGGTTCACTTGGTAACTGTGCACCAATGGCTCACTGTCTGTGTCACTGTGAACTTTCTCTTCTTCCTTTTTCCTCTTTCTCCCTTTCTCCCATCTCTTTTCCCCCCTTTTCCCTCTCTCTCCCCCTGCCCTCATCTCTAGTTTCTGTTTGATTGCTTTCCAAGCACATTATTGTGGTTTTATTGTAAAATTTGCCTTTCATAGCCAAAGATTACATAGTGCATTTTAATTTTTTACTCTATGCTAAACTGTATTATGGGCAATCCTGCAATCTTAACTGAAGGAAGCAGTTAGGAATCACTTTAGGGACACTTGTCATTAAAAGCAGTGGAGTTGTTTGCAGGCACAGCCTCTAGAATTGCCTTACTTAGTCTGTGGCTAGCACATTTCAATTAAAGGCCTTATAATCTGCAAGAATCCTGTTCTAGGACTAGAACCACTGCACCAAGACCTTTTGGAGGCTCTTTCTGAAGAGAAAAGATGTGATACGGGTTAATTTGCTGCTGCTTTTTCCTAGACACCACAATGAAATAACTTGATTGATCTTAGCTGTGTTAAAATCCATTCTGAAAAGCAGCAGTGTGCAACCAAGGAAAGGAAAACTGCAAAAATCTTTGTCAATCCCTGGTTTTGGTACTAATTTTTTGTGGTACTGATTTTTGTCTATACCACAGATTTACATTCAAAAGACCAATTTCATACTATCTGAAGGGAAAAAAATATAAGAAATAAAACATGATTAACCATTGTAAAGACCAATAATTTCAACAGTTAGTTGAGACTACTTGGAGTAGATATAAAGTTATCAGTACAGCCGAATCATTTATACTCTCTTGTCCTGCTGACTTTATCATGACTCTAATCAATATAACAGAATTGAGACATTCTTCCACTATGTACGTGGAAACAGTTACATTTTTCCAGTTATATTGCAATCAGATTATTTGCTTTTAAAGGTCTGTAGGTTTCTTTTGTTACTGCAAAGTTTGGGGGTTTTTAGCTGTGAACTGGAAGGATCAGTAAATTGACTCATTTTGGAAGAGTGAACATTGGCCTGAAACTGTGTGGTATTTTTTTGTGAACAGAAATTGAACCTGCACTGAGTCTTGTATTGAAACAAAATGAAAAAATTGTATCAAGAGCTCAGTGCTGTACTGCATGCTTGAAAACATCTCATCAAAGCATCTTCTAACTAGGGCGTACAATAATTTCCTTTTCCTCAATGATACTAATATTCAAGATTTAAGAAGAAATACTTTTTGATGGTTAAGCCCTGGGACTGAAATTCTGCATGGCTTACAAATGGTATTTGATTTCTCTGCTAAAAAAAATTGTGTCTTTTGTAACAAATGTGGATGTTTGCTATTTGGTATTAAAGTGTAGCTTGCCAGGAACTAATGATTCCTTCTACTTTTATTTAAAGCACATGCTTAGACATTTTATGGATCTCTACTCACTGGCAGCTGCCCGAGTTGGAACATTAACAACAGGAAGAGAATCTTTGCGGGTTCACTTCAAACCTGAAGCAGCTGTTACGCCTCCTGCTCCAGCTCCTGCTACTGATGGTAAGTTTGCTTTTCAAGCAATTACAGTCACTTGGATGTGGGTTCCCAGTCAGCACCTCCCTTCATTCTGCATTGCTTCTGTGGGCAAATATAACAACACTCAATTGTGAGAGTAATGGAGCATTAAAACTAGTGCAAACAGAAATGTTCTGAGATGTTTTTCAGAAGAGAAAGGGGATAGTGAAAGCTAACACAGGGATTAAAATTACTACTGTAATTTTCTTCTACTGGTCCCAATTTACTCAGATATTTTTGGTTTTAATTTGGGTTTAGTTGCTTGGTTGGTTGGATTATTTGGTATTGGGCAGTAGTGGTGGTGGTTGGGTGGGTGTTTTCTTTTATGTTTTTTGATTTTTGTTGTTATTATTATTTTTAATTTCTTTCTTCTCTTTACTATTTTTTTAATGAAGGCTTTTACCTTTTGTTCTGTCATAAACCATTAATATTTTGTAATAGCCTTTCCTTGCAACTGTAACCACTTCAGTTTTATGCATTTCCTTGTTTTTTAAAACTTACTTTCTCTTAACAGAAATTTGGCTGATAGACTTTGGAACTGGAGCAGCTGTTACACGTCCTGCTCCTGCTCATGCTGGTAAGTCTCCTTTTCAAGCGATTATAGTCTCTTGGATGTGGATTCCTGGGAAGCATCTCCCTTCATGCTGCACAGTTTCTGTATGCAAATCTGAAAGTAGTTAAGAGTAAAGATAATGGAGCATTAGTACTAGTGCTAAGAGAAATGTTCTAAGACTTTTTTGGGAAGAGAAAGAAGATGGTGAAAGCTGACACAGGGATTAAGGTTACTACCGTAATATTTTTTTCTACTGGTGCCTATTTGCTTGGATATTTTTGATTTCAGTTTGGGTTTGTTTGGAGATTTGTTTTGGGATTTTTGGTTTTGGGGAGTAGTAATGGTGGGTGTGTGGGTGTTTGATTTTTATCTTTCATTACCTCTTTTCATTTCTTTCTTTCTTTTTTTGTTTAAACCAGAGACTTTTTCCTTTCTCTTTTAAACCATTTACATTTTGTAATAACTTTTCCTCACAACCACAAGCATTCCAATTCTGTGCATATCCTTGTTTTTTTTTAAATTTACTTTCTCTGAACAGAATCTTTGCACATTCATTTAGAACCCCAAGCAGCTGCTACACCTGCTGCTCCTACTCCTGTTGCTGCTGCTCCTCCTGCTGCTGAGTCTGCTTTTCAAGCAATTGTCGTCACTGCGATGTGATCTCAGAGCCAGCATCTCCCTTCATGCTGCACAGCATCTGTAGGCAAATACAACAATACTTACTGTATTTCCTTGTTTCTTAAAATTTACTTCCTCTGAAATAGATTTACTTTCTCTGAACAGAATCTTTTTGGCGTCACTTTGAACCCCAAGCAGCTGATACCATGTGCTATGTAGTAGTTTGGAAACAAACCAGTGGAAGATTCCAAGTCAGAACTACAGTTTAATAGGAAAGTTAAAATAAAGGCAGAAAACACTGGCTTAGACTGACGGAGTCAGGATACAACCTGACACCCTGTTGGTCAGGGTGGTGGGAGGAGTCCAGTTACATGGTGGCTGCAGTCCTGGTGAAGCAATGCATGTGGTTCTGTTGAAGCGGTGATCCTGTAGAAGGGTCTGGTGTTCCTCTGAAGGTCCAGTGGTAGTTATGTAGCTCTTGTCCCCTGAGAACGCAGTCAGTAAGGCTGCTCTGGTGTTCCTAAACCTCTGGTTATATCCAGGTAGGAAGGCTTGGTTCACCCCTTTAGGCAGAGCACCTTACAATGGGATGATGTAATTTTATAAGTCACACAGTAAGGCCTTGATGGCCCATTAGTGGAGATAACCCTCTGGAAGGAGTTATCAGGGATGAGTCACAGGAGAGGACAAAGAATACTGCCCCATTTATCGTAGCAGCTTACTTAGGTGGTAAGAGAATACACACTTTCTGGTTGCATCTTCCATTATAACCTAAGACACCGAAGTAAATTTCCTTTCTCTGAACAGACTCCTTTTGGCGTTGCATTGAGCCCCAAGCAGCCCGTACACCTCCTGCTCCTGCTCATTCTCCTGCTCCTGTTGGTAAGTCTGCTTTCCAAGCAATTACAGTGACTTGGAAGTAGGTTCCTAGGCAGCACCTCCCTTCATGCTACACAGCTTCTGCAGACAAGTACAATACTATACTGTAAACATAATGGAGCAGTAAAACTATTACTAACAGTCTGAAATAGCCATTTCTTGCTGCCATAACCATTCCAGTTCTGTCCATTTCCTTGTTTTTTAAAATTTACTTTCCCTGAAGTAATTTTACTTTCTCTGAACAGACTCTTTTTGGCTTCCTATTTCACCTCAAGCAGCTAGTCCACCCCCTTCTCCTGCTCCTGCAGGTAAGTCTGCCTTTTAAGCAATTATAGTCACTTGTATATGGTTGTAGTCACTTGGATGTGGGTTCCTAGCCAGCATCTACCTTCATGCTGCACAGCTTCTGTAGGCAAATACAACAATACTTAATTGCAATTATTATGAAGCAGAAAAACTAGAGCTAAGAGAAATTTTATGAGATGTTTCTCAGAAAAGAAAGGTGATGCTGACAGCTAACACAGGGATTAAAATTACTATTATAATTTCTTTTTTCCACTGGTCCTTACTTGCTTGGATTTATTTGGTTTGAGTTTGGGTTTGGTGGCTTGGTTGTTTGGATTCTTGATTTTGGGGAGTGGTGGTGGTGGGTAGGTGTGTGTTTGGTTTATGTGGTTTTTTGTTTGGGATTTTTTTTTGCTATTTTAAATTTCTTTTTTTGTTTGTTTTTTGCCAAAGACTTTTTCCTCCCTTTCTGACATAAACCGATAATATTTTTTATAACGGCCTTTCCTTGCAACCACAACCATTTTAGTGATGTGCATTTCCTTGTTTTATAAAATCTAAAAATTTAATTTTAAAACTACTTTCTCTGCATAGAATCTTTTTGGGGTCACATTGGACAACAACTAGCCAGAACACCTCCTGCTCATGCTCGTGACAGTGATGGTAAGTCTGTCTTTCAAGCAATTACAGTCACTTGGATATGTGGGTTCCTAGCTGGCATCTCCCTTCATGCTGCACAGCTTCTATAGGCAAGTACAACATTTAAACATATTGGAGCAATTAGGCTAGTGTTAACAGAAACATTCTGAGACTTTTTTCAGAAAAGAAAGGGCATTGTAAAAGCTAACCCAGGGATTAAAATTACTGCTGTAAAGTTTTATTCTGTTGGTCTTTATCTGCTTGGATCTTTTAAGTTTTAATTTGGATTTGGTTGCTTGGTTGGTGGGATTTTTTGGTCTTGGGGAGTGCTTGCGGTGGGTGGGTGTTTGGTTTTTGATTTATTTTTATTACCATTTCCTTCCTTCCTTTCTTCCTTCTGTCTTTCCTTCTCTTTTTCCTTTCTTTTTGTTATAAATAATTAACCTTTTATGAGTGCCTTTTCTTGCAAACACAGCCTCCTCAGTTCTGTGCATTTCCTTGCTTTTTTCAATTTACTTTCTCTGAAGTAAATTTACTTTCTCGAAACAGAACCTTTTTGGCCTCTCTTTGTGCCCAAAGGAGCTGCTGCATCTCAAGGTCCTGAAAGTGATGGTAAGTCTGCTTTTTAAGCAATTATACTCACTTGTATGTGGGTTCCCAGCCAAGATCTCCCTTCATGCTGCACAGCTTCTGTAGGCAAATACAACAGCATTTAGTTGTAAACGTAACAGAGCATTAAAACTAATGCTAACAGAAATATTCTGAGACTTTTTCATAAGAGAAAGAGGGAGGTGAAGCTAATACAGGGATTAAATTTACTATTGGAGTGTGGATTTTTTTTTTGTATTGGTCCCTATTTGCTTGGGTATTTGGGGGTATTTGGGGGGTTTTATTGCCTGGTGGCTTCGAACTTTTGGTTTTGCATTATAGTGGTAGTGGGTGGGTGAGTGGTTTTTTACTTTTTTAGTACCATTTTGACTTTTTTCCTTACTTTTTTTCCCCCAAAGGCTTCTTCTTTTCAATTTGTTGTAAACCATGAACATTTTTATAATCATCTTTCCTTGCAAATATAACCATTGCACTTCTGTGCATTTCCTTGCATTTTAAAAATTTATCTCCTCTAAAGTAAATTTCCTTTCTCTGAACAGATATTTTTCAGGTTAATTTTCCACCTCAAGCACTCAGTACACCTCCTCCTCCTGTTCCTGCTCCTGCTGGTAAGTCTGCTTTTCAAACAATTGCAGTCACTTGGATGTGGGTTCCCAGACAGCATCTCCCTTCACGCTGCACAGCTTCTGTACACAAATACCACAATATTTAATTGTAAACATAACGGAGTGTTAAAACTGGTGCTGATAGAAATATGAGACTTTTTTCAGAAGAGAAAGGGGGTGGTTCAAGCTAACACAGGGATTAAAATTATTACTGTAATGCTTTTCCTATTAGTCCCTATTTCCTTGTGGGTATGTCTTGTTTTAGTTTGGGTTTGGATGCTTGGTTGCTCAGAATTTTTGGTTTTGGGGAGTGGTTGTGGTGGACACAAGGGTGTCTGATTTTTTATTGTTTAAATTAGTATTTTAAACTTCTTTTCCTTCCTTCCTTCCTTCCTTCCTTCCTTCCTTCCTTCCTTCCTTCCTTCCTTCCTTCCTTCCTTCCTTCCTTCCTTCCTTCCTTCCTCCCTTCCTCCCTTCCTCCCTTCCTCCCTTCCTCCCTTCCTCCCTTCCTCCCTTCCTCCCTCCCTCCCTCCCTCCCTCCCTCCCTCCCTCCCTCCCTCCCTCCTCCCTCCCTCCCTCCCTCCCTCCCTCCCTCCCTCCCTCCCTCCCTCCCTCCCTTCCTCCCTCCTTCCTTCCTTCCTTCCTTCCTTCCTTCCTTCCTTCCTTCCTTCCTTCCTTCCTTCCTTCCTTCCTTCCTTCCTTCCTTCCTTCCTTCCTTCCTTCCTTCCTTCCTTCCTTCCTTCCTTCCTTCCTTCCTTCCTTCCTTCCTGTTATAAAGCATTAACATTTCTAATAGCCTTTCCTTGCATCCATAACCATTTGTTTGATGCATTTCTTTGCTTTTTAAAACTTACTTTTTCTGAAGAGATATTTTTCAGCCTTGTGTTTCACCCCAAGCAGCTGGTACACCTCCTGCTCCTGATGATAAGTCTTCTTTTCAAGCAATTACATTCACTTGGATGTGGGTCAGAGCCAGCATCTCCCTTTCTGCTGCGCAGCTTCTGTAGGCAAATACAACAATACTTACATCTAAACATAATGTAGCAATACAACTAGTCCAAACAGAAACATTCTGAGATATTTTTCAGAACAGAAAGGTGGTGATGAAAGCTAAGACAGGGAATAAAATTTTTGTAATTTTTTTTTTAATTCTTGTAGTTTCTTTTTTCTAGTGGTCCCCAATTGCTTGGATATTTTTTTGTTGTTATTTTGTTTGGGGCATGGCTGATTGAATTTATTTGGTTTTGTAGAATGGTGGTGGTGGGTGGGTGAACTTTTGGGTTTTGATTTTTTTCTTTCTTTAATATTTTTAAATGATTCCTTTTTTTTTTTAACCAAAGGCTTTTTCATTTCATTCTGTTTGAAACCATTAGCAATTCTTAATAGGCATTCCTTGCATCCATCACCATTTTAGTTCTTTGCATTTCCTTGCTTTTTAAACCTTACCTTTTCTGAAGTTGTAGAAATTTGTCAGACTGGGGTTTTTTTCTTGTTACCCTCTGTCTTGCATTTTTTCCTTAGAAACAGTGCAGGACAGAATTCAATACATGTGGACTTCAAATAATCATAACCTTTTCTTAGTACTGTTAGTATTGAAACGTGTGAATGTTCTGATAGTGATAGCAAGTAAAGTAAAATCTAATAGTGTCATGGGCTTGATATTGGCTAAATGCCAGTGCACCTACAAAGAAGTCATTTCCTCATTCTCCTCCACCACAGTGGAGCAGAGGAGGGGGAAAGAACAATTCAAAAGCTCTTTATATAAAGGAATAAAACACTTCAAGGGCAAAACAGGCTCAAAACTTTAAAATGTGTAAAGAAAAATCTATTAACAGAATTAAAAAAGCATAATGAGCACTAAGACACTTTTCCTCACCCCCAGCCCTTCATTTCTTTCCCACTGACAATGCCGGGAGACAAAATGGGGCTTTTAGTCAGTTTGTCACTTCCAAAAGACTTTCCTCAGTTTGCCTAGGGAGAGGAGTCTCTTTTGCCATGCCATGGGGTCTTTCTCATGGAGACAGTGCTCTTGAACTTTTCCAGCGCGGTTCTAATTTTCATGGGTAGCAGCCCCACCCAAATCTGCTGCAATGTCAGCCTCTCCCATGGGCACAACAGTCTTCCCACAGCTGTTTTATTTGTGGGCCATTTGGTTCATGGGGTTTTGTTTTAAGGATGAGCTGGTCTAGTAAAAAGGCAAGGGTCTTTTTCTTCTGCTCTGAAAGCAAGGGTTCTCTCTCTCTCTCTCTCTGTTCAAGCCTCCCACCAGATCACAGTTTCTCAGCATCCACATGTTCCAGCGTGAGCACCTTTTTCTCACAGGCTGCGGGTGAATTCTGCCTTCCCCCACGCACTTAATGAATTACAGGGAAATAGATTGTTGTAATATAGTCCTCACCACAGCATGCAGGAGAATTTCAGCTCCAAGGCCCAGAACACCTCCTCTTCTACCTCCCTCGTTTGCACCGACCTTAGTGTCGCCATGTTGTTCTCCTCAGGGGTCTTTTCTCTGACTCGAGAGAGAATTAGTGTTCATACGTTCACTTGTTCTCAAGTTCTATCAGTTGAGAAGTTTCAGTTCTGCAGGGTTGAAAGGTTGTGGGCCCCATGCAGGCTCCACATCAGGGTATTGCTGGCCATGCCTCTCCCCGCTGATCATGTGGTTCCCGCCAGCACAACGTGAGCCGCGCCGGCTGCTGGCTCCACTCAGTGCCTCTCTTCCTGCGGAGAGCTTTTTGCCCTTCTGTTTGCAGCACGGCTGGCTAAAAGCAGCTGAGCAAATGAAGTTCATTGCCAGCCATGCTGAGGTAGCCGTGGCCGCACGGCACCGCCCCGGCCGTGCCAATGTTGGCCACGTGGTCCTGGCCACATGGCCGGCCCTGGATTGGGAGGGCTCCTACCCAGCTCCTACCCGTCCAGCTCCTACCCACCCCTTCCAGGAAGAAAAAGAGAGTTCCCCAGGTTTTGTCTGTGGTAAATAAGTTATCATGGAGGCATTCCCAGCTTTTCTAGTAGGCTTAGCAATGTGCCTGTTCTCAGAGGCAGCCAGTGATTGGTTTTGCCAGGCACACAAGAAGCTTTTAGCAGCTCCTGACAGAAATACCACTTCCATGGCTGCCGTCTTCCCTCCTCACCAAAAATTAACCCATGCAAACCCAACACAGATAGGCCACAAAAGAGAATTTCCCAACTCTTGAGATGATCACAGGCAGGAAAGAATGGAGATAGCAGTAGAGGCAGAACCAGAGAAGTATATTGACAATGTTTACTAAGCTGGAAGTGTCTATAATGCTGACTACACCAAGCAGTGATGTCTCCCAGAAACTACTTTTTACTGGAGTATTTGCAATTCTTACCTGATGTTAATCAACTCAGCATCACTTGCCAACATTACTGCATAGTGAGTATATAAGGAATATACTGCATAATAAGGAATGCAGGTATCCCAGTATAAATGTTCTCCTTGTCATGTGGCTTTGCTTACACAAGTAAGAGTTGTAAACAAATATTATAAGTCACGCAGTGTAAAATGGTAACAGTATGAAATTTATATTCTAATCACATTATGTAACTTAGGACAAGGTGTTCAAAAACACACTAGGTCAACCCCACACGTGCTACTTGGTAAAGGAAGTGCCTTTTCTATGCAAGAATTGTTTGATACTCAGTATTCTAGTTATATGAATTTTTTACTTATCAGACTGTTGTAACATATTTGAATATTACAGCAATTTAATTTAAATGGAGCCAGCAAAAATATGCCTGACTAATATTTGAGGAGTATTAAGTGTTGATTTCAATTGATGGTGAAATATGTTCAGAAGTAAATGATCTCTTCTCTGGCTAACAGGGCCAATGTTCCCCAATAAGAGCGACAGCAAGAATATAAAATAAGTTTGTTCGTTTGATTGAAAACCACAGTCTTAGAATTATAATGATGAGGGGTGAAAGGTCTCTGTAAGTATTTCCAGCATGTCATATAAAGTTATCCTTCCTAAGGCAGGATACTTGTGCTAATATCCTTTGTGTATTAAAGATTAGTATCTGTAATCAGGTGCCCTGTGTTTCAAATACACACTTAGGACAAGAAGCAAACAGTTATAAGTACTTCCCAGAGGTACCTTTGTGAGAGGTATTTAGCAGCAAATGCAGATTTTCTCTTGATTTGTTTTTTATTTTTTGTTGTATTCCAGCATAAGGGAGAGAACCTAGACATCAATGTTTTATCTACAGGCCAAAAAGTCAGCTTGACCAGAGTTATAGCCAAGATCTCCAGATGCTGCAACCTGGAACTGACGAATCCTCTGATGTGATATGCCACAGAACTTACACTGTGTCTTGAACCAGCACCCCCTCCAGCGTGGCACCTTCCACAACCTATACTGTGTCTGGAACCAACGTACCCTCCAGTGTGACACCCTCCACAACCTATACTGTGTCTGGAACCAACGTACCCTCCAGTGTGACACCAGGCAGAACAGGTTTGGGGTCATCAGTGGTCATGTCTTCCAATGTGACACCCAGCAGAATGTACACTGTGTCTCAAATCAGCATACCCTCCAGTGTAACACCCAGCAGAACAGGCATTGGGTCATCAATGGACACATTCAGCAACCTGATACCAACCAGATCCCATACTGGATCATCAATGGATGCATCCTCCCATATGATACAAAACAAATCTTTTAGTGTATCTTCAATCAACACACCGTCCAGTCTGACAGGGAATGGAATTGGTACTGGGTCTTCAGTCAACACATCCTTCAGTTTCAGACCACACAGAACCATTTCTTTGCCTTCAGTCAGATCTTTCAGCCAGGATGTCTTACCCAGCACCAGAAGAAATCAGGGAATTTAATTATGTGAGTCTTGGTGGTGTCAGTGCTCTTAAGCAAAATCCTGGCTTCTCTTCAGAAGGAAAATACTCTAGCAATGTAAAAAGAGCAAATTGAAGTACAGTTTTACCTACCTTTGTGTTTTAGTTGAATGTATGGGGGTTTTTTGTCTGTAATTTCATATTTTTATGAAAATGTGCATATCTTCACATTTCTGTGTTTCTAATTATTCATACACCGGAACACTTATTTTTTAACTCTTACTTATTGCAGTTCTTAATTTTTATGTAGCATATTTTAAAATGTTATAAAACAAGATCTTTTGGGTAGCTTTCCTCATTTTTTTAAGAAAATTCACAAGCCATTTTAGTCCGTCTCTTTCATACCTTTCTATTTTGAACCAGGACTAAAATACTTTAATAGGATTGAGAGGGGTCCACGAAATGTACACCAGTGATTTTTCTTGTGGAATGTCATGACTCTGCCATGACACTTTTTTCCTTTTTCTTTTTTTTTTTTCTTGGTTTTGTTGTTGTGTTGTTGTTGTTGTTGTTGTTTGGTTGTTTTTTTTGTTTTTCATCCTTCTCTCATCAGCTCGACTGCACACACAAATTTAGTTGCAAACTTAAGCCAGATGAGCAAAAAGAAAGATGTGATGGGCCTTTGGGAGCACCAATGGAAATAAAGGTCATATTTTACTAGGAATATTAAGGCCACGGAAAAGTAAAATGATACATTCAATAAAACTATGTGCTTGGCTTTAGCAACAAGCAAAAATAAGCAAGGTAATCACATTAATATATGGGAGACAGGATAGTGATTGAGAAAGATCCATCACCAATGGCCTAAACACTTTACCATCATCCAGAGTCCACAGGTGCTGTGGAGCCCCATTTCGCTGAGAGGACCTGGAGAACCCTTCCCAGCAACTGGGAAAATCCTACACAGTGCATCCACGTGTAGCTGAGGTCTCCAAATTCCCCTTGGAAGTGAGTCCAGATTTTATAGGCCCAAATCAAGTCAAAGTGACTTAATTACATTTCTAGCACAGAAACACTTGGATCTGATGGCACACTTGCTGACCAGCAGAGGCCAGGGATGAGCCAGAGCCCAGCCCTTGTCTGGAAGGATTTCCCCTAACATATCCTACCAACAAGCCTCTACTCATGTCAGTTGGGGAAATTTCTTAAAACGATACATTTCTTGCAGAGAGCTACACAAGGTTATGTGTAAGTTTCTGAAGCACTGGTTTGGTGTTAAACAGCTAGTATAAGCACCTTGCTCATCTATTATTAGCTAAATAATACTGGTGGGGTTAGTCACAAAATGTCCAGGGTTCATCTTATAAGTCAACTTTGGCTGAGCCCTGCTGCTCAGGCCTACCTACCTCAGCCCTCTAACTGTGTTTACTTTTACAAACAAAAGTTGTATTTGTTTAAAGTTAAATTGTAATAAGCTGTATTTCATGATATTAAGTTTGTCTTATAGTAATTTAAATTCTATTAGATTTAATTTTTGTCAAAATGTATTAAATTTAAAATGCTATGCAACAAAACTAGGCCTGGATTTTCTGTACTGTGAATATTTGAAAGGGCTAAAAACACTGTGCCGAGGCATATACTTGGGCGAGAAAAAGAAATAGAAGCTAGCAAAAATTAGTAATGAGCTAGAGACACAGGGTGAAGCTTGGCAATAAATAGGGAACAGAAATGTGCAAAAATGAGGCACAGAACTTACTCAAATCAGTGAGAAAATCGCTGAAACAGCTAACAAGAGACTGTGCATGCCTAGAGGAGAAAGGTGAAAAGGGCATGGTGAGGAAGACATCCAGCCTTCATCAGGGGACCACCAAGGAAGATGTGGAGCCCTGGTCAGTGCGACTACCAGGGTGCACTGTGCCTGTGCTTCGCTTATGCCAGTGATAGTAATGAGTTTTAAGAAATACTTTGCATAACCACACCTTTTCTAACGAAAACAATGAATATGCATAAAGTATATATATATATATATAAAATAGATATATTTTATTATATTATTTATATATTATTAATATATTACATAATAAATATTTTTATACTATACTATAAATTCAATTTCTATTGTATGCATATAAATATGCATAAAACCATCTATTGTAATCTGCTATGTACCTGTGTGTGCACTGCTAGGAGGAGTGATCCCCGTGCACCCAGTGCACTGAATAGAGCAAAGTGAGTCCTCTTCTTGGACTTTGTTTCAGAAGTATCTCTTGGCCTGGTTTGGGCAATTCATATTCGACATCCAAAACCTATAAAATCCTCCTGGCTTGCCCTGGCAGCACTGAATGCAGAGATCTCTCCATCCTCAGCTAGGCAGAAGTTACTCTGGTCCTGTAGCAATGGTTTAAAATATTTTGAACCTTCTCTGACCTCTGGATTCTGATGCAGATTAGTAACTAAATAATAGATTTTAAATCTGGTCTTTCTGTTCAATGTTGTTATCAGACTGAAAAAAATTAGAGTTGTCTACTCTCTCTTCTTACCCTGCAGTTGTGATGAAAGGGAAGAATATTCACATTATTTGCATTTGAAAAGATGCAAGAAATTGGCAAAGAATTGTAGTTATTCTATCTCATAAAAGAGAGGATAAGGGTCATCATCAAGCCCACACAGAGCATATCTGTGTTCATTAACAGATTTTCCAAAACAGTTATTAGTACTTGTTCAGTGTTCTTGGTTCTTCTTTTAAAGAAAGCAAAATGTTGAAAGGTCTGGAATGAATATTTAGAACATTAGGCATTTAAACATTAGAATATTTAAACATTAGAACTATACAAGATTCCCAGAAACCCAATGGTGAGAGTGATAACTTTGCATTAATGCTGATTAGCAGATGAATTTTTCACAAAGGCATATCAAGGAAGCTCTAAGATGGAATTAATTGAAATGGAAATTGCAGACACAACTGGATTACAAAAGACAAGCTAGAAACTCAGCTGGTACAAATCACTACAGAATCATTGAATTCAAAATCTAGCTCAGCGCTTGCTGGAGGACATCCATGTCCTGATTCCAAAGTGTCACAGAATTTGTGCTCTGCCATTTTAATGGTGCCGGTGAAAATTATGGTCTTCCTGTAATCAACTTAATAATGATTACACAACATAATTACTGGATTGTGTGCAAACCATAGGGTTGGGGGTTTTTCCATTTTCATTGCATAGTTTCTGTTTACCTCAGATATCACCAGAAATTTTTAAAAGAATATATTGTTTTGGAGAAGGTACATTTTAATTGCTGGGTTTATGATTACTTTTGAATAATATGAGCCTTATCTCCCTGCTCAGAACAAGAATACCCATTCCAAAACAGTGACATGGGATCTTGTGACCAAAACAGTGAAAGCTGAAATGACATGTTCAAGACATGAGGCCAAGCTGAGAGCATACAAATGGGTGAAATGTTTAGGTCATGCTCTTTTCCTTCAAGCAAACTTCTCTTGTCCCAACAAGGCTGGTCCCTCAAATAATGACATACTAATATTTTAATTTCATGTCTCAAAAATCTATGAAGAGAAAAGTAAATATTTTTTACTTCTCAGGTAGGGAAAATGTCTACATTCTTTGTGTGGAGGGAACAGACAACCCTTTCTGTGTTTGCTTTTCATTTTAAAAAAGGACAAAGTCTCTTACATATTGGTAAGAAAACAATTAAATTGAAAGTACAGAAGCAGTTTAAGCTGCCTTTCTCTTTTAATTGTTTCTTTAAGACTAACATAAATTATGTTCAGATTGAAGAAGTGATGAAGAGAGGTCATTTGTTTGTGAGCAATTGTCCAAACTGCAGCAACATTGCTTCTTATACTGTGATACAGCTATAGAGAGTGGTGGAGGTCCTTTGGCATTATGCATTTATAGAGCAGATCCCTTCCCATGCAGGTCAGTCAGGAAGAAGCTTCTCCTGCTTTGTCCAAGGGAAACTGAAAACCAAACACTGTGTCATCAGTGTCCCTTTTGGAAAGAAGGAAAACTGGATGATTTACAAACAAGCTGCTGAGCCCGAATGGATCCTGAGCAGTGGAGGACAGAGTCAGCACAATACATAAAGTTCTCATGGCAGAAATAATTGCTTCTGTTTCTCTGATGCCTACTGTAACAGTGTTCCACTGTCAGAAACTCTTGGGAGAAAAGTATCATTAGGGATAATTTTCTTCCTCTCTCTTTTTTCATTGCAGTTGCCTTTTATTATTTTTATTTATTTTATTATTCACTTTCCATTTCCATTCTTGCTTCCTCTAAGCATCTCCTGAACTGTTCCAGCAATAGCCAAGGTCACATTCACTGGGCATAAATTTGTGCTTCCACTGAAATTGGATGATGGTTTTCCCTGCAGTGCTTTGTTCTCCCCTGCTGCTCTTACAGACTGGAGAAGGTCCAGGAGGGACAGAGGTGATGAAAGGGCTGGAGAACCTGTGCTGTGAGGGAAGACTGGAGCAGTTGGGTCTTTTCTCCCTGGAGAACACAAGGTTCATCACATGATTCCAGTATTTAGAGCACAGATACAAAGGGGGCAGAGCATCTCTGCTGACAAAGACCCACTTGGAGAAGACTAGGAGCAACAGTACAGGTAACACTGGGAGGGGTTTGTGTCAATATAAAAAAGCAATTCTTACAAGTAGGAACAAGCCTCTGCTGGAACAGCCTCCCCAGGGATGTGGCAGAGTCCCCCTTGCTTGAGGTTTCCAGGTTGCAGCTGGACAGGGCTCCAGAGAATCTCACAAAAGCCCCCTCCCCTTCCCACAAAAAGTTGTACCTTCTGAGGTCCCTCCACCTTGGGCTGTTGTGTGGCTGTATCCTTGGAGCAGAGGGCCACACTCACCATTCTATTTTCCAGGCTGTTTTTCAGGTCCTTCGGTACCCAGCTGTGCTCACACCAATGCAGAGCCAATGCAGGGGAGAGAAGGGAGCAAGTACCTGGCTGCAGGAAAAGCACAGAGCCTCCTCTTGTGTTCCACCTGTTGGTAACTGTTGGTTGTTGGCACATCTCAGCAGTGCTCACCTTGCAGCTTTGATTCCTTTGACCTATGGTGAGTCATTCTGAGATTCCAGGGAAATTCCCCCCGGCTCCAGGTGCTGCTTTATGACTTAGGTGCTCTTCCACAGCTCTTCTTTTTGGTGTCTGTTGTGCTTAAGCTGCACTGGATTAAGTGAGAATTGACACAGCTGCAGTCAGAATTACAGTCAATTCCCCCAAAAAGAGCACTGGGAAATTTCCAATATTTAATAGTTTCTGATGAAGTTTTGCTGACAGCTGTTGGACCGATATTGGTATATTTGGTTAACAAGTAAGGAAACTTCTCTTGGACAGGCAGACTTCCACCAGATAAGTTGTGAGGACACACGAAAACAGAACATTGGTCATCACTACCACCTTTTTAATAAGGAATTGAAGCCTTAATGTTTGCCAGCAATGATGTGCTGTTTTCAGACACCAGTTTTCATTTATAACAGAGCATTTTCCATCAGCTGCTAGATAGAACTCAGAGTGCACTGAAAGCAAGATGGACCTAAAAATTAGTTGTATTCTTGTGTAGATGTACGGTTACAAAACCTTCTGGAGCTTAAACTGACATTCTGTTTATCATAGGAGCAAATTACAGAAATATAACTCAGTTTCTGTGATTATTTTCTGATACAGCAGAGTCTGAGCTTGCTTATGGAAGGCATTTATCTTAACTACCAGTATCCTTGACAACACCAGAATACAATAAAGGGCTTTGTAATGAGCTGCTTTTCAAAAATGTATCCCTTAACTTGGATGATTATGTGATAATAAAATTGCACCGAGCCATTTTTGGAAAATATTTTAGGTGGTGTCACCTTAAAATACAATATTTTGAGACATATTAAAATGTCTCAGCTTGCTACCAGGTGTACAGCTGAAATATCAAGCTGACCTGGTGTGAAATCTCTTCTGGTTTTTGCTGTGTTTGGTTATATTTTCTGCAATATGGCCAAAATTGTGCCTTAACAGTCACAGAATCATAGAATCACATAGAATCACAGAATTTCTAGGTTGGAAGAGACCTTCAAGATCATTGAGTCCAACCCATGCCCTAACACCTCAGCTTGATCATGGCACCGAGTGCCACATCCAGTCTTCTTTTAAACACTTACAGAGATGGTGACTCCACCACCTCCCCAGGCAGGCCATTCCAGTACTTAATCACTCTTTCTGTGAAAAACCTTTTCATAATATCCAACCTATATTTCCCTTGACGCAGCTTGAGACTGTGTCCTCTTGTTCTGTCAGTTGTTGCCTGGAGAAAGAGACCAACCCCCAGCTGACTACAACCACCCTTCAGGAAGTTGTAGAGAGTGGTAAGGTCACCTCTGAGTCTCCTCTTCTCCAGGCTAAACAACCCCGGCTCCCTCAGTGTTGCTCACAGGGTTTGTGTTCCAAGTCCCTCACCAGCCTCGTTGCCTCCTCTGGACACACTCAAGTGTCTCACTCAACGTCCTTCCTGAACTGAGGGGCCAGAGCTGGAAACAGCACTCAAGGTGTGGCCTCACCAGAGCTGAGTATAGGGGAAGAATGACCTCCCTGCTCCTGCTGGCCACACTATTCCTGATCCAGGCCAGGATGCCATTGGCCTTCTTGGCCACCAGGGCACACTGCTGGCTCATGTTCAGCCAGATGTCAACCAGAACCTTGAGGTCCCTTTCCTCCTGGGCACTGTCCAGCCACACCATCCCCAGCTTGTAATGTTGCAGGGGGTTATTGTGGCCAAAATGCAGGACCCAGCACTTGGACTTAATTAACTGCATCTTGTTAGACTCTGCCCATCCATCCAAAGATGGACTTGTTCCAGTCTCTTTGCAGAGTCATCCTACCTTCCAACAGATCAACACACGCTCCCAGCTTAGTGTCATCTGCAAATTTACTAATGAATGACTCCATACCCTCATCCAGGTCATCAATAAAACTATTGAACAGACCTGGCCCCAGCACACACCCTGAGGGACACCACTGGTGCCTGGCTGCCAGCTGGACTCAGCACCGTTCACCACCATTCTCTGGGCTCAGCCATCCAGCCAGTTCCTAACCCAGCACAGAGTGCTCCTGTCCAAGCCATGGGCTGCCAGCTTTTCCAGGAGTGTGCTGTGGGAGACAGTGTCAAAGGCCTTGCTGAAGTCCAAATAGACAATATCCACAGACTTTCCTGCATCCACCAGGTGGGTCACCTGGTCATAAAGGGAGATCAGGTTGGTCAAACATGACCTACCCCTCCTAAACCCATCCTGGCTGGGTCTGATACCCTGGCCATCCTGTAAGTGCTGTGTGATGACAATCAATATAAACTGTTCCATTATCTTACCAGGTACTGAGGTCAGGCTGACTGGTCTGTAATTACCAGGATCCTCCTTCCCACCCTTTTTGTGAATGGCTGTCACATTGTCCAGCTTCCAGTCGTCTGGAACCTCGCCAGTGAGCCAGGACTGTTGGTAAATGATGGAGAGCGGCTTTGCAAGCTCATCTGCCAGCTCCCTCATCACCCTGGGATGGATCCCATCTGGGCCCATAGGTTTATGAATATCCAAGTTGCTCAGCAGTTCTCTGACTGCCTCCTCTTGCATAACAGGGGGACCATTCTGCTCCCTGACACCACCAACCAACCCAAGAGGACGGTTTTCTTGAAGGCAAGTCGTCTTCCCACTAAAAACTGAGGCAAAGTAGGTGTTAAGCAACTCTGCCTTCTCCTCATCTGCAGTCACTAAGTTCCCTCCCTCATCCAATAAAGAACAAAAGTTAGTCTTACCCTTCCTTTTACCATTAATATAGTTGTAAAAACATTTTTTATTATCCTTTACAGCAGTCGCCATTCTAAGTTCAAAGTGAGCTTTGGCCTCCCTAATTTTTTTCCTGCATGCTCTAGTAGCCCCCTTAAAAATACTTCCTGAGAGATCTGACCCTCCTTACAAAGATGTTTACATCCTCTACTTGCCCATCCAGTCTGGAAGCTTGGCTCGTCGACTCGTCTTTTGGCACACAGGGACAGTCTGTCTTTGTGCCCTCAAGATCTCTGTTTTGAGACATGCCCACCTTTCCTGGATTCCATTTTTTTTAAGGGCTGCTTCCCAAGGAGCCCTCTGAATAAGTTTCCTAAATAGGCCAAAGTCTGCCCTCCAGAAGTCCAATGCAAGAGTCTTATTGGTGCTCCTCCTGATTTCACCAAATATTGAGAATTCTGTAATTTCATGATCACTGTGCCCCAAGTGGCCTCCAACCACCACATCTCCCACCAGCCCATCTTTATTTGCAAACAACAGGTCTAACATAGTCCCTCCCCTGGTGGGCTCACCCACCAGCTGCGATAAAAAGTTGTCCTCCATACACTCTAAAAACTTCCTGGACTGCCTCTTTTCTTAGAATGGGCTTTGCTGTGACTTTTACTCATGCTGCTGCAGACTGTGGAGACAACTGTACATAAAAATGTGTGATAGAAGCAGACATGAGGCTGACATGCTCTGTGTTTCCAGGATATCTCATTGACAGGATAAGGCGGTATCAGTGGACTCTGGACCAAGCTGTGATTCTATGGATACTTCAGCAAGAGAGGGTTTTTTTCAGGGTGATTAAAACTAAGCTTGCTGTGACATTTGCATCTCTATTTTGTAAAACTTCAGAAACCTTAATCATCTTAGGCCCTGTGAAATGTTACTAACATCAGCAAAAGTCATCATAATTTGCATGCAAAAATACATCATTTTTGACATTTGGGAACTGGAAGAAACTGATTTCTGTTGCTGATGACACACAAAGAGAGCAGGTTGGTGCCTTGGAGCCTATGTCTGCCGCTGTTGACTGAAAAGTATCTTTTGAAATAGCACCCTATTGCCCTGGCTGGGCAGAATGGAAGTCCAGGAGGCTAGATAGGTGTTTACTACCAAGTCTTTGACCTTTTATGCAAAATAAAAATTATGAATTCTTAGAACTATTAATTTTAAAAGTGTTTATAAAAGAAAAGTATAAAGGAGAGATGTTGTACACTCTGTGTGTGTATGTGTGTTACACCTTGAACGTACCACATTATAATAGCACACTCTCCAAACATTCATTCTTCTTTATGACGATTATCCATTAAGAAATGCCATGTAAAACTTAATTCTTTGTTCATAAGTACCTCACCTACTGACAACAATTAAAATTGCTTACAGGGCCTCAGTTGCAAATGCTAAACATTCAAATCTCAAACTAAGTGTATTAGAAAATACACTTTGCTTTTCTCAAGAGGCTGATTGTGAGCTATTTTGTGAGCTATTTTATTCATGAAAATATCCTGGGGCTGTTTGCATCAAACACTGGGATTTTGTTAGCAATAAAGAGGGAAAGTGCACCATGTGTGGGAAAGTAATTCCTTCACAAAGTATGTGCTTGGAGACTACTTGGGTCAAAAGAATTTATTTTTAATTCCACAGGCTGAAGAACTGCCCATCATCTGCTTTATCAGAAAAAGAGGCTTGAGTCTTTGGCCTCTTCCAGAGTCTTAAATGACTAAAGCTGAAGAGATTTCCCCCAAAAGCAAGGAGTGTTTTGAGGAGCGTGGTGATACCTCTCTGCAGAACTGACCATCGGTCAAGGGAAGGTCCTGTGGCCCAGAACTGAGCCCAAGGTGTCCCTGAGGATTTGTCACATCCTCTGCCTCCTCTGGCAGTGCTCCCACAGGGCACAGCAGGAGGGATTCCAGCAATTTGTCAGCACGGGGAGGCAGAGCATGAGCTTCTACTGCTGTCTCCAGTCCAGGGCTAGGTAGCACTTTCAGGCCAGCAATGACAAATTTCTGCAGCTCTGGCTTCACAGTTGTTGTTGGCAGTGCTGTGACAGCCTCTGCCACCAAGCAAGAGTATCTGCAGGGGCAGGATGGTGTAGAGATGCCTCTCAGAGAACGGGGAGAACACCTTCAAACAGCATCTGACAGAGTTAATGAAGGGATGGTAAATCACTTTGAAGGGGACAGATTCTAAAAACCTCTATCTGTGAAAATAAGAGACAAGAGGTGTGAAGAGGGAATAGGAAAGGGAAAGGGAAAGGATAGAGTCCTTGGAAATTCTGACTTTATCTAAAGGACATTTTCTGACAACATATATGTTTGCTGCAATAAATAATCCTTTCCCACATGCTTTAGCTTTCTAGCTCTTGATATTAACTAAACCCAGTGAGTTTTAAAAGAGATAGGAAAAAAATTAGTAAAAAGTTTTCTCAACACCAAATATCTGCCAAAGGCTGAGAGCTATGGTTAATGGCTTTTGAATATTCACAGGAATGATCAAAATAATTGAAAAAGGCTCTTAGAATCCAGCATGAGTTGTGCTTTTAAGGAGATTACATAGAGATTCACATTGTACTGTGTGCTTTTATAGCCTTGAAAACAGAAACACAATAACAGTATTTCATGCACACACAATAACAAAAAATTACAGTCCGTGCCTTCTTGTCCTGGTAAGTATTTGCTGCAGCAGCCACCTTTCTTGTAAGTAAAGATGTGTTCAAAGGCCCTATTTTCCTCTTTTCTGTTGAAAACTGTTACATATCAAAAAAAGGATTAGTCCTATATGTAGTCTTTTCTTCTTGTCAAGGAACAAGCTCAAATCTCCAGGCA
Organism: Acrocephalus scirpaceus scirpaceus; assembly: GCA_910950805.1. Classification (NCBI taxonomy): domain Eukaryota; kingdom Metazoa; phylum Chordata; class Aves; order Passeriformes; family Sylviidae; genus Acrocephalus; species Acrocephalus scirpaceus. The sequence goes on along the minus strand of OU383776.1, from coordinate 66,283,545 downwards.
AATATAAAAGGATACAAGATTTTAGAAGTAAGTTACAGTTAAGTTAATGAAGTTAATGAACCTGACTTGAATTCAGTTTTGACTTCTGAAGAATTTAAAATAGCTGAGAATAAAACAGCCTCACCTTTCCTTAGTGATATGTGAAAGGCCAGAACAAGAAAAGAAAATCTGAGTTACTCTGCTGATGCTTGTTGAAATCAATATGTAATGGAAAATTATTGTTATTAGGAAAAGAACAGTTTAAATTACATGACAGTTTCTTGCCTTGGTGAACTCTTGGCCCTCTGTGATACACTTCACCTCAATATAGACTTCAGGTGGTTTGTTGTTTTCTTTTTCTTCCTCCAAAACACCCAGAGATCAAAATCCTTGGTAAAAACAGGACTTCCACTTTCAATCAGAGCCAAAGGAAAGCTCTGCAGGGCTTCTTCCTAAATGCAGATAAAATACTCTGGTGATCTTATGACACCCTATTCTCAAACTTTTCACACCAGATTCTACTCTGGAACACCATGACTTCCTTGTAATCTGAAAGAGAGAACAAATCTGTGCTGGTTTGAAAGCAAAACCAGTGAAAGACTCCAAGTCAGAAACACAGTTTAATAAGAGGAAAAGAAAAGAAATAAAAGAAAGTAAAATAAAAGTAATAGTACAAAAAACCACTGACAGAGTCAGAATACAACCTGACACCCTGTTAGGGTGGTAGTGGCAGTCCAGATGAGGTGGTCTTGTCAAAGCAGTGATCCTGTAGAAAGGTCTGGTAGCTCTTGTCTCCTCTGGGAGTCCAGTGGATAAAAGCTGCCTGTGCTGTCCCAAACCCTGGATTTATCCAGGTGCGAATGCTTGGCTCCTCCCCCTGGGCAGAGCATCTCCCAATGGGCTGATCTCATTCTATGAGTCATGCAGTGGTGCAGGAGCCGGGGTGCTAACAGTGAGGAATGTGTATAGAAAGATATAAAAGAACAAGATATGCAGAAGCCAGAGTGTTAACAGTGAAGAGAACACGATACCCCTGACATTGAAAAGTAACAAGTTATGGCAGGGAGGTAGAGCAAGCTATGAGAAACAGGAGCAGGAGCTATGAGAATAAGAAGCATAAGCTATGGGAAACAGGATGCTAACAGGATATATGTATCTATAAGAATAAAAGTAACATTGCAAAATGCATAAATGCTACTAACCAATGAAAAGCTTTGCACGTCCGTACCTGCCGTGGGAATAGTAACTTTAGACCAATAGAATAATAGCAAAAATCGCGTGAGTACATGTACGGGACTTTTATAATGGTATAAAAGTAGACCTATTCTGCTGAATAAATCGGAAGCTGATCTACTCATCAAATTGGTGCGTCTTGCTTCCCCGTCTCTGGCCGCGACATCTGGTGACCCCGACGTGATCAGAAGATGGAGTAGAAGTGCTGCGGACGAGAGAAGAGACGGCCATCCCGGTGCCCGAGAGGGTCGGGCGGCGCCCGAGAGAGGCGGGTAAGTGAAAACTGAAAGACAGAAAGCAACGTTGCTGCAGCTGACCAGTGAGTCAGGCTGACCTGTGAGTCAGACAGACTGAGGTCTGGAGCGGGATGGGGAATGCTGCTATGACAGCTATGGAACAAGCTACTGTGGACGGGCTAATGAAGATTGCGTCCACGACCGGTCGTAAAATAGATCGCAGAGAATTAGTGGACTTGCTTTTTTGGTGCAGACGGCAGGGTTATTTAACAGAAACTAATCAAATCTTTGATCCTGCTGCTTGGAAGCGAGTTGGTTCGGAACTATGGGAAGGAGTACAGTCTGGTATGAAAGGGGTAAAGACAATGGCACGGACTTTCCGGGAGGTGCGATTGATGATGGATCAGGTCCATGCTGATGCTGAGGTAGCTCATGCCCTTCAAGTGGCAATTGCTATGCCGACAAGGAAGGGACCTGAGGAAGGGGTGTCTTCCTCTGATGAAGGAACCTTAGACGCTGCCATGCAAGAGGAAGAAAAGGAGAAAGGGTATTTGGATTCTGGTACCCTGGTATCTGCCCCGGTGGGATTTAGGGGAGCTTTTGATGATCTAATCCCTCTCTGGAATCCTGAATCTTCAGTAGTTCCTAGTGCTCCTTCGGAGCCAATGGAAATTCAAACCACAGACACACCACAAAATCCACAGACTATAGAAACGAAGCCAGAAGGCACAGAAGGGGGACTAGAAAATGAGCCACAATTGGCAAAGCTCCTGCAAGCACAAAAGAATGTTATGGCTAAGCTGCTGGAAGAAATGCGGAGGTTAGATGGTGGAGCTAAAAAGCAGATTCGTGCATTAGCCTATCAGAAGGCAGCTGATGCTATTAAAAATGGGTTGGAAAATATTGAACACCAATTGTCTCAGCAAAATCAGATAACAGGAGCTTCTTCTGAGCCTAAGAAATTACCAAAGACTTTGACAAAACCACAGCGACTGCAATTGATTGAATATGCTGGAAATGGAGAAATAGGGATTGAAGAGCTTAATAATCATCTCAGACTGAACTATGGACCTGGTCAAGGTCTGACTGAAGCAGAGCGGCGAGAGATATTAACTTGGCGTACGAAGCTTAGGGAAGTTGGTATGGATCCGGATGCTCGGGACCGGGCTTATGAATCCAATGTGCCCATGCAACTGCCATCGCTGCCAGATGAGACACTGCCATCATTACCAGATGAGACAGCAGTGCCCATGCCATCAAGGGCAGGGCCACCACGGGATCCGACATTTGATCTATCAAGAAGATGGCATGGAGTGGTTACCAATGCTCAGTTGTCAGGAGATTTTACCTTTATGCCATTGGTATCTGCTCCCGTGACAGCAACAGTCAATGGGCCAGAGTGGAGACCATTTGAATGGACTATGGTGAATAAGCTGCAACAATCTGTAATGGCATATGGCATAGATAACCCCATAGTAAAGAAACAGATTACAGCCTTCGTAAAATATTCTGAGATGGTTCCGGCTGATACTCGTTTGCTCTTTGAAATGATTTTAGGACCAACAACGTACGCTTTGTTCACAGCTAAGTGGCAGGAGCGTCTGGAAGAAAAACAACTAGATAATGTGCACTTGGCAGAAGGGGATCCACTTCGCATAGCCACGATAGCCCAACTTATGGGAACAGGAGAGTACAGAGATCCTCAGAGGCAAGCTGCACTTCCATCACGTGTGTTGGCTCAATCTAAGGCCTGCGCTCTAGAAGCTTTTATGTCCCTTCCTCAAATTGGGAAAGTAAATCCACCATATCTAAAAATCACACAGGGTGAATCTGAGTCATTCCTGTCTTTTGTCGATAAGGTCAAAGGAGCCATTGATGCTGCACCCAACGTTCCTGAAGAAATGAAAGATATTATGGTAAAAGAAGTGATCTCTCAGAATGCTAATAGTACATGTAAACGTCTTCTGGCTACTTTAAGTCCAGCAGCTACCATTGTACAAATGGTAGAGGTATGTGCTCGAGCACCATTGGAGGAGGAAAAGACCAAGGCACGTATCCATGCATCTGCTCTTGCCTCGGCTTTACAGCAGAATTTGCAAAGAAAAGGAAATCGTGGAACAAAAATCACAGCTTGTTACCTTTGTGGACAGCAAGGACATTTTAAAAAGCAGTGTCCAAAACGACAAATGCCAAAGTCTGGCTTTGAAGGAACATGTAAGCGATGTCAAAAATATGGTCATAAGGCACAAGAGTGCAGATCACGTTTTAAAAAGGATGGTACTCCTCTAATCCCGGGAAACCTCAACAGCCGCGGCCTGAGCGCGGCGAACAAATACTCAGGCCCCCAGCCATTTCACAGCATGGCTGTCTCCATGAATTACCCACAGCCACTAGAGGAAGCGCAGGAGTCGATTTGGCCTTGGCAGACACAGTAACAATCACCACATTAGAAGTGTATCTTGTGGACACTACCACCTCTGGACCATTAGGAGGAGGCTTAGCTGCTTTGTTAATTGGACGATCATCAGCTACCTGTCAGGGACTGTTTGTTTTGCCAGGTCTAATTGATGCTGACTACACTGGAATCATTAAAGTTATGGTCAAGGCATGGCAACCTCCTGTGACAATACCCAAAGGAAGTCGTATTGCTCAATTGATTCCTTTTCTTCCACAAGTACCTCGAACTCTGCCAAAGGAAAGAGGAACGAGAAGTTTCGGCAGCACCAATCCTACTGACAATAAACTGTTGTCACTTTTCTCAATGGTCATATCCAGAGACAGACCAATGCGATCGGTAATTGTGATACAACCTGGAATGGTGCCAAATGAATTAAGACTGCCAAATGGTGAAGTACCACAGTTTATGTTGGATACTGGGTCTGACATTACCATTGTGCCAGCAATGTATTGGCCTCGCACTTGGCCCTTGGTGACTGTACGCTCTATCATAGCTGGCATAGGTGGTGAAGCAACAACCCAGCAAAGTGCCCAATGGTGTGTTTTCCGTGACAGGAAAGAAGATCACGAGGGTCGAGTAAAACCCTATGTCATGCATACCAATCTATGGATCCTAGGCCGAGACATTATGAGTCAGTGGGGACTCGTGTTGGGAGAAGCACCTTTTTAGTGGCGGCCATTGGGGAGCAAGGCCTGCCCCTTTTGAAAATACGATGGATTTCAACCAAACCAGTATGGGTAGCCCAGTGGCCGCTTCCTGAGGAAAAACTTCAGCCCTTGCAGGAACTTGTGGAAGAACAACTTCAGTTAGGCCATATCAAACCCTCAGTTAGTTGTTGGAACACTCCAGTGTTTGTAATCAAAAAGAAATCTGGAAAATGGCGATTGCTACATGACCTGCGTGCTGTAAACGCAGTAATGCAGCCTATGGGCGCTCTTCAGCCAGGGTTGCCTTCTCCTTCTGCATTGCCAAAAAATTGGAACCTACTGATAATAGACTTAAAGGATTGTTTTTTCTCCATTCCTCTACATCCTGAGGACACAGAGAAGTTTGCCTTTACTGTTCCTACTGTAAATAATAGTGCGCCGGCTCAACGTTATGAATGGACAGTCCTTCCACAGGGAATGGCAAATAGTCCCACAATGTGTCAGTTTTATGTAGATAAAGCATTAAGACCATGGAAACAAAGGCACCCGCAGGCAATTGTTTATCATTACATGGATGATATACTAATAGCATCACTGTTACCTCTCACTTCTACTGAAGAGGAAGAGTTAAAGCAGCAGCTACTTACATGTGGGTTGCACATTGCACCTGAGAAAGTTCAGCGACAAGCGCCTTGACACTATCTTGGGATGAAGGTAACAGAATCCAGAATACAACCCAGTAAACTCCAGCTACACACAGAAATAAAAACAGTCAACGATGTGCAAAAGCTAGTAGGAGACCTACAGTGGCTACGCACCTGGTGTGGCCTTACTAATCAGGACATGGAGCCACTGAATGCTCTGCTTCGAAATTCATCTCATCCATGCGAACCACGAACGCTATCACCTGAGGCCGTACATGCGTTAAAAACGATTGAGAAGAAAAAAGCTTTACAGCAATGTTACAGATACCAGCCAGGGTATGATCTTGCAGTGGCCATATATGGACCAGAAGACTATCGTTCCGCAGTTATCTTGCAGGTAGTCCAGAAAGGTGTAGCCATACTGGAATGGGTATTTCTCCCGATCAGGCCAACCTCCTCATTGCAAGGCATGCTCGAGGCTACAGGACAATTGCTGTTAAAAGCAAGAAACTGGGTGCGCCTAGTATTTGGCAAGGACCCAAGAACCACGTACGTCCCATGGAAAACTCTGGACCTACTAGGCCTCTGGATGCAAGAATGTCCTGCTTTTGCTCTTGCCACTATGGGTGTTAACCTATCTGTCCACTATCCATCACATCCGTTGTTTAAAACTACTCAAATTATTCAGGAGCGACCGAAGATTAGTAAGCAACCACTGCCTAATGCAATAACTGTATTCACTGATGCCAGTGGCAAGACCGGGCAATATGGCTGTGCTTGGCCTCAAGAAGGAAAGTGGGAAAAACGAGTACATTGTCAAAAGGGACCTTCAGTTCAAGTACTAGAAGTAAAAGCTATACTTTTAGCTTTAGATCTGTTTTCAGACTGTGATGTGAACCTGGTAACGGATTCTGCTTACGCAGCTGAATTGGTTGAACGTTGTGATCATGCACTCATAGGCCACGTGGGCAATGATAACATTGCTCAACTTCTGTTGGACTTAATTGCCGTGGTGCAACACCGAAATGGACAATTCTGGGTTTCCCACATTAAAAGCCATACTACCTTGCCTGGATTCTTCACAGAAGGAAATGCGATTATTGATCAGGCAGTATCACAACCTGTCTCGGCTGCAACCAGCCTTGATTTACCAGTGGTACAAGCACATCATTCTCATAAGTTTTTTCATCAATCGGCCAGAGCATTGCAGAAAGAATTCACACTTACACGTGCTCAAGCCCGTGCAATTGTTGCAGCCTGTCCTGACTGTGCTCGTGTCATGACTCTGCAGGATCAGGGCACAAACCCTCGGGGCCTGCAACCGAGAGGAGTCTGGCAAACCGATGTCACCGAGATACCATCATTTGGTCGCTTGCGCTACGTGTACGTGACTGTGGACACTTGTAGCAGAGCGGTGTGGGCTACACCTGCACCTTCCACTGCGTTCCGCTACGTTAAACAGCATTGGCTTGCGGCGTTTGCTGCCCTTGGACGCCCACAGACCATAAAGACAGATAACGCTCCCTCCTATACTTGTGCAGCCTGTCAGACCTTTTTGGGTGATTGGGGAATTGAACACAAACGGGGCGTGCCGTACAACAGCACAGGCCAAGCTATCATTGAACGGCGACATCAGGACATTAAGCGTCTGGCTGTTGTTTTGAAAAAAGAAGGGGAGTTATCTCCCATTGCTGTACTAATGAAAGCCTGTTATGTTTTAAATTGGAAAAATCCAGTGGGCTTAGATGATAATGTACCAATGGACTATCACTTGTCGGGAAATCCACATGATTTAAGCCGTTGGGAAGTGTGGGTGGAGGCTTGGGATCCGGTTAAAGGTGGATGGGAAGGTCACGAAAGTCGACTACTAACTTGGGGACGAGGCTATGCTTGTATCATTTCAGGCCTCTCATCGCCACGGTGGCTTCCAGCCAAGTGGGTACGACCGTGGCTGACCAGCCTGGAGACAGAAGCCGGCACAGGAGTATCCAAAGACTTGGTCCCCTCTGCAGAAAGATAGAGGAACAACTGGGTCTTTCCAGAAGACAACTTGACTATTCCGACCCTGAAGCGATAGACTTTGCTTTTATTCTTAGCCTGTGGTGTTTCCAATGCGTAGCAAAACTGCACCAGTTAATGCATCTTAGATGCGGATGCAAAGGCCTCAAATTGCTGACCATTAGGTGTGGTGGCTGTGACCGCATATACCACGAAAGACAATACGCTGCAGTGCAAGGCTGTACTGAGTGTCGGCACCACTTGATTAGAAATCCTCTATCTGCTTTAGCTCAATAATTGGGATGCTTTGCAACACGAACTAACAATATTGTTTGAAAATGTAGAGGAGCGTGTGCTTGCTGAAACAGCATTTAGATTTCAAAATTGGTTAAAGGTTATTAGTATTGCAAAGCAAACACAAGTATTAGGCACTAGATATGAGAAGCAGTGCAGAAGTCATGATAAGGATGGAGGGGTTTATTGGTAAAATGCTAGGTATACTGTTATGTGTAATGGCCTGTTGTTGCCTAAGTCAGGGATTGCCGGCCATCTCACCTAGGGAAAATTTATGGGTGACCCTTGCAAATAAAACGAACCAATCCTCTATATGTCTAGCTTTAGGAGGAGTTGGAAATCCATTTCGGACCTGTTTGATAGGAGTACCCACCTGGTCTATTTCAACATTTTCAGGCTTGGTAAATGCCACCACTGTTACATATCAGCAGTTCAATACTACTACTGGGTTTGGATTGACTAAACAACAGTATGATGGAGCTGTACAGTGTCGCCTAATTCATGCTCTTAACACGACACTTCATTCAGACCCAGAAGAATTGGATTTGTTTGGTTGCATGAATGCGAGTATAAAGGATTCTGAAGGGGGCTGGCTGTCTTTTAAACCTTTAACTAAGATCAAACTCAATCAGCCTTGGAAATTAGGGACAAATTTAGATTCAAATCTTAAAACAGGCGAAGTTAGCACCTTAGTTTATACTCAATGTAATGGTAATAATCTTACTCAGCCTCTGCAGTTACCTGAAGGTATATTTTTGATCTGTGGAGATAGGGCATGGAATGGTATTCCTCGACTACCTACAGGAGGGCCTTGCTATTTAGGCCAACTGGCATTGTTCCATCCTAATATTTCAACAATTATGCATTGGGCAAATAGGAAGAATAGAGCCGAGAGATCATTGCATGAATTATCATGCGAAGGAGTAGGAGAACCTCAGTTTTGGAGTAAGATTGGACTAGTTGCTGCTGCCTCATTTTTCCCAGGTTTGGCCGCGTCCAAGGCTATGATGTTGGCAAAGCAATTGGGATGTTGGGCCCGTGATGAATTGAATCTAACATCTAGTGTTTTAGATGAATTGACTAAGGATGTGGAAAATGTTAATCATGCAGTATTACAAAATCGAGCGGCTATTGATTTCTTGTTATTGGCTCATGGTCATGGGTGTGCGGAATTTGATGGTATGTGTTGTATGAACCTGACTGGACCTGGTGAGTCCCTCCACATGAAGATACAGAAGCTAAAAGATGGTCTACATGCACTTACACAAAGAGATGGGATCGATGGATGGTTGGCCTCTCTAGGATTAAGAGGATGGTTAAGAGACCTCATAAAGGCATGTCTGGGTCCATTGTTGTTTATAGGGATTTGTTTATTGTTTGGACCGTGTATCATACGCTGTGTGACTCAACGTCTGAAGGAAATGGTTCATGCTGTTTTTGAAAAAAGAGGGGGAGATGCAGGAGCCGGGGTGCTAACAGTGAGGAATGTGTATAGAAAGATATAAAAGAACAAGATATGCAGAAGCCAGAGTGTTAACAGTGAAGAGAACACGATACCTCTGACATTGAAAAGTAACAAGTTATGGCAGGGAGGTAGAGCAAGCTATGAGAAACAGGAGCAGGAGCTATGAGAATAAGAAGCATAAGCTATGGGAAACAGGATGCTAACAGGATATATGTATCTATAAGAATAAAAGTAACATTGCAAAATGCGTAAATGCTACTAACCAATGAAAAGCTTTGCACGTCCGTACCTGCCGTGGGAATAGTAACTTTAGACCAATAGAATAATAGCAAAAATCGCGTGAGTACATGTACGGGACTCTGATAATGGTATAAAAGTAGACCCATTCTGCTGAATAAATCGGAAGCTGATCTACTCATCAAATTGGTGCGTCTTGCTTCCCCGTCTCTGGCCGCGACACAGTGGGTCCTTGATGGCCCATTAAACAGAGATAACTCCCAGAGGAAGTTATCTATGAGTCATGTGGCAAGGCATTGTTAGGCTCATTAACAGAAGATAAGGAAAACACTGCCCCACCTTGGCTCCAATGGCTCATGGGGATAGAATACAAACCTTGGGCACAATTTTACATTGTAACCTAGGACAAAATCAAATTTCAAAAGCTGGTCCTACCATGAAAGCCAGTGTTCCTCCCACTAGAAATTCTTTTCCTGTGATCTGCAGTCCTCACTGTTTATTTCAATAAAATGCTTCTTTTTTGATTAGGTTTACATCAGTTCTATATGCTTTTATGACCTTTTATGCTTTTTCACCTATATATGTTTAATACCACTATCTGCTTATTACAACCCTCCAGAAATCCCTTTTGACTCTTCTCTCCATCTTCCTGCAGAAGATCAAATCACTCTGGGTTTTACAGCAATAAAAATCCAGGTTGTTCAGACCCTAGGCATGATGGGCAAGCTCAATTTCTCTGCTGACACAGAGATTGAAGACAAACCCCGCTATTGCCACTGGAAAACAAAAGAAAGGAGAAAGTCTCTACCCATTGGAAAGCCTCGGTTTACCCTGAGGGACTCTGCCTCTTCCTTTCTCAGCAGCAGCTCAGCAGCCAGACGCCAAGAAGGACAAGAGAGGGAGGGGTGGTTGATTTGTCTGACAATTTAACACTTGTAAACAAGAGCTGAGTCTGTCAATGACATCTCTGCAATGGCAAGTCCTTGCTGAGGATGAAGACCTGTGTCACTAGTGTTTAGTTTGCATGGAGTTAATGGCACCGTGGGTTTTCATCCTGCAGATGTGGCCCCTGTGACAACAGTCTGTTCATCCTTCAGGGGAGTTTGTACCCACAGGGACAGTGTTGCTCTTGCCAGCAGACCACAGTTTGTTCTCATGTCAAAAAATCCAGGCAAAAATTGCTTCTTAAAGTAACATTTTCCTTTTGCTCTCAAATCAAAGATTTAGATGTAATGGTATAATAGAAACAAATATGCTTCCCTGTTGTCTATCAGAACAGGTGTAAAATCCTACCACATCCAGATAGCAAAGCACTGATTTCACTTCCACTGTGGGAATGACTTGCAGGAGCAAGTAAAGTGAATTCTGTGCTGGAACAGTGAAGTTCTGTCACTCCAAATCAGTGTGATGCCTGAAGGGTTTTATACCAGGTTTGCTCCTAAGTTGGTGCTAAAGAAGTTTATAGGGTCCAACATAGACCTAAGGTTTGCACAGCAGAGTTTAGGCTGACAGCTAAGGGAGCATAAATTAAATGGTCTTTCCAACCCAAAAGACTGATGAGAAATGTTGGTATTTCTGGTCTCCTTCATTGTTTACAGTATAGCAATGTATTCTACGAGATTTTGGAATTGCAGCTCTGAATTGTGGCCAGATTCAGACATGTGAATGGTTGTGCATTTTTATTGTGGAGGTCAATATCAGTGTAGCTGCTTCTGTTAATACAAAAAAGCTCTTTCAAGACACTTCTTAAGAGAAATGTCTTTTTCCTTTTCATTCTTCACTGCAAAGGCTCCTCCAGGATGTACAGCATAACACAGGTTATCTAGATTGTCCTTTTCACAATAACAGAAAACTCCCCCTTTAATCAGCCTGAATTGCACAATTCTCATCTTTATTAAGGAATTTCATTTAGTTTCTGCTGTAAATAGGAGACTTCTATGCACCAGGGTTGATAAAGGACAAACTCCAATTAACAAGAGTGGTATTTGTTAGATCTACCATTACTCATCACACACTTCAAACAACCCATACCATCAACCCAAAGCTAATATGGCTACTTGTTAAATATTTCTGATGGATTACACATCCTAATGTTAAGAGGGAATTAGGATTTAAAGCCAGTCTTTATGCCTACATAAGCATTGTTCATGAACATTGCATACTCAAAATGAAAACCAAGTATCACCTGTTCAGGGTAAACACTGCAATAACATGAATACACTTCTCCCATCAGGTTCACAGGCAACTTAACTAATTCTGTGCTTGCAAATAATCTGTTCTTGCATCTTCTGGGGCACTGAACCAGGGAAAGTCACACATGAGTACTGTAGGACCATGAAAATCTCTCCAGATACAAACCAGTCTCCAGGTGACAAAAGTGACTACAGCAATTCCCAATAACAGTGGGAGACCCAGGTTTGCTGTGTTCTCTTTGTCCTTATGGGTTTGTAATTTAGGCTCACAGAGATGCTTGAGTTGGAAGGGATTTTAAAGATCCTCTAGATCCAGCCCCTCTGCTATGGGCAAGAACACCTTCCACTAGACCAGGTGGCTCAGATCCCATCCAAGCATTGGCAGATACCCAAATACACATTTTTCTCTGTTTTACAAGGTTGTTTTACAAAGTCAGATTTCTATGCTCATATTCACAGATGGCTCCAGTCTCACACAGAGCATTACTGGGTTGGTCACAATTATCTCCACAATCCAGCAGAGGTCGTATTTTGGATGGCTGTCATTGCTTCCAAGGTGCCAGGAACCAGCCACTGCTTCTCCTTGGTCTGCTTTCCCTTCCAGGATCAGCGATTTCCTGCTGCTTCCTCCACATCTGAGACAACTGGAAGAGAAATGGGACTGAGGATGCGGCTTCTGACAGAGAGTTGATAACACTCAGCTGAATATATTTTTCTCCTGCTACTGAGCTGTCAGGCTGCCTACACAAAATTTCTCCTGCTTGGAAAGGGGCTGGTATGAGCAGCAGGAATTGTTGCTGCCTGGAACATTTCAAAGAGCTGGACAAAAGAAGCATTTTGTGGAAGGCCACCAGTTGCCCTTTGTGAGCAGTACAAAGTGTGAAGGTTCCCTTTGAAGGCCATCCCTGCATAAGAACAGCCTGGCCTTCTCCTGTACCCAGAACATCTTTCAGGCTTTTGGGCTGGCCTTGTCCCTGACTCTGGGGAAGCAGGTTGCTGTTGGAACACTCATATCCACAGTTTCTGGCTGGATTGCTTTGTCTTACCACAGACAGCCCTGGAGACAGCACTACTTTGAGGCTCAATCTGCAATTAAAGGGGATTTTGTTCCAGCTTTTCCCTTGGACCAGCGTGCAGCAAGCACACCTGGCCCTCATTCAGGTCTCTGTAGGGGCTGGTAGTCAGGGTGAGTTGGGAATTTAAAGCTTTTACTCTACTTTCCACGGCAAATAATGGAGCAAACCCAGCTGCACCAAACTCCAAATTTCACTCTAAAAATGACAATTTTCATTCTCCTCTATTCAAGCCATGAAGAAAACAAACTTTATTGAGTGAGCTGGAGACACAGTGTCCTCCAAGATCATTCATGAATAGGACAATATTCCAGGGGAAGACTGGCAAACCCAGAGTTTACTGATGCTTAGGAAGCTTTGCAAAACCTACCCACCTGTAGTGGTATTCCACCCTCCTGAGCTCCTGGAGGCCTCACTCACCTCAGGCACAGTTTGGACAAACTGGGGATGGTTCAGTTTGTGAGGTGTGAGGACAGGAGGAAGGAACACTTTGCAAACACTGGGGCAGGGCTGCTTTCACTTATGGTGCCAAGTGGCAGTACAGAATCTTTGATTTAATGTGAGGGAGGTGCTGAAGGGCAAAAATTCTCAAGTGATAAGGACATCTTCCACTCACACAGCATGGTAAGTGAAGGGGAAAGCACAATCTATCTTTCATGGAAGGTGTTTTCCATTTTTAACAAATTCTTTTTGCTGAAGACATGCCTAGGTAGTGGTGATTTAGAGCATTTTATGACTCTCAGAGTATCTCACATCTGTTTTGACGCATTTTCTCTCTTTTTTTCATTGTGAATGATTTCTCCTGCCCAGCTGACTCCTGGTTGGAGTTCTGCACTCTGGAGTCCGAGAGTTTTCTCAGAGGCCTTTGCAGTGAGTTCTTAGCCAACGTGTGGCTCTGCTGCCATCCCAAATCCACGCCTTCCTTGCCCAGCCTGAGTGCAAGTAGGGCATGTGCTGGGCATGGCTGGAGATTTTCATGGCCAGAATCCTCCAGCATTTACATCTGCTCATTCTTTGGATAGCACAAATGACAAAACACCCATCCCAGCTGACAAATGTCATTTCTTGTAGATGGCTACAGCTGCACTGCTGATCAACAAATACACAACAATTGATCTCACATGAAAAATGTCATTTATTAAAAATTGCTGACAATACAAAACTATACAAATCTCAATTAAGTTTTAAAAAAGGAATTTATTACATTAGTATAACAAAGCTATGTAAAAATATACAAATAGCAACTTCAGTTAACAAAATTAATTGCAAACCTCCACAACCACTCACTATACACCAAGATCAATTAGAGGTTTAACAACTTAATTTACTACATATTACTACAAGTGTACAACCCATATAGAAATACAATACTATCAGTATCTCTCTCTAAATAACCCTGTACCAAGAACTCAATAGATAGAATTCTACAACTATACAGCATCACACATAGTTAGAAAGAAAGCAATACATATATAACTACAACATATAGACATAAATATAGACAAAATATTACATATTCCATACAATATTTATCAATAGAATCATGAAACAAACCTATCTGTAAATAGACAACTGTACCAATCTAAATACCCATCCAACTGCATCAAAGCAAATATACATCTATACATCTCCATATATAAGTAAATAGAACTACATCCAGAAATAGATGAATAGACATATTAAGAATATAAAAATAGACATGCAAATACCAATATACCTATTTATATAGGTATAACTACATCAATAGAAAGACCAACACGACTATATACATAGGAAATGGAATTCAACAGAGATATACCAACAGACATGTATACCTAGACATATATATGAATATATGTAATTACAAACATACGTATATATACACATACATATATGCATAACATATATCCATAAATACAGGCATCCATAAATACAACAGCAGACCTACAGAAATATTCCTATACAAACAGTAACCCACAAATATAAATATCCATATAATTATCCCTCTCTAACAGCAAGTCCACACATCTTTGAACGGAACTATAAACAGAGGGTTTGCAGCCGCCCCATCCTCAAAGTCTCTCCCTCTGTGGCTTCCTCCTGTGCAGAGCAGCTCTCCTCGACAGGGACAGCAGATGGGACATCTGGAAAGCAAAGGGAACACTGAGTCAGTATCGGGACGTTTCCCTTGGCAGCACCTGCACTTCCATCAGGGAAGGGCAAATCTCAGAGCCTCCCCAGGAGGGTTAGAAAGAAAAAGCAGGCCAAGCTGGCCAGGGTGTGGTGAGCGCAGCCGCGGGCGGGACTGTCCCGCAGCCCCCGGCATTGCCCGGCACAGCCGGCACAGCTCCCGGGCGCTGCCGGCACAGCTGCCTTGCCCAAGGACAGCCCCTGTGCCAGCCGGGGCAGCTGCGCTGAGCAGCCCCAGCACGGGCAGGGCCCGCTCCTGCCCAGCCGGGCACTGCCCACGGCCAAAGCCCACGCCACCCTCACCCCCACCCTGCCTCACCGGCCCTGTGGCCTCAGCCGGGGTCTCAGGTGGCAGCACAGGTCCCTGTTCGCTGCTCTTGTTCGTGGTCCTCGGCTTCTCCCTGCTGGCTCCTCTCAGTCTGTGGCCATCCTTAAGGTCTTCAGTGCAGCTGTGGCAAAAGGGGAGGCTCTGGAATTGGTTCCAAGGCCTGGCAGAGTTGCAGTCCCGGACCCCTCCGTGCTCCCTGCTGGCACCCTCCATCCCCTCAGCCCCGCCGTCCTCTCGGCAAGCCCCCAGCCCCCTTCAGTTTCTTCAGACCCCCACAGTCCTCTCACCCCCATCCTATCCCCTCAGACCCACCTCCCCCCTCAGCCTGTGCCACTGCCCTGTTACCTCAGTACCACCATTGCCCTCTGCTCTCCCATACCCCTCAGTCCCCCCAGCCCCTCAAGGTCACCGTCCCTTCAGCGTCACCGCCCCCTCAGCCCCCTCAGCCCCCTCAGCCCCCTCAGTCTCACCGTCCTTCCGCAGCTCCTCAGGGGACACTGCCTGGGGCCACCGGCAGCTCCCACCGCTCCAGGGACACCCGGGGCTGGAACTGCTGCCCTGCCTGGCCTGGCCGCCAGCTCGGACCCAGCACAGGAAGAGGGGACAGAGGGGGGACAAGAAGAAAAGCAAAAGGTGAAAAAGGCAGCTGAGGGGGAAGGAGGTAAAAATGCAGCCTAGGCCTACACAGCTCAATGTATGTATCTAAAATTCATATTCCTCTGACTAAATACTATGTGCATTTATAAATATGAATATAACTATATATATATAAATGTTAATCTATACATACATACATGTAAATCTGAAAATCTGTAAATGTAATTAAACACATATAAATATAATTCTATCACATCCATAACTATATATATGGATTTAACTATATAGATGTATAAATATATGCACATATAAACACAACTCTATGAATCTATAAATGTAACCCTATGGATCTATAAATAAAACTATAGAAATCTCAAAATATATCTATAAACAGAGGGATTCCACCTGTCTGATGGTCACAGGCTCTCCCTCTGGGCCTTCTCACGCAGGGCAGCCCTCCTGGCAAGGTAGATCAGATGGATATCTGGGAAGCAAATGGAACACTGAGTCAATATTGGCCTTCTTTCATCTTTCCCTTTGGAAGTAAGTGTCCTTCTATCAAAGACTGTAAAAGATGGTGTAAAAAGCAGACTCTCACTTGGGAATTGCAGGATCCTTGAAAGAGCAGGAATCCTTCCAAGCTTTCAAAACATCTGAAGTTTTGAAGTATCCCAATTAACTCACAACACTTGCACTGCAAATGGCACCCATGACAGCTTGAAACACAGCCAGTCCCAGCTCCCATAAAGAAGGCCAACCTTGTTCTTTCTCTATGCCACAGACAGACCTCAGTCCTCACTGAAATGGCTAAAGCTGAAAGGTGCTGTGAGCTGAGTTATGAACTAGCACCATTCCCTGCCATCTACAAAGTGCTCTCTGCAGTGAGCAGCAGCTCCTCCAGCACCACCACCACCAGCTCTGGGATGAAGAGCAGGGAGGGAAAGAGTTCCCTACGAGGCCTGAAGGCTGCACCAGCTTTGCTCAAGAATGCAGATCCAAAGTGCTCTCTCTCTCCTATTAGTTCTTGTGAATTTGCAGTAATTTAAGTTTTCCTTGGAAAAACCTTCTTTTTCTTTGAAAACTTTCCACTGGATTTGTGACTAAGGATTTGTTTGTCCTCAGAGCTTGTATTTTTAATGTATCTCACTATAGCTATCATCAGACTGGTACTACATTGATTTAATGCTTGGAGACAAAAAGCTTGAATTTCTACACTGACTTTTTCCTGGGGTTTTCCTCTCTTGCTTCAAGAGTCACTCAGTGTTGCCTCCAGAGCACTGTCACCCTGCAGCAAAGTTATCCATGGATTTCAGCACAAAACTGGGACATGTGGGTTGCTGACACAACTCCCACAAGGTCAGGTTTATTCCTTGCTCTCTTGCCACAGCAGAGGACTCCGTGTCAGAGCCTCTGGAGAAACACGGAGGGCAGGACTTGGGGAGATTGTGCCAGTGCAGGATTGGAACTAAAGGCAACAGGAAGCACCAACCCTGCAGACAAGAACTCAACTCTTCTGATTTCCCTCCCTGTCAGAGGCAGGCTCAGAGCAGGTGTCTCACACCTCTCTAAACCACTTGGACCCTTCCCTTACCAAGCTCCTCCTCAGGCTCCTGGGAACTGTTCCCGCAGCTCCCGGTGCCAGCTGAAGCTCCCTCTGCACCAGCCTTGTTCACAGGCTCCTGTCCTGAAGACTCAGGGGCAGCACTGATATTGTCCTGAAAAAAACACAGGAAGAAAGAAACCCAAAGATCACTCGCTATTTTCTGCAGGGACACAATAGTTCAGAGCCTGCAACATTTCCTTCTCTTGAGGAAGAAAATGCTTTTGAAAACTGGTATGTGTGACTTTACAGAAGACAAAAGGTGATCACTCTTTGCAATAAGATATGAGCAATTCCAAAAAATTCCCCTCCCCACTTCGAGTCTGCCCCTTCTCAATAATAAATCTACAGCAGGCAACGGGTCTGCATATTACATGAAATTGGGAAATCCTTTGGCAAAGTTGTACAGTAATATGCAAAAAGGCCTGTGCCAATACAGCAACTGAACACTCCAGGCAGGTCTGGGAAGAGGCAAGAGTTAAGAGAAAGTGGATTCCTAAGTCAAAGAGAGAATCTGTCAAACAAAAGGACTAATGGCCCATGATTGAACTGCTCCTCAACACAGAAGAAGCCCCTGGGCTTAAAGGAATCTTTAAGCATTTCATGACCAGCGTCAATTTTGTCCTCCTCACCAATCACACAAGTCATGGGGCCTCAAAACCAACACATCTGCCCCCTAAAGACACCAGGGCTCACACACTTTCCTCCCTTGCTCCTAACAAGAAGTCTTGGCCCCAAAGCCCTTCAACAGTCAAAGAGATTTGACTTCTCAAACACTGCCCAAAAGCTGTCAAAGCTGACAATGTTGAACGTGGGGGTGACACTGAACACATGGAACGGGTGCTAAGGAAGGAGTCCTGCCAGCTCCTGGCACAGGGATGTGCTCCTCCCTCCACAGCCCTGAGCAGAACACTCTCATCCAGGCTGCAGCTTTGCAGGGACTGCATGGGAACACACATCTCTTCCCACAGAGATGCCCAAGAGCAAGGTGGCTGAGCTCTGGAACATGGAGAGCAAGACTGGCCAGTCTGCCCAGCTGAGGATTTCCCAGATGGAAACTGGACTGCAGGCACCAGGTAACTGAGAGGACAAGGAAGCTGCAGCTCCAGCCCATCCCCACACACGGCTCTGGGAGCGCCTACACGCACGGCAGGGCTCACACAGCAGCAGCAGCTGCAGCCCAGCCCTTGCTTTGCCTGGCCCTCCAACCCAAGAGAGGCAGAGCCCACATCTGCTGCTGGAACAGAGGCACCTCTTGCATGCCTCTCCCAGCACGGGACACTGCCTTCAGTGGCAATTTCCAAACACTCCTCTCTTCTTTCCCATCAAACAAAGCCTGTTAAAACCTACAAAGCATCCACTTCCTCACCACAAATGCCCCCTGCCTTTGCCCCACGGGAGGGATTCTTCCCAGGAAAACCAGCACCCAAACCTGGCCAACACCTCTCATCCTCACTTAAGGGGTATCTCCCATCTCATTCCCTCTTCTTTAGGAAATCTTGCTTTACCAAGCAAATCCTTCCCTGTCCATTCACAGCTGAATTGAAGAATGCTTTGCTTCTCACCAATGCAACCACATTCAAAAGCTCACAGTCCAGCCCCTTTTATCCCTGTCCAATGGAGTTACCTGAGCAGAGGGAGACTTTTCCGGCAGGGATGGTGAAAGCATCTCCTCCAGAGTCTCAAGCACAAGGTCCAGATCCAGCGGCGGCAATTCCTCTTGCCCAGGAGTATTCCAGAGCCAGCTGGGGGCTGTCCATGCTGCATAAGCAGCACTGCAAGCTGGAGCACTGGGGGCTGAAATGCTCGGTGTGGCTGCAAGAATCCAAACACACTGGTCAGGCTCCAGAATGTGACTTTGGGACGCAGAGCTCTATTGCTGCCTTGGATCAAACATCACAGGAAGCACACAGCAGCCTCAATTCCAGAAATGTATTCCAACTTCCCAGGGAATTGGAAGACTGAGTTCTTCCTATGAACAAGTATTTATTCTAATTGATGTGTATCTATATGAAAGGATGGATTGTAAAACTGATACAGACACACACACACAAACATTTTATAATCACAGCCTTTCTCTCTCCCCAGTAGCTTCTGGATTTGGTAGCTTCTGTGTTTCCCATCAAAAGAGACCACAAAAAGTGGATTCACCCAGATTTTCCTGCCAGATCTGCAGACACACATGCTGAAATTAAACTGGGAGTTTATTCTAAAAAGAAACCTTGTGGGTGAGGCCATAATCTGCAGCTGCAACTGGCCTGGGGACACACAGAGCTCACAGAAATTTAATAGCATTATTTGCAGGAGAGACAACCTGTAAATGTAGCAACGTACAGCTGGTCTACAGTTGGGCATAATGAATCTGATCACAACAGACCCAATCTGGCTGACCTGGCTTGTTCTAGAAGTTCCGTGGGGAACAAAGACCTCAGCCAACCCCATCTAAGCCTAAAATCTGGATGCAGACCACCTAACTGGCCAGAGATCTGTGGCAGAGATTCACAGCCAACAGGCTTTCAAAGCCTAGGAAATTCAAACTTGCTATAAAAGGGATCCTGGAACAATCAAATTAAGCTGTTGCTCAGAACTCAAGAAGTTACTGTGTTGTGCATCTGCCTCCAACCCACGACCCTCATGTTACAAGTAAACTCTGCTATATCCTATCAGGGTCCTAGCCTGGCTTCATTCAAAGAAAAATGGTCGTTCACCTGACATTGACCAATTGTGGTCAAATGTCTTTTGCCTCACCCTTTGACCCCTACAGAGAGACGGTATGGAAAATGGCCAGAACACCCTCCAAATCTGCAGCAAGGACAGGAAAAGCAGACTGAGAATTCTCTGGCATTCACGGTCCTATTTCCTAATACACTTGACACTTTCTACCTGATTCTCACTTTGAGATCTACCCATGACAGAACACTGTGGGAAAGCACTTCAAAGGGTCAATTTCCTGGATCTGTCTGAAAAGGAAGGGTAGAAACTCTTTCCCTACCTGATGCATGGCTGGCTGGCGGGTGCTGCTCTGAAGATGTGCAGCTGCTGCTCTCTCCAAGGGCCCTGCAAGCGGCTTCAGGGTTGATTTGAGTCTGGCGATCCACGAGCTCAGGGTGGTGTTTAAGGTCCACGCGTACCAGTGGAATGGTGAGCTTGCGGAGATTGAATTTGTGCACGAGCTCTCTTGATGGTTCCACTGGTGAAGCTCTGAGAAGTCCAGAGGTGGCACAGACTTTCTTGGCAGGTGGTGGGCATGTCTCGGGCTCCTGAGCAGCTGCACTTCTCCGGGAAGAGCCTGGAGGCAGCTCTGAATCCTCAGGTGTAGCAGTGAGGTTCAGGTGTGAGGGAGCTGTGTAACAGTGAGGGAAGAAGAAAGGAAGCAAAGGGAAGGCTGGGTCACTACTGGCCTTTGTATGTGTTTCCCTTGGCAGCAACTGTACTTCTGTCAGGGACGACAAAAGCTCCCATCCTCACAAGCAGGGTGAGAAAGAAAAATACCCCAACATGTTCTGGAGGTTTTGATGCCTATATAACTTAAGTCAAAGTTACAAGGTGCTTATTTAGATTGAGTTATAAGGTATCAATATGTCCTGATATATCTATATAACCTGATTATCAATATAACCTAAATCCTGACTTTTCATTTATCTATATAACCTGCTATCAATATAACCTGAATCATAGCTTTTTATATCTATATGACCTGAACCATAACTTCTTATACCTACATAACCTGATATAAATAACTTTCTCTACAATGTAGTGGCTATTATATGGTAAACTACTTGCTTAATGCTGAAGAGAGGAAAAAAAAAAACCAAAAAAACTCACCAGGTGGATAGTTTCAGAAATGGGTAAGTATAAGTACTAATGAGAAATTGGCAAATGTAAAGCCAATTAACCACAAAATGAAGAATTTAGACCAGTTAGGACCAGACAAACCAAGGCACACCGTAACTGCGCATGCTCTGAAGACAAAGTTGAAAATTTCAGACGCAAAGAAGACTTTGGAAGCCTTCATCAAAGACCCCCGACAACCCCCGAATTGGGGAGGTGCAAGCACAATGCAAAATAACTATTTATAAGCATGAGATCATACTATGCACATTAGTTCTGGCAAGTGTATGATGATGTTATAATGACATAGTAATACTAAGCAAGATTTACTGTATAAATACATCACAGCACTTGACAAAGGTGGGTGAGTTAGGAGGAGAAATCCCCCTCACCTCCAGCACTGCAATAAACAAATATCTGCATAGACACTCGTCTATGGGGTTTTGTTCCCAGTCTATCTTTCACGCATCACTTTACAATAACCAATTCCTTGTCTACTTAGATCTCCGGCATCCGTTCAACTGTCTGGGAAAACTGTCCCGCTGCCATTCCTTGCCAGGAGGCAACTGCCAGAAACCCAACTGCCAGCTCTCTTCCCCTCTGCTCCGGAGGGACAGGAGGCTCCCCCCCGCTGGGCCTGACCACGACCGAGCCCTCGGCTCACACGCACTCACAGAGAATTCCCCAAGTATCACAGGGCCGGGCAAGGAGCAGCGCCAGCCACGGCGCAGGGCTGGGCCAGCTGCACGCCGACCGGGCCAGGGTGAGGCGAGCGCAGCCGCGGGCGGGACAGTCCCGCAGCCCCCGGCATCGCCCGGCACAGCCGGCACAGCTCCCGGGCGCTGCCGGCACAGCTGCCTTGCCCAAGGACAGCCCCTGTGCCAGCCGGGGCAGCTGCGCTGAGCAGCCCCAGCACGGGCAGGGCCCGCTCCTGCCCAGCCGGGCACTGCCCACGGCCAAAGCCCACGCCACCCTCAGCGCCCGCAGCTCCCACCCCCGTCTCACCGGCTCTGGGCTGCCAGGCGGGGAAGGCGAGCAGCGGCCGGTCCGTGCGGAGCTGCTGGAAGCGGCTGGGCTGGCGGCTGCGCACCTCCAGCCCCGCTGCCAGCCGCTGCCTGTTGGCCCTGGTCAGGCGCTTGATGTTGAGGAGGAGGTCGGGGCGGTCGCGGCGAAAATTGGGGTTCTTGAAGTGGAGCCAGCCCCCGGCATCGCCCGGCACAGCCGCGCCAACCCAGCCCAGCACCTTTTGGAAGCCGTACAGGTTGAGCTGCCGCACGAAACTGCCGAAGTGCGTGGCCTTGAAGGACTCCGGGGCTGCCCCGGGTGCTGCCCCCGCCCCTTCGCTGCCCCCCTCGTGGGCGTCGGCCTGGCTGAGCAGCTCTCGCTCGAAGAGCGAGCGGTCGATGAGCAGACCCTGGCCGTGGCTGTCCCAGCGCACGGAGCGGACGCTGGGGCTGTTCACGAGGCGCCACAGCTTGGCGGGGAAGGTGCTGGCGTTGAGCCCAGCGGGCAGCGGCAGCTCTGCCATGGTGTCGGTCACCGACTGTGGCCACAACGGCCGCAGCGCAACGGCCGCGGCTGCGCCGGCGGCGCGCGGCCTGAGGGGGGCGCTGCGCTCGGCCCCGCGCGTGCCCGGCGCGGCCCCGGCGCGGGCCGGACTCGGCGGGGACGAGCGCCCAGAGCCGGGGCTGTGGGCACAGCGCGGGCGCGGCGGCTCCCGGGGCTGGCCGGGCACGGCGGGGCACGGTGAGGTGCGAACCCTTTCCTTCCCTGGCTGCAGTCACCCTGCCTTTGCTTTCCAGCACAGCCCTAAACCACCAAGGCGAGGTAAAGAAAAGGCTGCTTCAAAGACAGTCAGCCACCGGCAGGTATTGATGCGTGGGGTTATTCCTCCCCAGGCACAAGGCTTCGCATTTCCCTTTGTTGAACTTCATCAGTTTCCCCTCAGGCCAATTCTTTAGCCTGTCAAGGTCCCTCTGAATGGCAGAAGCAGTTGGTGTATCAGCCACTCCTGCCAGTTTCGTATTGTCTGCAAACTTGCAGAGGGTAAACTGCTCCTGCAGCCAGGCCATTAAAGAAGACATTAAGGATTATCTGCCCCAGTATCTGCCCCTGGGGGTCAGAGCACTAATGACTTGCCTTGAGCTGCTCTTTGTCTTACTATTGACAATCCTCAGGGCCCAACTATCCAGCCATTTTTCAGTCTTCCTCCCTGGTCATTTTGACAGTTTGTATTTAAGGATGTTGTAGAAGACAGTCTCAAAGGCTGGGGTAGACATCATCCACTGCTCTACCCATAGCCTATCAGTTTGGCTGTCCTATCACAGGCATCAGGTAGGTTAACCATTACTCCTGTTATAAATGGCTAATGTAGCAGTTGGCTTTTGCTACAATTTAGTTAGTTATAAGATCGTAATTATTTGAAAATATTATTGTAAGTTTTAAACTGCTTTTTGAGTGTGGAATGTTTGTAATTGCTTATAGACAATGCAAAAGAGGAAGCAAGAGTTTTATAGAATATAAGACTTGCTTGCTATTGCAAAGTATATATTTTAAATATGCTTGCTACTGCAAAATATATATCTAAAATAGCAAAAGCAAAAACCAGAAACTACAAAAGGAGAAGTACCAAGCTTAAAGTGGCATCAGAAGATAGTCAGAAGACCACCCTAGACTGCTGATGTCTGCAACTATTGAGTGCTGCAGAGATCTAGAACAAGACTTGTGGTCAACAAGCCCAAAATAAAACCATTTAAAGAAGAAATGGAACGTAACGGTATAAAAAGACTGCTCACTAAGGAAGTAGGTGTGCTGGCTTTGCCAGGCACCCAGGCCTGCTGCTTTTGCTTTAGGTATATTTATTCCTTATTGCCATTTCTTAAACTCCTAAACTTTAAAAGGAGCGGGCTTTGTTTCTCACAACTCCCAATCAACTTCTTCTCCATTTGTTTGGAATAGTTTCCAGGATTAGTTACTCCATCACCTTTCCAGGGATGGAGGCAAGGCTGACTGACTGACCTGTATTTTCCTGTATTGTCCTTCTTACTTTCTTTGAAGACATCACTCTATTATAGCAATTCTGGCTGTTTATAGCCAGTCAGTTCCAGGAAAAATAACCAGTAAGAAAAACGAAGCTCTAAATACAATCTATTAAATTCTTCTTAGTGCTACCATTCTATGCCACAAGAAAGGTCTTGCTTTCTTTCCAGTATTAGACAGCTGATTAAAAACAAAAAACAAAACAAAACAAGACAAAAGTCTCTCTTAATAGACTATAATTATGGCTATTTTTCAGAAGACACATAACTTAGATTTTCTTTCAGGATTAAACAGAGATTAAAGGACTTGAGAGCTTCCAGAAATTGTTGTTGTTGTCTCCAACTGTTTGGAAAACTTAGAACACGGTGAAGACATAGTGCTTTTGACAATCCCATTCTGAAGTTTTGTAGGCTTGTGTTACATATAAAAGTGCCTAAAGAATTTTAGATATCTTGTAGCACAGATTCCTCACTTTCAAAATGAGGAAATGTCAGAATTTGTTAGATCTTCTATTTTTTTATGTTGTTTTTCTGATTCCCACATTTTTACATGCATATGTATCTTTTAGTATCATGGTCACATACCCATTTTCCTTCAGATCCCAAAGTCATCAGTGCTCAGAGTAGCCAATGAATAAGTAATCAATATTCTTTTTCCTCTCTTTTATTTAATAATAAACTCAGACACCACTGGTCTTTTGGGAATTGAGCACAATACTTGTATGCAAAGTTTGCAGGGAATATTTACTATCAAGCCCAGTGAATTTTCTCTCCTTCTCCTTTCCCCTTTTCCTTCAGCTCTTGCCTGACCTCAGAGCCCTTTCTCCTCCTCTCAAGTCCTCTCTTTGTTGCACTCCAGTGAAGCTCTCACCTGCGGGTTCCCCGACGTATGGCAGCACAAGTCTTCAAGCAGCAAACCCAAGCTCTGGCTAAGAGCACAGACACTCCATCAGCCAGCTCAGCTTTCAGCTGCCACGGCAGCAGCACAGCAGGAAAGGGGTGGAAGAGAGAGCTGAGGACGCTGACAGAGCAACACTTGGGCAATCCAGGGTGAGAGTGCCTTAAACTGCTATTGAATCACACTGTAGGTGACACAGGAGGCTGCTCTGCCATGGCCAGGGGCTGTGCCATCAATCCATGCAGACAGGCAGTGGAAACAGGCTCTTATGCAGGAGATAATAGGCTCCATCCATACCAAAACTTTGTCAATCTTGCTAAAAGCTCTCTTTGTCCTTCTGTCTTCACATTGACAGTGGTTTGGGTAACAGAATAGAGGTGACATGAAACAATTGATTATAACTTGTAAACAAATTTCCATGGGTTTTTTGTTTGTTTGGGTTTTTTTGGTTTATTGTGGTGTTTTGGTTAGGTTTGGGGGTTTTTACACGGATGTGAGGCTTAAATGTGTCATAAAGTTCTTGAGCATTCATCAGGCTCTACAGTGCCCTCCATGGGGATTTCCTTGGCTATACACAAGCTCAGAGACCAGCATGTGGCAACTCAGGCCAAGCACAGAGGACACACAGGATGAGTCTGCAAGGTGCTGTGTAACAATAGGCACTGTTAGCTGTTATCCAATGCATAAGAACTACATACTGTCTCTGCTTCAGATTCTCCTAGTAATGGACACTGTTCTTGTTTTGAAAGATGCAGCACTCTTAAACCTCTATTACACTATATCTGTATGAGCATTCACCCAAGATGTTTGCTAAAAAATTTTTGTTCCAGCTGAAAAGCACAGGGTACGCAATGCCCTGAGCAATAGCAGGAGATAAATGGACATCTACAGACTTCAGGAGCAGAAGCAGCATTAAATCTATGACAATGTGTAGATGTGAAAATACAGAAATCCATGAATAGCTGCACAGCCCACACATCTCTGCTAGGTTCTGCAGAATGGCATCAAAGAATGCACAGGTATCAAGACGATGAACTGGTGCTGCACTTATTTGTCAGTCAGTGGAGTTGTGGGAGGCAGAAATAAACGTGATTTTGGAACAAAAAGAAGAAAGGAAAGACAAATTCCAGATGGAGACAGAGTGGCACTGCTCTGCTGACCCAAGCAAAACAGGGAGCGAGTTGCTCATTACTAGAAAAGAAGAGTTTTGTAAAAGGAAGCCATGCTATGCGGGGGTTCTTTCCACAGCACACAGAGTTTAGAGCATGACTATACATCAGGTTTAAATATTCCAGAAAAGTGTTAGAAATAAGTCCTTTACATATGATTATTTACACATACCCATAAACATACTCAGGAATGAATAAAGAACCTGCACCACTACATGTATCATTAAGCAAGATACTCTGTAGACTGCATAATTATATATGATACTTCCAAACATTTAAAGATTTTTTCCTCTGTTTGCTTCTTTAAAACTCACAAAATGTAATGAAATTCTCTTTTAAAACTGCAGAGACTGCTGCATGTCTAAGCAAGCCATTATTTTCTTGCTCATAATCATTTCCCTGTCAGAGTCACTGATGCAATAATTGCTTATCCAAACTTGAAACAGTTCATGAATCACCCTGAAAATAAAATAAATATTAATGAGCCAGTTTCAATGGAATTCTTGTCCTTTGCCTCCTAAAGCTGAAAGACTGTATTTA
This sequence comes from Acrocephalus scirpaceus scirpaceus, assembly GCA_910950805.1. Taxonomy (NCBI): domain Eukaryota; kingdom Metazoa; phylum Chordata; class Aves; order Passeriformes; family Sylviidae; genus Acrocephalus; species Acrocephalus scirpaceus. The sequence goes on along the minus strand of OU383776.1, from coordinate 66,256,919 downwards.
TTACATGTCAGAATGAAGTCTTGATACCTAATGAATGGGAAAATAAGATATATACTGAGTAGATCACCATGTTTCAAGGGCTCATTGCATTTTAGTCTTTTTTGACCCAATTAGTGATCAAAGAGAGAAAGGACTGGTCAATTATAACAGAGAAATTAGGTGAAAGAGATGTCTAGGTCTGGTGCAGTTGTGAAGTGTGTGGGTTTTGAAGTTGAGAAGTGATTCCATATCAGCATGATCTTCAAACAAACACATCAGCAACAAATACCATGACGTAAGAAATGTTGTTATTCCTAACATGGAATGAAGGAGGAGGGGAAGGAAGGCATGGAGTTTTCAGGAGTATCTGTGGAGAGACAGAGGGAGATAGTACTGAAGGCAATCTTATCCTTGATATATTGCAGCTGTGTTAATTATCCAAGAGTGAGAACAGCCTGGCCCTCCCAGCTATGGGTGTGATAAAGAGTGAGTTAGCTAGGAGAGAGTTCATTTCGAGTTATTTAGAGTCTGCTAGCTGTGCTGTGAAGAGGAAGGGACAGGAAGTCGTGCTAGGGACAGAAAGAGTAAGACAAACAGGCTTAGGCGGCCGTGATAGAGACAGAAAAGAGCGAGCTAGGGCAGCAGAAAGAAGAGAGAAGACTACAGAGAAAGAGCCAGAGCTGTGTGGAGCTGCCCTGTGAGATTGCTAAAGAGAACAAGTACAAGAGACTTTTAAATAACAAAGAGCTGATGCTTGAAACCTTCTGATGTTTTTACTAAAGCACTTTGAATGCAGTGTCCATCTCAACAACCACAGTATCCAAAGAAAGCACTTTCTTCTGGATCAAGATGGAATTTTCATTAAGCAAAAACACAAGTGGAGAGCTCTTCACCCATTCAATTTTTTACAAAAATTCGGTGAAAGATACTATTTTGGGGTAAAAACTTTCATGTTGAAAACATGAGTATGCTGAGAGATTTTTAAGTCTGGGTCAATGACAATTCACTGTTGAAAATCCAAGTCTAAAATCATTCAAATTAACTGACCCCGGATGAAGTAGGAAACACAAGTCCTTCCCTTGAACCTCTGCTTGCTTGTTCTAGCTTGTTCCTGAAAATGATAGGCAAAGAAGATCCCACAGGAATCAAAGGAGTAACAGGCCATGTGCCTAAAAGGGAACTGTAAATCTGAAATAACCTGGAAATTAGAGAGACATCAATGAGCCACTTTTTAATCAAACTGTTAGTGAAGAACCCTTTTCCAAAGAAATGACAGCTTTTCTCAAGGAAGTTGAGCAGCAGGATATTATGGCTCATGTAGCTGGCAGGTATAAAGCAGATAAAGTAGGAAATTTATAGGAATGATCCCTAGTATTAACTGATCACAGCGGGATGAAGAACCCATTTTATCAGACTCTGGGTCTTAGTAAGAAATGAAGAAACCTCTATTTATTATATTAGGGCCTCTATTTATAATATTACGGTTGTTCATTGTCAGAGGTCGTATCAGCTGCTCTAGCAGAGGGCACCGCTTTAACTTCAGCTCATCAAGTCTGGAGCAGCCCGAGAAGTGCTCCTGCACCTCAGCTGGTGCCAGAGCACAGGGACACCCGGACACCCTCTTTAGACCCGTGTGTACCATAAAACTGAAGGCATCTCCCTGAACCAAGCTATCCAATCCACCACTTAGCACAGAACATGTCACTGCCAGTGAAGTCTGCATGAAAGAATACAGAGAAAAATACAATTATGAAACATATTGGGGATGCGATATAATACAGGAAAAAATCAGATTTTGGTACTTACCTTCATAAATGAGCATACACACTACCTGTTTTCCCTAAAGTGTAGTTAAACAGTGTGCGCTTCCCAGAGCAGTATCCTAAAATTCTTCACTTCATGCATTCACAGCTAGCATAGCTCTCACACAACTTGTTTTTTCTCTTAAGTGTAAGGAAGGACAAAGTTCAAATGAACTGTGCTGTTTCCTCTGAAAGATACAAAATTATGGAAAGAATAAATTCAGAGTCATAGGTTTCTGCAATCAATCAATCGATCGATCATTACTTTTAAGATTTAAAAAAAAAAGAAATCAGAGTAAGTATCACAGTTGACACTGTGATACCAGGTCCAGTCCGGCCGTGCTGAGCGTGGCAAAAATAGAGGAGCGGGAATGATGGAGTTGCCTGAAAATAGAACTTTATTAGTAGTGAAAAAACAAATGCAGAGACCGCATGGTCCAGAGAGCAACGCCCAAAGACCAGGGGTGTGGCTAACTTAACAATATATAAGGTTATCTGGGGACAGGGGTCCAATCCTGAACGAGGGACAGGGACATGACTTTGTATGTCAAAGGTCTTGAACCAATTGGGAACCAGAACCAGAGACATGACCAATTTTGGAATGATGCTATTAGCATCCTGATTTCCATATCCTGCCTCCCATGGTCTCAGGTTTATGGTTTCTGCACAAGTGTCCTGGGCTAAGGTATTATCTATCTCAGGTAGCTCAGTTGCCACAAGTAAGAATTTAAAACAGTTACATGATGACAAGTTACCTATATCCCCAATGAATTTTTGCATTAGAATTTTTGAGGAGACAAACTCCTCACAAACTACGATAACTGTCTTTTCTCTGTAGGGAAACACCTTACAAATAACGTTACCACAGAATTAATAATCCATGTTTTCTTTGCAGGTTCCATTAAACACAGCCTAAAAATATATGTAACAGGAAATAATTGTAAGCTGAGTTATTACATTACAGAATGCAGCAAAGGCCTGTTGTACCTGTACATAAACATTTGCTCTCTCATCTCACGAGTCATTCTGCAAGTTGCAATAACCAGCTGAGTGCTCTCAGTAACTCCAAGTCGTTCCTCTTACCATCCTGACTGGACGGGCAAAAGTAACATTGGACAATATAAACCACCCTTCAATTTCATCAAAACTTAACTCTTAAAAGATCAGTTTCTATTTTGTGTCTTCCAGGGGAAGCAGATGTACCAAACACACAGGAGAACATGATTTTAAACAGTGCTGTCTGGTCTGGCAATTGGTGTGGTCAAGAGCTGCTTTCCTCAGGAGCTGATGGATAATCTCTCTCTAAGCCTCAAGAACTGCATACTGAGTAAAGCCTGAATGGACAAACTTGCATTTCACTTGTTAGATGGTAATCCTTACATACTCGGAGGAGTGTTTAATAAAGCAGTTAAAGGATACTGGAAAAATATCCTCTCCTGACTTGATCTGTGATTTGCAGGTAGGAAAAAAAGTCAGTTTTCAAAATAGAGAAAGAGCATTTACATTGAGGAATTCTCTAGACCTGCCTGAGAAGGTTGCACTTCCAAGAAGGCAGAGAAGTAATATATGCCTCAAAAAGAAACTTAGCTTAGCATTGAGAATAAAAACACAGAAACACATATTACAAATATTAACCCATTTTATACACTGAATGGCTATGACTCCGTAACTTTTATTGCAAGGTACAAGTATTCATGTATTTTTTTCCACATTTGTTTTAAGTAAGACTGTAAAAATAAAGTAAGGAAAAGCATGAAGTACAGTTAATACTGCCTAAAGAGGGAAGTTAAATACAGGCAGAATCAAATAGTGTCAAACCATGCCAAGCAATTTCTAAAGCAATCTGAAGTCTGCTGGTAAGTTGCTGACTGAATTTTAGTGGTACATGAATTTTTTTATTTGCATGTCCAAAACGGCATGTGTGTTCTGCAGGTCTTGTGTTGTATCTGTAGGCTCTTTGTGGACATTTTGCATTTAAAACAGTACTAGATGGCTGTGCTGAGACCACTGGACTAAATTCTAGATATCTGGTTATCACAGACTTGACAACCTGTCCTAGGTTACAATGTAAAATTGTGCCCAAGGTTTGTATTCTATCCCCATGAGCCGTTGGAGCCGAGGTGGGGCAGTGTTTTCCTTATCTTCTGTTAACGAGCCTAACAATGCCTTGCCACATGACTCATAGATAACTTCCTCCGGGAGTTATCTCTGTTTAATGGGCCATCAAGGACCCACTGCATGACTCATAGAATGAGATCAGCCCATTGGGAGATGCTCTGCCCAGGGGGAGGAGCCAAGCATTCCCACCTGGATAAATCCAGGGTTTGGGACAGCACAGGCAGCTTTTTATCCACTGGACTCCCAGAGGAGACAAGAGCTACCAGACCTTTCTACAGGATCACTGCTTCGACAAGACCATCTCATCTGGACTGCCGCTACCACCCTAACAGGGTGTCAGGTTGTATTCTGACTCTGTCAGTGGTTTTTTTTACTATTACTTTTATTTTACTTTCTTTTATTTCTTTTCCTCTTATTAAATTGTGTTTCTGACTTGGAGTCTTTCACTGGTTTTGCTTTCAAACCAGCACATATTTTTGGCGCCCAACGTGGGGCTCGAGGTACTGAGAAAAGTTAGAATTACAATTTTGTATTGGGAAAAAAGACACCTTTTCACCATGATGCTCAGCATGTTCACATCTGTCTTGTACCTAGCTCTCTGTATCTTTCTGCACATGGGACAGTATCTGCAGATCTTAATATTCTGGTGTAAACCAGGGTATTGCACTAAAATTGCTTTATTGGTCTATTATGTCTATTGCATGATAACATCCGAGGCAATGAGCACAATTCGGAATATGTACTCAATTTTGTTGTCTTGTCCCGGTCTAGGATGTTTTGTTTGGGGTCTCAACAATCTCACCCAGCCGCAGTGGGGAGGGGTAAAGAATAATTTTTTTCCCATCTTTTAGGCCTGATACAGCAGTTTTTGAAAATATTGAGTTCTCTCTGGATACCAAGGACAGCATAATTTTGTTGTTAGTACTGCTTTCTCTTCTCTGCACAGCCTGCACCGTGCTTAAAGTGCAACGTTTTCTTGAAGCAGAAGAGAAAAGAACCAAATGCACAGCAACAGCCTTCGTGTCTACACAGATTGTCACAGAGGAGAAAGGAACCAAAAGCCAGGCAACAGTGTCCGAGTCTACGCAGACTGCCACAGAGGAAATAGAAGCCAAAAGCATGGCAACAATGTCCGCATCTACGCAGACTGCCACAGAGGAGAAAGGAACCGAAATCAAGGCAACAGTGTCCGCATCTACACAGACTGTCACAGAGGAGAAAAGAACCGAAATCAAGGCAACAGTGCCCACGTCCACGCAGACTGCCACAGACGAGAAAGAAGCCAAAAATGCCAGCATTTCCACACAAACCATCACTGAACTGGAACAGCCTAAACCGGTAGCAGTTGCTCCTGTTCAGAAGGAGAAGGCAAAGAGCAAATCAGTCCGCATAGTGACTGATGAGGATGCAGCAGGACCTTCGCACCTTCACACAGCAAAAGAGACAGAGCCAGAGATCATCACTCGCTCTCTGTCCCTGGGTGAGCTGCGTGACCTGCGGAGGGAATTCACCCGCCAGACAAATGAATCCGTCCTGACTTGGCTGCTCCGTATCTGGGACGCTGCAGCCAATGACACCATTCTGGATGGACGTGAGGCCAGGCAACTGGGATCGCTGTCCCGGGATGTGGTCATTGACCAGGGGATCGGGAGAACCCAAGAAACTCTCAACCTCTGCCGACGACTGCTAACAAGTGTGAAGGACAGATACCTTTGTAAAGAAGATCTCCAGGTGCATCAAGGAAAGTGGAGCACAATAGAACAAGGTATCCGATGCCTGAGGGAATTGGCTGTGCTGGAGATCATTTTCTCAGAGGACAAGAGATTTCCTAAAAGCCCAGATGAAGTCCAGTGCACGTCGCAGATGTGGTTGAGATTCGCACGGCTTGGACCAGAGATGTATTCCCGTTACCTGGCAACGCTGCAATGGAGGGCAGGCGAGGACAGGGTGGGAGTCTTGGTCGATAAACTAAGAATTTATGAAGACACTGTCACCGCCCCATTTCGTACCCATGTCTCATCCGTCGAAACAAGGCTGGCTGAGCAAGTCCGAAGCTTGATTGAAGAGGGCCATCAGAAACTGAAAAAAGAACTTAAGGAAGAAATTTACCATGTCTCACCAGAACCAACAAGAGTCTCTGCCATTAGGAGCAGGCGTCCCCCAGCCAGGGAGAGAACATACACTCCACGAAGTAACCTCTGGTCTTTTCTTCGGGAGCATGGAGAAGACATGAGGAAGTGGGATGGAAAACCCACCTCCTCCTTAGCAGCCCGGGTACGTGAACTGAAAAGAGAGACCCCTACCACAAGAAGTTCATCTAGAGTCAATGCTGCTCCAGTCTCTCGAGCACAAAACTCCAGACGGCATAGGAATGATGATATGACTGATCCTCTCAAAGGAACCTCAGGAACACATTTACAGGAAGAGAGTAGCGTGTACCATGACCAGGAATAGGGGGGCCCTGCCTCTAGCCAGGTAGAGGAAAGGGACAATCGGATCTATTGGACTGTGTGGATCCGATGGCCTGGCACATCTGACCCACAAAAGTATACAGCTTTGGTTGACACTGGCTCTCAATGTACCCTGATGCCATCAAGGTACGTAGGAACAGAATCCGTCTCTATTTCTGGAGTGACAGGAGGATCCCAGCAGCTGACTGTAGTGGAGGCCGAAGTGAGTTTAACTGGGAACGGGTGGCAAAAACACCCCATTGTGACTGGCCCAGAGGCCCCATGCATCCTTGGCATAGACTATCTCAGAAATGGGTATTTCAAAGACCCAAAAGGATATCGTTGGGCTTTTGGGATAGCTGCTGTGGAGAAAGAAGACATCAGACAACTGAATACCTTGCCAGGTCTCTCAGATGACCCCTCTGCTGTGGGCCTGCTGAGAGTTGAAGAACAACAAGTACCAATCGCCACAGCAACAGTGCACCATCGGCAATACCGCACCAACAGAGACTCTGTGATTCCTATCCATGAGATGATTCGTAAACTGGAGAGCCAAGGGGTGGTCAGCAAGGCTCGTTCACCTTTCAACAGCCCTATATGGCCAGTGCGTAAGTCCAGTGGAGAACGGAGACTGACTGTGGATTATCGTGGTCTGAATGAAGTCATGCCACCACTGAGCGCTGCTGTACCAGACATGTTAGAGCTTCAGTACGAGCTAGAGTCCAAAGCAGCAAAGTGGTACGCGACCATCGACATTGCCAATGCCTTCTTCTCCATTCCTTTGGCAGCAGAGTGCAGGCCTCAGTTTGCTTTCACCTGGAGGGGTGTGCAGTATACCTGGAACCGACTGCCCCAGGGGTGGAAGCACAGTCCCACGATCTGCCATGGACTGATCCAGACTGCAATGGAAAAAGGCGAGGCTCCTGAACATCTCCAGTATATTGATGACATTATTGTATGGGGGAACACAGAAGGAGAAGTCTTCAAGAAAGGAGAGAAGATTATCCAGATTCTACTGAAAGCTGGTTTTGCCATTAAGCGAAGTAAGGTTAAGGGGCCAGCTCGAGAAATCCAGTTCCTGGGAGTCAAGTGGCAAGATGGTCGTCACCAGATACCCACAGAAGTAATCAACAAGATCACCGCAATGTCTCCACCAACAAGCAAGAAGGAAACACAAGCTTTCCTAGGCGCCATAGGCTTTTGGAGAATGCACATCCCTGAGTATAGCCAGATTGTGAGTCCTCTCTACCTGGTTACCCGCAAGAAGAATGATTTCCACTGGGGCCCTGAACAGCAGCAGGCCTTTGCCCAGATCAAACAGGAGATTGCTCATGCGGTAGCCCTTGGCCCAGTGAGGACAGGACCAGATGTGAAGAATGTACTTTACTCAGCAGCCGGGAACAATGGCCTGTCCTGGAGCCTTTGGCAGAAAGTGCCTGGTGAGACTCGGGGTCGACCACTGGGATTCTGGAGTCGAAGCTACAGAGGGTCCGAAGCCAACTACACTCCCACGGAGAAGGAAATCTTGGCTGCCTATGAAGGAGTTCAAGCTGCCTCAGAAGTAATTGGCACTGAAACACAGCTGCTTCTGGCACCCCGACTGCCAGTGCTGGGGTGGATGTTCAAGGGAAAGGTTCCTTCCACGCATCATGCAACCGACACTACTTGGAGCAAATGGATTGCCCTCATTACACAGCGCGCCCGTATTGGAAACCCAAATCGCCCTGGGATTCTGGAAGTTATAACGAACTGGCCTGAAGGTGAGACTTTTGGATTATCCTCTGAAGAAGAAGAGGAGCAAGTGACACGTGCCGAGGAGGCCCCACCATATAACGAGCTACCAGAGACTGAGAGACGATATGCCCTCTTCACTGATGGTTCCTGCCGAATTATAGGCGCTGACCGGAAATGGAAAGCTGCAGTATGGAGCCCCACACGACGAGTTGCACAAGCTACCGAGGGACAGAATTGTGAATCGAGTGGTGGATCGAGTCAGATGGCAGAGCTTAAGGCTGTCCAGCTGGCTTTGGATATTGCTGAACGAGAGAAGTGGCCGAGGCTCTATCTCTACACCGACTCATGGATGGTAGCTAATGCCCTGTGGGGATGGCTGAATCGCTGGAAAAAGGCCAACTGGCAGCGCAGAGGGAAACCCATCTGGGCTGCTGAGATTTGGCAGGACATTGCCACCCGAGTAGAGAAGCTAACCGTGAAGGTTCAACACGTAGATGCACACATACCCAAGAGTCGAGCTAATGAGGAGCATCGCAACAATGAGCAGGTAGACAAAGCTGCCAAGGTGAAAGTATCACAGGTGGATCTAGACTGGCAGCACAAGGGAGAATTATTCCTAGCTCGTTGGGCCCATGATGCCTCTGGTCATCAGGGAAGAGATGCAACATATCGATGGGCCCGTGACCGAGGGGTGGACCTTACTATGGACAGCATCTCACAAGTCATCCATGACTGTGAGACCTGCGCTGCAATCAAACAGGCCAAGCGGGTGAAGCCTCTGTGGTACGGTGGACGATGGTTGAAGTACAGGTATGGGGAAGCCTGGCAAATTGACTACATCACCCTTCCCCAGACCCGCCAAGGCAAGCGTTATGTGCTGACCATGGTAGAAGCAACCACAGGATGGCTGGAGACCTACCCTGTGCCTCACGCTACTGCCCGGAATACCATCCTGGGCCTTGAAAAGCAAGTCCTGTGGAGACACGGCACCCCAGACAGAGTCGAGTCTGACAACGGGACACATTTTAAGAATGGCCTTGTAAACACATGGGCCAAAGAACATGGTATTGAATGGATATATCACATCCCTTACCATGCACCAGCTGCCGGGAAAGTTGAACAGTGCAATGGACTATTAAAGACTACCCTGAAGGCACTTGGCGGAGGGACCTTCAAGAATTGGGACATAAACTTAGCCAAAGCCACCTGGATGGTCAACACCCGAGGCTCCATCAATCGAGCTGGTCCTGCCCAGTCTGAACCCTTGCACACAGTGGATGGAGATAAAGTCCCTGTGGTACACATGAAAGGGATTTTAGGAAAGACTGTTTGGATTAATCCCACCTCAGGCAAAGGCAGACCCATCCGTGGGATTGTTTTTGCTCAAGGACCTGGTTATACTTGGTGGGTAATGCAAAAAGATGGAGAGACCCGTTGTGTACCACAGGGAGACCTAATTTTAAGTGAGAACTAGAATTAGTGTGTAAGGTTTCATTCTGTGTATATATGTATGTATCTGTGAGAATGTATGATGTAGATGGTGATAGAATAAGGGGTGGATTATGTCCTAGGTTACAATGTAAAATTGTGCCCAAGGTTTGTATTCTATCCCCATGAGCCGTTGGAGCCGAGGTGGGGCAGTGTTTTCCTTATCTCCTGTTAACGAGCCTAACAATGCCTTGCCCATGACTCATTGATAACTTCCTCCGGGAGTTATCTCTGTTTAATGGGCCATCAAGGACCCACTGCATGACTCATAGAATGAGATCAGCCCATTGGGAGATGCTCTGCCCAGGGGGAGGAGCTAAGCATTCCCACCTGGATAAATCCAGGGTTTGGGACAGCACAGGCAGCTTTTTATCCACTGGACTCCCAGAGGAGACAGGAGCTACCAGACTTTTCTACAGGAATCACTGCTTCGACAAGACCATCTCATCTGGACTGCCGCTACCACCCTAACAGGGTGTCAGGTTGTATTCTGACTCTGTCAGTGTTTTTTTATACTATTACTTTTATTTTACTTTCTTTTATTTCTTTTCTTTTCCTCTTATTAAATTGTGTTTCTGACTTGGAGTCTTTCACTGGTTTTGCTTCCAAACCAGCACAGAGAGAAAGAGAGGGATTAATAATACTTGTATTAGTACTTTTGTGAAGAATACTTGAGATACTTTTGTGAAGAAAGTGAGAGAGCCAAGCAATCCAATCCTAATGCACAAGAACTGCAGAGAAAGTCTTGCAGCAATTTCCGATTACTTAGAGTCTACCATGAGTGTGACAAGTAGGGCTGTTTTTTCCTGAACCTCACAGGTTCAACCAGTCCTTCACTTGCAATTGGAAGAGAGAATTGAACATGTTACAAAATTACAGTTGGTTAAGAATCTGAGTGAACTGAAGCAGAGTGTTTCTTGGAAAGGATGTGCACGTGTTTTTAGCATAAGCAGAGGGGAGCCTATGAAGAAAATCACTAAATACCTAGAGATAAACTGAATAAAAAACGTTGTGTAAGGAATTTTGAGCTTGTAGTGTTGGTGTGCTTGGGCTGTAGCTACAAAAGGACACTTGGTTGGGCTGATTCTCTTTCTGTAAACAAGAAATGCACAGCCTTGTGAGCAGGGTTGTGCTGAGCATCACCCATTAGCTATTCCAAACCTCTATTCCAAATCAAAAGGACCTACAAAACCTCAAATATTGTCTTTCCCTCAAGTTGTAAGAGTAGCAGTATCCATCAATTTGCTATGAAAGCCCAACACACGGGTGTGAAATTCATCCTCTTGGGTAAGGTGGGAGGTGGAGACACAGCATTGTGAACTATGCACATATTACCCAGATATGTCTGCAGATATGCAGGTAAATTTAGAGCTTACCCAGGACAGTACCTAAAGTGATCTTTGATCTAGCAGAACTGTGCTCCTTCCAAAAGGAAAGGCCCTATGGGAGATGGTGTGAAAGCTGATCTCTCTCACACCTGTTTGTGAACCTGAAATTGTGGTGAGCAGAAGGCTCTGCCCTGCAGGGCAGAGGGAAATCCTCTCTTTTGCAAGATTTGTGTGCCTGGAGTCTACTGAGGAAATAGCAGAGTACAGATTCATCCCAAAGGTGGGACCAGAAGAGCTTTGGCCAATCAGGTCCAGGTGCTGTCAGTGGCAGATGAAGAAAGGGATTGCAGATTGCACACTCAAGGAAAGAAGGTGGACAAATGGACCCAAGCACACAAGATGCAGCCAGCCTAAAATAATAAGGTGGAAAAGTGACATTCTCAGGCAGCCAGTGACTGTGCAAAGCAAAATAGTACCCAAAACACTCGCAGCAGACCAACTGCCCTAAGAGAGATAACCAGATTCCAAATTCAATGGAGCAAAGCCCTGTCCATTAATATTTCTGTGGTAAAGGTGTGGGTTTGTGTCAGCAGGCAAATCAGTCTTTCATTTCCTAGGTTGTTAACTGGAACAGCAGTTACTCTGTGATAATGCAGTGATAGGCACCACAGGAGAACAGGTATGAAACACAGCTCTCCTGTGGTACCTGGCATATCTGTTCAGTGACTACTAGATCAGATCATCAAGGTGAAGTAAAGGAAGGAAAAGTCTCAGAAAGAAAAGGAAAAAAAAAAAAAAGCATATTAGTGGAACATACTTCCAAATAAAAGTAACAGATGTCATATGTGTGTACAGGTCTTTGACTTCAAAGCAAATGTAGCTGTCTTTGTAAAAACAATTACAAGAGATAAATAAATAGGATGAAGGGCTTGTACTGAGCCTCTTAACCCCCTTAATTTCCTCATATACTGGCTACAGACAAGGTGATTCTATCTTGCTCTGCTATTTTGATCATTGGTGCTTTGAACCAAAAATAGAAACACCAGTGTTTTAAAAGACATCCCTTTCTTAAAGGCTGATCTGTGCAAGAGGCACTTTCATGTTACCAAAGTGTGATAAGCAGTAAGAAGATTAATTTTGAAGCACAAAGCTTTGGTCATTGTTTAAAATTTTGTCCTTTAGGTTTTTTCTGGTGTCCCCTCCTCTTGACATGACTTTATCCTTTTCTCATTGTGGCTGAAGATGTGCTGTAAAAATAGGATAATTTTTGGTTTTCCTCTCAAATATTGTGAAGTAGGCTATGTTGTTGCTGTGGGCATGAAATGGAATGAAAAGTGATGCTGCAGAGTACTGTGCTAGGTACACATTAATTAGGGACACAATGGAACTATATTTGATAAGATGAGGTACTTTACATAATGATATCCACCCAGTGCAGTGTACATCAGATCACACAGAAGTGTATCACTCCACAGCATCCTTGATCTAGCCAACAACTGCTGTTTACATTATTTAGGATGTTATAATTCTCTTGACAGACAAGCTGACTAAAGAAAGTGAACACACATAAAGCTGTAGCCAATGCACTTGAACTGATTTCTTGCTTCTCCATTGAAAGAAATTGCACTACATTTTTTATTATAACTATTATTAATAATAATAATATTAATATTATTAATATCATTATTATTTAAAATAGCTAGTTATTCTTATCTAAGTAGCATAGTAGGATACTTATGACACACATCTGGGAAAAGAGACAGAGATCATATTTTGCCCAGGTGTAGGAAAGAAATTCCATTATCACCTGACCAGAACAGACTTGGATAGAAATGTTTCAGTTGCTTATATATGCTGCCCAAAAATTCTCACTTACTTTTCTTTTGTCATGTTCCTTCCCTAGTTGTCTTCCTCCTGTAGAAAAACACTTGATTCTAAATGGAGAATATATGTGTGAATTGAAGGCACTCTCTCACTCCACTGATACCCAGAACATCCTGGCAGGCAATCTAAAAAAGATGGAATGAAAGATTCCAGTCAGTGAGAAACCCAGGCTGGGAAGTCTTAGCAGGGATTACTGGTGATTGCCTTGCTGCCTCAGTGCCCAGCTGCCATAGTGATCAGGAGAAATGAAAAGCCCAGGAAATGGAGCACAGGCTCTACTCTTTTCTTCGCTTTCTCTCTCTCTCTTAAGTAATTAGCAGGGGAAGAAAATTATTTTAAAAGTTACCCTTTGAAGTGAAGAACAGATACCTACAAGGAGAACGTACCCATTGTGCAGCTGACAGTACAGGAATAACCAGGCAATTGTTATCACCTGGTGTCTGTATGCAAACGAATAGTGCTGTCACTACAGAACTTCTCAGAGTGTTTGTGGAAGAGGTACAGCCTTTGCAGGTTATGTACATAATGGCACAGCATGTTATGCTAAACACATTATTCATTCCTCTTGCGGGAATGCAATGGCTTTGGATTTTTTTCTCAGGAGACCAGCCTCACAAAACTTTTTTTCCTGTATCTCTTGTTTTAAATTTTCTGTCTTTGCACAGCTTCTTCCTTGCCCCCAGTAAGAGTTGAACACACTTCTCAAATTTCATTGCTACTGGCTGAAGTCACAAACATGTTTGCTGCTGTGTACTTCAGGCAGTGCCTTACAGAGCAGAGCTGAGTATGTGTGTCCTGCTGAGTAGAACCTTAGGACACCCCAAACAGGAAGGTGTTTGTTTGATTTGTTGGCTGAATAATCAGCACAAGCAGCTTGAAATCAACGGGAGTGTGCATATCCTCATAGCCTTGCCTTCTGGTAAGAACCATGAGGCAGTAGGAGGAAAGCCAAGGAATCAGGAGGGGGCAAGGAGCACAAGGTAGGAGTAAGGATAATTTGACAGTGATGCATAGGGCATCAAATAACACAAGTCAGAAGACACCAGGCTTCTCAGTTCAGCTCCCCCAAGACCATGGATTTCTGCCCTGCCTGCACATTGAGCAAGTATCTAAACACCACCTGCCTGGCTTGTCCTGCCTCTGACACTCATGCTTATGAAAAGCAGGAGCTGTACCTGATCTCCGGCAAAGCAAAAGAAAATATTATTCCTATTCTCCTGCACAAATGTTCAGTGCTGTCAGACCTGTTACAGTGGATGGCAGAGGAGAAAGGTGCTTTGGCAGTGGAAAATACTGGGATCTGAATGGTTGGGCTGAACCTTTGCTACCTGGATAAATTCTCATCCCAACATAGTTTTAAAGTCCTGTCCTATTATTGTACAGGCTGGATAATTTCAGAAGGAACTATTTGTTCTGAGCATTTCAGGTTGCAGTTAGGCTACTGCAGGAGCAGTTGAGTCCCCAAGTGTACATCTCTGCTTTCCAAACCCCTCCCAGCTGTGCTGACAATGCCACTTGGTGTGTGGAACTGAAAGGATAAAGTGATCCAACTAAGACATAACCCACCAGAAGAAAAAGTTCATTTTTCAGCTACATCAGTGTCCTTTATGCTGGTGCACAATGGGAAGACAGCACCATGACAAGAATGGATGAATAGTTAGGAATGACAGGCTTCCACTGTCATTCTGTGTCACTGCCCCGAAATCACTTGAGACTCTTCTCCCTCAGTCTTTTGGGTCTAACAGAAGCTGTTTTAAAGAAATAATTGTTTAAGGATGAAAGTCAAGTGTTTCCTGAAAAGCATGCAAGTGAGCAAAGAGGAGGCTGAGAAGATCGCACAGAAATCACACAAAATTACAATGACCTAAATATTTATTCCCAAAGAAAAGGCCTTTGGGCCATTTTTTAAAATTTATTTTCATTTTATTTTCTTTTTTTTTTCTTTTTTTTTTTTTTTAATTTATTATGCCTAGTAATAAATTCTGTTGGCTAAAATATCATCCAAAATGTAATCCTAGGTGCACTATGGAAAGTGTTACCGATGATGCTGCTCAATAGTCACTCTCCCACGTGGACACTGACACAGAAGTGGAAAAACTTATTTTTTGTTTCTTAAAAATTCTGCAACTCTTATCCTGGAAAGAACATAATAACAGACCTCCTAGGAAAGTATAAGCTTTTTCCCATCTCCAGTACTCCCTTTTTTTCTCTGTTGTGTTCCAAGATCCGCTGTATTTCCAGTGCATCAAATTTTGAAGGCCCAAGAGCATTTAGGTGGAAGGTAGAGTATAAATCACTGTCATTAAAAACAGAAAAAGAGACAGAGGTGGTCAGCAAAGAGGGTTTTGGGAAAACAAATCACCTGAGAAACTACAATTTCTTTATTATTTTGAGAGAGTAACATGTATCTTAGTAAACTGGTGGGCCTTCCAGAGTGCCTAACCTGTTTCTAGGAAGTCACTACAGGAACCCAACTGTGGTGTTTGATTGCACTGTTTATTTTGGGCATCACTGTTTCTCTGTCTTTCCCCCTTCTTCCATGTTGTCTCTGCAATAAAAAGCCCTAGGTGTGGGACAACTTTTGCCAGGAGGAAGAATAAGGATCACAGGCATGCAAAGCTGATTTCCTTTGTTCATCTACTTATAAGAGGGAATAATAAAATTTACTATGTTAAAATTAAAAACATCATGGTAGAAGCTTCTGATTACAGGACTGGGCAGTAGCAAAATTCTAGCTGTGCTCAACAGAACATGGTATTTTACTGAAAGGGCCTAAGGGATTTTTTCTTAGTAGATTTTTTTTTTCTTTCCCCACATCCTTCTAAAACATAAAAGAGGTTTGAGCCTGAAAGTACTTTAACCCATGATTTATTCAAATATGGATATTGATCTAATATTGATATCCAGCTGTGACAGACAAAAACTCTCTAACAGTTTAAAGTTAGAAAGTGTATGTTTATTGCCATGAAGGGCAGATCAGGGCAGATCCCAGCTAGTGGGATAACTCCCTGATGCACACTGCAAAGGTAATTAC
This sequence comes from Acrocephalus scirpaceus scirpaceus, assembly GCA_910950805.1. NCBI lineage: Eukaryota > Metazoa > Chordata > Aves > Passeriformes > Sylviidae > Acrocephalus > Acrocephalus scirpaceus. The sequence continues at coordinate 66,241,102 of OU383776.1, read as the reverse complement.
AAAGCCTTTTATTTACAGAAGTGTTGAAAACACAAAATACAAATGCATATTCACACCCTTGTCACTTCCTCTTCTCTGCTTCATATGCTAATTGACAAAAAGGCTATTAAGCATGTGTAGTTTGTTCCCTGAAATGGGTCAGTGGTCTTTTGGTGAGGAGTGGCCACCAAAAGGAGGAAGTAAAAAGAGTCTTCCTCGTTCTTTCAGCCTTTTCAATGCAGATGTGATTGATGAATTCTTGGTAGAACTCCTTGTTTCCTGTTTTCCAGGACCATTTCAATAGGTTTCTAGAGACAGGAGGTTTGCAATTGTCTTGTGTCCCTGGGATCTGTTGATCAGTTTCCCTGTTTTTCCTTACAAACACAGCTACACAAATAATAAGTTGACAAGCAATGAGTTACTAGATCTGGGAAAGCTTTTCTTAAATCTGGTTTCTTCTAACTATCCTCTAACTTTTAACTGATTTCAGTAAAGCTTATCTATTCATTTCAGCTAAATCAGCAACATCTAATGTGTTCTGGTTTCAGGCAGATTTGGGAGAAACCCTCCCACTGGGCCGTCCCTCCCCTCTCCCTACTGGTTTGGGAAAAGATTTCCTCAGAGAGAAGTGGAAAAACCTGTTTATTAAATAGGCAAGCACTCCCAGCACAATACCCGATTACAAGAGCTTCGGGCTGCTCTGGAGGGATAACAAACTTAGAGAGAGAAGGTCTCCTCTCGAAGATAGTCACTGTGTTCCATTGCTCTGCTCTTCTGGTGCTGGGAGAAAAAGGAGTTGTGGTACTGGACTGGTTTTGGTGGGGTGGGTCCCAGGTGGAGGCCCCCTGGCGCTTGCTCCAGGTCCTCAGTCCAGAGAGATTGGAACAGTTCCGAGGAGAGGGAAAAAAAGGGGAAAAGAAAAAGAAAATAGTCTTCTACAAAACCTAGCTAATTACCCTGTTATAAATGGTCAGAGGCCAATTCAAAATAAAATAACAAAATTTATTTAACACAATTTCAACACCGAAATAAAGCTACAATAAAAAGAAACAACATTGATCGAATGCTGGGTGGACAGAGAGGCGGTACAAAAGTACCCTCCGAATTCTGCCACACTGCTATGTTTCAGCCCGTGGGTTTTATACAGTTTTTTTACTCTAAGGCTAAGCCTGTTGAAAGTCTAAATATGCTTTGTTTCTAAAAGAGTCCTGTCTGCATGAAGAGGTTCTTTGATGGTTTTTTCTGAAGTTCATCTTGGGAGGGGTGATCTTGATCGTCCAGGATCTCCACCAAGATCGGTATCTGATGTTGAAGAGCTGTGAAGTGAGGGTCCACCCTTAATGGCCGGGCCATCTTCTTGCTCTGCCTTGTTGTTACAGTTGTAAATGTGTTTGGGAACTTTGGAATCTTGGAGGCATTCTCGGGTAGCTTTTTATTAGTAGCTTAAATCCACACGAATTTATCTATTATACTTATTACAACCCTAACACTAACTAACTCCGGAGGCGAAAAAAAAAGAAGAAAAGTAAAAAACGCAGAGCTGCTCTCTGTCTCACCGTGTTCCAACTCCCCTGCTTCCAAGGTCACTCTGAGGAGTAGAGTTTTCCTGGGGAAAAACAAACCGTGCTTCCCCTCCCCTTTGCCCCCAACAGACTCTTTCCTTGGGTGTTGGTACGTTCCCAATAGTTTGGAGGCTATTCTTCAATGCAGCAGTAAATGCAAGCAGCTGCTGCTTGCACAAGAGGAGTCTTTCTTGATGGGCCATCAGCAGGATCCAAGGCTTTATTGTTGAAGACAGTTCAGAGGGAGTTATTAACTTAAACACTACATTTGTTTCCAAAGCATGTCCAACATAAGCATGATGCCAGCAAAACACAGGTCTCTACTAGATTAGAAGCCCAAGAGGATTTTCTAACTCCAGTAGGCATCAATGTCTTAGTAAGAAGGCACTGCATTCTTCCTTCCTGTGGTGAAGAGCTGTGAATCACCAGATTGGTTATTTCAGCAGGAGTTTGTCTGAATACAGGCTGAATCGGTTTTTATTTTAATAAAGTTATTTACAAGCAAGCTTTCTACAAAATAAACAACTTTTCTATAAAAACTCTGTTAATAGTCTTTTCTTTCTGTGTCCCACTGCTTGTTTTCCTGATTGGCAGATCCATCTTTTCTTACCATATTTGACAAAGATAGATACTCCCATGTTCATGCTTTGGCACAGATGTTCTAATTTTGATCCAACCCCATTCAAAGCAGGTCATATTAGACCAGGTTTCTCAGACCCTTCTCCAATCAAAACTAAGGCATTTTAACAGGCAGCTGAGGTAAAATTAAGCTGTGAATGGTGGAATTTAACTTTGGCTTACTTTTGTATAGAGAGGGTACATATTTCACAAAATAAGAAAGGGTATTTTCTGTGAGAGTCAGTTGTAGTTACCAAGGCATTGGCAGTTTCTCTCCTGAAGTCAGTCTCATTTTGTGTATTTCCACACCAGCTTTACAGCTGGTATCCCACGTATCCAAATTCAGCAGATGGCAGGGCCCAACGTGTGCCTCTGAATAATCTTCAGTAAAAAACACACCTGCCAAAAATGCATAGATAATTAGGTACTCCCTGGTCTGTGCTTGTTCACTACATGTCTCCATTCTGGAGTAATTTAATTTCTATTGATTTTCCATTCCTGACAGCTTTGGCAGAATCCACCCCATCAGCCAGTTTATCAGCCATGCACCTGTAGGCTAAGGGTCAGCAACATCAGTGTCCCTTCTCATTACTTTGTTCTTCAAAGCAAGCTAGGAATGCCATGTTGCCAGTCAAAACAGTTAAATGTCTCCCTTTATAGATGCCAAGTGTCTGCCTTCTTGCTTTTTAAAAAACAAAATGTTAGACTAGTTGTTTGGTTAATGTAGTAAATGCACTGCATTCCCCTCATGATGCAAGTTTATTCCTTTGATTATTTAAGGACACATAAAACCACTATAACCTATTTTGAAAGGTACAAGTACCCCCAAAGTATGATTACATGTGATGGAAGTATGTACTGTTCCAGTGTCATTTTAATATCCCTGTAACTTCTGCACAGTATGGTCAGTGTGATAGGTCTGCATATTAACACCTTTCAGTGACATCATCTACTACAATTCTGCACTGCATTTTCTGATCTGAAAAGGCTCCCATTCCTAAATTAAGTGAAAAAGCATCATATCCATGCACCTTTTTATCGCCTCTGTCCCCAAAATCTCTGCAAGGACTTGTAATCCTGTGCTTGGAGTGCTGGATCGAAGGGTTAGAAAGCCTGGAAAGGCACACACCAGCAGATATCCATCTGGAAATACATTTATTTATTTACTTCTGAAAGAATTAAAAATGTAAGGTGGGCTGCAGGGGATTATTTAAAGTGTATCTAAATATCTGCCACTGTTTTTTTTTCAAGAAGACTCCCATAGATTTTCTCTAATAGCCTATGAGACCATATTACAGATGAGTCTGGGAATAAAACACTTCCAAGAACTTCCCTCCTGTATCAGCTTCTAGCCAAACCAGGAACAACAGGAGTCACACTCTGACTCTGAAAAAGAAGACCACCATTATGGTACCTTCTTGGTCTCAAGAGGGTCTTTGATAAGGTATTTAATTAAAAATATTTTTAATCTCTATTAGATGCTTCTGTTGTGGTGGAGAAACTTTAATACACCAGGGGGTTTGTCTTTCTGCTAGGATGGGAGAAATGGAATGTAAAACAAACACTGTTAAGCAGGGAGAGCTTTATGTTGATGTTATGTGCCATGACTTCCTTCAGCAAAAAAAGGATGGATCAGGAAGATCTATGAAAGAACACGTGAAAGAAGACAGAGGAACACAAGCAGAAGGCCTTTGACTGGACTGCACTGTCAGCTCCTTCAGAGGTTTCTCTGCTGTCAGGCTGGCAGGTTCCTAAGGTTTCCTACAAGCACTGAGCTTGGCATGCAGCTGCACAAGGGAGGCTCAAGGAGAACTGCCCTAAGGAAGACAGCATTGTGGAGAGAGGAGAAATCAGATGTCTCACCTGTCCATGTAACAGCCAAAGAGTCACTGCAGGAGCCAAACAAATGGAGAAACTACGTCATTCTTCGGGCAAACACTGGCTCTCTGTGTTAAAAACATGCCAATGTCCAAGGTTGCAGAGGGTGATGTTCCTGGGTGTTTGTCCAACAGTCCTTGTGCTATACTTCCCTCCAGGAGTACTGGCCTGCAGGATGGGAAGAAAGAAGATAAAGCAAATAATCAAATCTATAGGCCTGGACCTGGTGAATGGTTGTAGTGTGGATTCATATAAACTGCAGTGCTGATACACCATTTATACAGCATCAGTATTTTTCACTGAAAAATTTTGCTGAGCAACTGATGCCTATATAACTTACATCAAAGTTACAAGCTGCTTGTATAGCTTGTGTTATAAAATATCAATATAACCTAAGATATCATTATAACCTGATATCAATGCAATCTAAATCATGACTTTTTATATATCTATATAACCTGATACCTATATAATCTGAATAATAGTCTTTTTATACCTATATAACCTGAGTCATAAATTTTATACCTATATAACCTGATATAAATAACTTTTTATACAATGTAATGGCTAGTATATAGTTTACTAGTTGCTTAATGCTGAACAGACAAAAAAAAAGAAAAAAACTTGCCAGGTGGACAGCTGTAGACATAGATAAGTATAGTACTAATGAAAAATTGGCAAGTCCAAAGCCAATTAGCCACAAAAAAAAAAAGAATTTAGGCCGGTTAAGACCAGACAGACCGAGGCACACCGTAACTGTGCATGCTCCAAAGACGAAGTTGAAAAGTTCAGATGCAAAGAAGTCTTCATCAAAGACCCCCAACGACCCCTGAACTGGGGAGGCACAAGCACAGTGCAAAAGAATCATTTATAAGTATGAGATCATACTACGTAAATTAGTTCAGGCACTTATATGATGAAGTCATAATGACATAGCAAGACATAAGCAAGACTTAGTGTATAAATATACCACAGCACTTGACAAAGGTGGGTGAGTTCAGTGGAGACACCCCCTAAGCACCAGCACGGCAATAAACAAATACCTCCTCTATAGGTGTCAGTCTATGGGGATATATTTCTAGCCTATCCTTCGGGTATTACAACAGAGAAGTTTGCATGTCATTGCAATATGAGTAGGTATCCCAGTGGGATTTTGGGGAGAAAATTTAGCTTAAGCTGTGCATCTCAATGTGTGCATGTTTGGTCTGACAGCCATTAATTTCACATGTACAGTGTGTTACAGGACATCAGAACTTGCTCTTTCATTAAACCTGATACTGTAGCATCACATTTTGCCTTTTCATATACCAGCTGGAAAATATGTTTCCATGCTAGATTTTCCAGTGAGGAAAAGCAGTGTAACATTTAGGAAGTCACTGAAATGGCACCAGCCTGACAGAGTTCAAGAAGCATTTGGACGATACTCTCGGGCACATGGCATGACTTTTGGGAATGGTGCTGTACAGGGCCAGGGATGGGACTCGGTGATCCTGATGGGTCCCTTACAATTCAGTATATTCTGTGGTTCTATGAGGTTTCCAACACCTGGACATCACTTACAGCTTGTTGCCTGCTTGCATAAATCTCCCTTTTTGTCGGGAAGGCTTGAAAGCACATAAAGACCAAACATCAAAGAACGGTTTCCCAAGGAAATTTTCACACATCCCGTTTCCCAGTGAGGGGACGGCTTGAGGGGTCGGACTACATTTCCCATGAGGCTTTGCGGGGCGCGGCAGAAATGCGCCACACGCGGGGGCCGCGGGAAGGCGCCCCCAGCATGGCGGCGGTGCGGGCGGCGGCGCGGCGGAGGCCGGGGCTCGGCCCCGCGGGGCTCAGGGCGTTCTGGGGCGGCCGCAGGTACCCGCAGGGCACAGGGAGGCGGGTGGCTTCTGGCCTTCTCCTCATGCTGGGCCTTCACCGGGCCGTAGCCCTCTAGAGGTCACTTAGCCCTAAACCCCCTGAGCAAGTCCCTCAGAATTTGTCCAGGCGGATTTTGAATGTCTTTGGGGAAGGAGACTCCACAGGTTCTCCGGGCAAGCAGCGCCCACCGAGGTGCACTGCTGGCGGGCGGGTGCAGTGGTGCAGGGTTGGGGCCTTTAGAGGTGATACTGCTTTTGTTAGGAGTGGCAAAAGAGGGATTTCACGGGAATGAAAATAGTTCCTCTGTAGCATTTTACATGAAACCATGCATGGGGTTGTTGACTAGATTGTGGCATAGGAGAAGGTGAAGTTTTTTAGTTAAAACTAGTGATGATTTTTTTCCTACATGTGGGCACTGATTTTCTTCTCTACTAGTGGTTATTTTCTATTGTGCTTTTTATTCACAGCAAATTAGAGAATGGAGCTGTAAGAGAAAACAAGTAACTAATCTTGTTAAAATGCTCTTTTCACTCATACCAATCAAATAAGTTGGGTGGGTGGTTGCTCTGCAGAAGCAGCCTCTGTGGGGAGCAGCACGTGGGGAAAGCCTGTGCACTTCTGGATAATAGACCTGGTGAGTTCATGGGATGTGTGAACTGTCTGCATTGAGTCCGGTTTAAAACACCACGCATACAAAAGTGCTCTGACTCTGTCTTGAGTAGCCCAGAGGCTGAAACTGTTTCTGCTCTGGTGCCAGCAGGAAGGAGGAAAGAGAAATGGAAGCAGACCGAGCACTTCCTGAGAAGGAGGAGAGGAGTGAGCCCAGCCTGATCTGCCCCCTGCCACAGAGCCGGAGTTACCTCCCTCCCAAGGACCTGCAGAGCTGCCTCGAGTCCCATGTCAGGGAAGTCTTCGGGCCCTCTGTTCCCGAGGACTGGCAGCAGACTCCTCTGCAGGAGAAGAGGCTGAAGCATCGCCTGCTGGCCCGGCTGGCGGCCGAGCTGGGACACGCTGTCCCCAACTCCCAGCTGCACCGGATGTGCTGTGCCGGGGATGTGCTGGGTTTCTATGGCACCCCCGTGAAGGACGGGAACAAGATCGATGAACTCGTGGCTGCAGAGCTGCCCCCGAACCTGAAAATCATCTGGCAGCAGTGAGTCCCCCCACGGAGCATCCCTGTACCTGTGCTTGTGCCCTGGGCTTGTGCTGCAGGGCAGCAGCAGAGCCCTCTTGATGGGGTGAGATCTGTGAATTTCACTAATAAAGGTTCACTGAGCTGTGCTTGGGTTTGGCTGTTCCTGTTCTGCTCTTTTTTCCCTACAGGCCAGTTCTTGGCAAGGCACTGGTGCAGCATGGGCACTGCCAGCTGCTCCCTGCCCTTTCTCTGCTGCCAGACACTGACACAATCCAGTGGGAATCAGCAAGGGGGCCATCTCCACAGTTTTTACTCTGCACCTCTGTGCTGGTTTTGGCTGGGGTAGAGTTAATTTTGTTCCTAGGGGCTGTTATGGGGCTGTGTTTTTGACCTGTGCTGAACTCAGATCTGATAATACAGAGATGTTTTTGCTATTGCTAAGCAGGGCTTGCTCAGAGCCCAGGCCTTTCCTGCTTTTCTTACTGCCACACTGGTGAGGGGATTGGGGTTACATGGGAGGGGACACAGCCAGGACAGGTGACCCAAGCTGACCAAGGGTATATTCCAGACCATATGGCATCGGGCTCAGTGTGTAAAATGGGGGAAGAAGAAGGAAGCAGGGGACATTTGGAGTGATGGCATTTGTCCTCCCAAGTCACTGTGATGTGCCATGTGACCCTGCTCTGCTGGAGGTGTTGAACACCAGCCTGGCCATGGGAAGCAGGCTATTAATTCCTTATTTTACTTTGCTTGTGTATGCAACCTTTGCTTCCGCTATTAAACTGTCCATATACCATTGCATGAGTTTTCCAGCTTTCATCCTGCTGATTCTCAGGACCATGGCAGTGTGTTCCCCACTGCTCACACTGGCTCACACAGATCTCCTGCTTTGCTTCTGTTTCACTGCTGTGAAAGCCAATGCCTATGTGGCCACTCCTGGGATGTGCTTGGCAAGCATTGGAACACAGATGTCAAGCTCTGGAGTGCTTTTTCCAGGACTGATCTGGCTGTCAAAACTACTGAAGAGTTGCCAACAGGACTGGTGTGAGGATTAGTCTGCGTTACCTGTGCTGGACTTCAGGATGCTGTGATCTTTCCATTTCCCTTTCTCAAAAGGAGAAAAAACCAAACAAAATATGAACATTTGTTCAATTGAACTGTTTCGTATGTTACCGTATGTCAACAAGAGCTCTCATGGAATGAAACACTCAACATAGTCAGAATTTATGTTTTCTTTCCAGAGTATGAAGCTTGGTGGGTTTTATAACACACAATTCAGTTGAGTTTTACTTCTGCTTTTATTTATATTTCCTTTCATTTGAAAACATCAGAACACTGCATAATTGCAGTACAGTGTGGCCTAAGTAATCCATGAATTTGTGGAACATGCCAACAGCCTTTACAACTTTACATCCCTGAGTTGTGGATCAGATGGGATACATTCTCCTTAAGCATCCAGACAGTTTCTACTTAAAGGAAAAAGTAACTTTAATTCTTTTCTTTGGAGATCAGTTGTTTGCTTTTACCACTCAGCGTTCACACAATGTTGGCCTGTTCCAGAAATTTCAAACCAAAGTGCAGTCTTTGGTATGAAGTGGTGGGGGTTTTTGTTGTTGTTGGGGGTTTTTTGTCTTGTTGGTTGGTTTGGGTTGTTTGTTTGTTTGTTTGTTTGTTTGGTTGCTGCAGTCACACAAAACAAAATAGGTGCTCATGAAATTCTGAAGGAGAAAAAGGCAGGTATTTCACATAGCATTTTCTCTTTCCAGAATGTTGTCAATAAGTCTGACTGTCACAACCTGATCATAATTTTATCTCCTCTTTCCGGAGATTTCACACCCTTAGAAAAGGACAGATCCCTGCAGAATAATTTATATCTACACAATTGTGGATTCTTTGGGACTCCTACTTCCATTGGCAAATGGAATAGTGAAATATTAGGAACATAGAATTTACTAACTAGTTCTTCAGGCATCCAGATTATAAAGGAAAATATAGACAAAGGTAGTAAATGCATAATGGAAAGCTGGACAAGGATACCAAGCCTCATGTCTTCGTTTCCTTGTCTCCTGAAGCTGTAAGCTTCTCTTCTTTCTTCCTCTGCTGACCAGGTGGCAAAATCTATTCCAGAATCAGTGACAAGATCTTTTGAGTTCACAGGTCTAGAATCAGAGCAAGGCAGGAAAGCCAAAGGTTCTTAAAAAAATCAAACAGTAAAGGGTAGGAAAAAAATGGTCTTCATTTGCTACTAGATATGCCTGGGAAAGGTGAATGCTTGTTTTGTGTCAGCTCAATGAGGAATTGGGCCAAAATCAAAGTACTTTGGTGGATGCAGTTCAGCCTGTTTCTTGTTGTGTGTCCATGAAATGGACTCATCTGAGAGTACTGACCATGGAATTAGCAGATAAAGACAGATAAAATGAACTTTGCCTGTAATCTGTAACAATTATAGAGTCTCTAAGATTTACAAACCACAATAAAAGATGGAAATTTAATGAGAAAATAGATAGTCTACAAGGGATGTAAGACTCAAGAGATCAGAGATAATAAATATGGGTCTTTGTTCACAATAGGTGCACCAGATGTGGGTGTCTTCTGCTCCTTGGATGGTTTTTGTTTGGGTTTTTTCTCTTTTTTCAAGATAGCTGAACAGACTGCTGAACACAGATGGCTGGCTGAGAGAAATCAAAATTATTTTGCCTTCTTATTTTCATACCTACAATAGACAGTGTGGAAAAACAAGAAAAAAATGGGAAAGAAGTATGCCAGAGGAGGTTCTAGTATGTTAACGTGAAAGAAACTGCAACAAGTGTTGACATTTGGGCATTCAGAACTTGCTTTTACAGGGGTCTAAGTGGTGGAATGTGAACGTTCTTCACCTTCTCCTAGTGGAATATTCGCTGTGTAAATGAAAACCAGAGTTTTTCTCTACATTAGTGAGAAAAACAAAAGTTCATGGTTTAGAATATTTTTTAAAAGTTTAGTAAGGGAATAAGAAGGGACAATGTCCAGCGCTGGGGTGTTCCTGGCTATCAGCCAAAGAACACACCAGTAAATTAAGACATATTAATCTATATATAATGTCGTCTACATACTGTTACTTTACTGAGGTACATATATATTCATAAGTTTCATGCATTATTCAAACATTCTTGGGAGCTTTTAATGTTGCAGGAACTCTTTCTTGTTTTGGTTTTACACTCTGACCTATCTGCATGGCATCCTCCAGATCAGGTCAATATATTTGATTCCTTCTTGTGGTTTCATCCTGTTGTTCCACATTTTCCTGATAAGAGGAGTTAACAAGTTCTTCTCCAATTTTTCCTCCTTTTCCTCTTTTTCCCGTTCGCGCTCCTCTGCCACCGCGGCCATGGGGAAGCTGAACGTGGTGATGCTGCGGTACCTGTCCCGGGAGCACTTCAGGGTGCTGACCGCGGTGAGCGGGCACGGGCAGCGGAGCGGGGCCGGGCCGGGCCGGGCCGGGCCGGGCGGTGTCGCAGCCGGCGGCGGGAGGGACCCGCCTGTGGTGCCGCTGCCTCCCGTGGGCTCCGTGCTGGCCCCTTCTGCGGAGGGCTCGGTTCGGGCCGGTATTTCCTTCGGCCGCCTGGCTGGGAGGAATCGGGAGGGGCAAGGGGTTCTTGGGGATGCTCGGGGGTTCTCTTGGAATGCCAAGGAGAGTCCCTGGGGATGCCCGGGTGGTCCCAGACCCATCAGGGTGAGGCAGCGTCCCCAGCGTCTCTGCTCTCTCTGCTTCCCTTGACTGGGACCAAAATCTAATTAGCCACTCATGTTGTTGCTGGCACTGAAGCTTCCCAGGGTGGGTTGTACATAAGCTGCCAAGGAGCAGTGAAGCAAATGGAAAGGTTTGTTAAGTCCTAAAACCTAGAAAGTTAAGTCTTAAAATCTGTAGTCTTTAAAAATTGCCTGTTTGAAAAGGGATTTTACTCTTGAGCAGGATATTTTTTGAGCTCTGATATTTCATTGCTGAACACAGGGCTGACAAATGTGTTTTTAATTACTCTTTTAGGTGGAAATGGGCATGAAGAACCATGAAATAGTTCCTGCTAGCTTAATTGCTTCCATTGCCAGCCTTAAACACGGTGGCTGTAATAAAATTTTGAGAGAGTTGGCGAAGCACAAACTTCTGGCTTATGAACGAACTAAAAGTGAGTTTGAATTTTGTGTTATTTTGTGTCTCCCGTTCTTACTCTGTCCCTAGTGCCTCACAGTGGTAATTGCCCAACAGGTTGGGATGTAGGAGTGCCCAGAGTGTTTGCTTTGTCTCCTCTTGGACTCAGCCTGGAAATGTGGGTTTGTGCAGCACCAGGTGCTCTCTGCTTGTACTTTTAGAAGTGACAGACAGAAAAAAGATAAACAGTTAAATTTCTTTTTTTTCTCAGAATAAGGTAAAAAGAATCATCACTTGAAGCTATGTTCAAGTGCATGTAGGAATCAACCCAAATGAGTGATATCCTTGCAGTTGTGGAACAGACTGCACAAACCTTGGATATTTCACTGCCTCAGGAGCAGCTGCTAAAGCAGTATTTATTATTTGCTGTAAGACAAAGTTGTGCAGGCCTTTCCCCCTTTCCTTCAGCCTTTTAGTTGAATCTGGCCCTGCAAACACAGTGGAGTTGTCTGTGGGAAATACCTCTCCCTTTTGTCCCAGTTCTTCCGAGGATTGAGGCTTGTTCCAATCCAATTTAGACATCTTCACCGTTGAGTCAGATTGGGCTGGTAAGAGCCAAGGGGTGAAATATTACTTGGGTGTTATGTGCTTTAACAAGACTAAATTGATATTTATTTTAAATGCGACGTATGCATAATAAGGAGTGAAATGTATTTTGTTTTTACACAGATGTCCAGGGTTATCGGTTAACTAATGCAGGGTATGATTATCTGGCTCTGAAAACTCTCTCTTCCCGACAAATCATCAGTTCTGTGGGAAACCAGATGGGTGTTGGCAAAGAATCAGGTAAACTAAAATAGGATTTTTGAATATTTTTTGAAGCAAACACATCTGTAATATTGCAAATATTTTGCTAGAAACTAAGGTGGTTCTCCTGTGGATAGGCAGATCCGTTAATCTGTCAAACACCAAGATGTATTTGAACACAGCATGTTCAAGTGAGGCTTCTGGCTACATTTGAGTATTTTATTCACAACAGTGTAATTGCATTTTGCCCATTTTGTCTGTTTCTTAGTTTGTTATTTTAAAAGATACATTGCAGGCAGGTGCTACTGGCATTGTGCTTTATGAAGAGTTTCAAACCATTTAACAGAAGGATAATTTCAGCTTTTTTATCCCACTTAAAAATAAGGTAGCAAAGTAAAATAGGTCAAAACTATCAGAACACTGCCTTGGTTCCTCTTATGTTCATGTAGTTTGACACAGAATGTGACTTTTGTAATTGGAGAAGGGGATTATTAGAGTCAAATGCTAGAAATTAAGGTTAGGGTATTTGTTAACTCTTCAAATTAAGAATCTGGTCCTGAGACACTAATTTTGAAGACTTTAGAAAAGCTATGTATATTGCTGATTTGGCTGAAAAGATAAGCTTTGCTGAAATCAGTTAAAACTTAGGGGATGGTTAAAGAGAGACTGGATTTTAGATAAGCTATCCTGGATCTAATAACTCATTGCTTGTCAACTCTGTGTTTGTGTAAAGCTTCCTTGTCATGAAAAACAGAAGCTAATCAATACCCCAGCAATACAAAACAATTGCAAACCTCCTGTTTTCAGAAACAACCTATTGAAATAGGCTTGGAAAACAGGAAACAGGGAGTCCTACCAAGGATCCATGAATCACGACACAGCAAAAGGTTGAAAGGTTAGAACGAGGAAGACTCATTTTACTTCTTCATTTCTAGTGACCCTCCCCAGAATAGACCCCCGACTCATTTCAGGGAACAAACTACGCATGCTTAATAGCCTTTTTGTTAATTAGCATAAAAAGCGGAGAAGAGGAGGTGACAAGGGTATGAATATGCATTTGTATTTTGTGTATCCACAGCACTATTGTGGATAAAAGGCTTTGTAACTACCTGTGATCTTTGTAGCGCTCATTAGGGAAATATCCCAGCGCTGCCCGGCGTCATAATAAACATACACTTTCTAACTTTAACAGTTAGGGACTCTTTTGTCCGTCACGGTTGGGTATCGATATTAGATCGATATTCATATTTTAATAAATCAGTCCCTTGAGTTGTCGGTCCATTCATAAGGAAGGAGAAGCTCTTCCAGGGTGTGGTTAAGAACACCAGAACACTGGAAGATACTTCAGATCCTATCAGCATTTCTTCTATTGGAGTGCCATGAACTCTTTAACAGTAATTTCTTCATGTTCAAACCTCTGATACACACTATGTAATTAGCTGCTTTTGCTAGAACTTGCGGGTCAGAAAGGGTGAGGAGTGAGGCAACAAACTTTCACTGCACTTTTTCAGCTGGCTTGTTAGATATCATTCATTTCTTAGATCTGTGCTGTTATGTATTTTCTAGATATTTATATTGTTGCCAACGAAGAGGAGCAGCAGTTTGCGCTGAAATTGCACCGGCTGGGGAGAACCTCCTTCCGCAACCTGAAAAACAAATGTGACTACCACAAGCACAGGCACAAAATGTCCTGGCTGTACTTGTCCCGCATAGCAGCAATGAAGGAGTTTGCCTACATGAAGGTAGGTGGCCACTCACACAGTGCCAGCAAAGGTGGGACAGGCTGGAAGGTGCCTCTCAGGCTGTCTTTTGATTAGGTTGTGTTTGCAGTACTGGTAGGATTTATGCTTCATTTTTTCTTTGTCCTAATGGACTTAAAGTATACATTTCAGAAAGTTTCAATGCAACATGTGTTGTACACTTCCCAGCGCCAAAATTAAGCTTTGCCATTGAAATCACATGGAACAGATTCAGGTGCCATGGAAGAATTTCAAATTAATGATGTTATTTATGGAGAGATAATCTATATATCACCAGTGCTGCAGTTTTTCCTTCCAAAGTTATTGCATAAACTAGGAAATGGCGGTCATTTCTTAAAATTAATTTATTTTTTATTCTACCAAGCTTTCACTTGTTGCTGTGCTATTGAGGGAAATCTGTCAGATAAAAACTGGTGTTTTGATCTAAAAAGGCACACTTAGTTCTTCGCTGTGAGAAAAGATTTCATTCCCAAGCATATACTGCTACCCTTGAATTCTGTGGGTTTTTACCTGAGGGTTTTTAAAAACATAGATATTGTATAGGGATCAAAGATGATAGCTGAAAACTGATTATTAATAAAAACCCTAGTTTTCCTTTCTCCTTTTGTGCTGTTCAATAGTGTTATAAACAACAGTTTCCCCAATATTTTCCTTTAAGAAAATTTATTGGAAAAAAACAACAAAGTGATAAATCGAGAAAAAGCCACAATCCCTATACAGTCCTTAGCTGGGAAGTACTGGGTGAGCCGAAGAGAAGAAAGGTGAAATACAGGCTCTCTGGCCTGCAGCCCCTTCCCCCGGTGCACAATTTGCCTGTCTTTCTAAAGTTGATTTATAGGGAAAAAATGTCCTCCGGCTATGTTATTGTTCAAGTATTTCTTTGAATAGTACAGATGGGATTATAGTCCACAGTATGTAAAGTAGCTTTTCCGGTAAATCCGATTTTTACAGTCTATAATATGTAAAGCAGTTTTCTGGTAAAACTGATTTTTCTGTCCATAAATTATTCTTGTTTGTTGGGCTACAAATCTTGGTTCCTGGCGCCTCCGGATTGGTCTTGTTTGTCTGGGCCCTGATGGACCTTCTTGATTGTTATCTGTCCAGGTGGCTTTTACTTATCGGTGTCCTCCGGTAGCTGATCCGCCCTCCACTGAGGTGAAAATGTGTTCCTTAGACGTGATATGCCAGCCATTAGCTGGCTTAGTTTGGAATCCTGTCTCTTGGATAGTTTTAACTTACACAAAGTAATGATTTTAATAGGGAATAAACACGAATTAAACATATATTTATAACAAATAGTAATGTATATATGAAACATGATTTTCTTGTTCTCATAAAAAAGAATCATGATTGATTGTCTCAGTGACCTCTATGGAGAGAGAAAGAACTAACACCATAATTTAGAACTTCTCTATTGGTCCAGATGGTCCAACTGGTAAAGCCTTATGTGGTCAGAACTTGTAGGAATGTTATTGTAGGGGTCAGTTTCCCTGAGCAGAAGGTTGGAGGAGGTTTAACTGAGTGCTGAAAAGCAGTATGAGCTGAACTGAGTGCTGAAAAGCAGTAATACTTCAGTAACAAAAACTGTAGAAAAGTTCACTGGTGTAATAAGTATAATAGATAAATTCGTGTGGATTTAAGCTACTAATAAAAAGTTACCCGAGAATGCCTCCAAGATTCCAAAGTTCCCAAACACATTTACAACTGTAACAACAAGGCAGAGCAAGAAGATGGCCCGGCCATTAAGGGTGGACCCTCACTTCACAGCTCTTCAACATCCGATACCGATCTTGGTGGAGATCCTGGACGATCAAGATCACCCCTCCCAAGATGAACTTCAGAAAAAAAAACCATCAAGGAACCTCTTCATGCAGACAGGACTCTTTTGGAAACAAAGCATATTTGGACTTTCAACAGGCTTAGCCTTAGGGTAAAAAAACTGTATAAAACCCACGGGCTGAAACATAGCAGTGTGGCAGAATTTGGAGGGTACTTTTGTACCGCCTCTCTGTCCACCCAGCATTCGATCGATGTTGTTTCTTTTTATTGTGGCTTTATTTCGGTGTTGAAATTGTGTTAAATAAATTTTGTTATTTTATTTTGAATTGGCCTCTGACCATTTATAACAGATTTGGTGCCGTGACTCGGATACAATTTGGCTGCGGAGGAATCCCTTTGCATGGGGGGCGCCCTGCCGGTTTTTCGGTGGCCCGGCAAAGCAGGAAAATCCTTCGCACCTATTGTATTACGAACCCAAAATTAGATAAAAGCGCCACAATAAAAAGGGAAAGGTCCTGGATCCAAGGAATAGCAGAGAACCCGGGAAAAGACAGGGAAAGGTCTTTTCGGAGCCGCGGCAACAATTTTTCACTCATAAAATATTCTCTGTGCACAAAGATCTCCAAGCAGGAAAATTGCTGTAAGTACTGCCTGGTTGAGTGGGTGTGATTGAGTGGGTGAATGAGACGTGGCCTGGCCATGAAACGAGAGTGGACCTGAAAAGCCGCATTTCCAAATTTCCCATGAGGGGTTTGGTCGGCTGACGGGGAAGCGAATCGGGAAAGCTCGTTCACTCATCAAAGCCCAGATTCAGGGGAGTCTGGGGGAATCGATCACAGGAAGCAAAAAGAGGAAGGATACGTTCCTTTTGGGTTCAGGAAATTGGTAAACTCTTTTTGCTACGGGCTGGTAAGCCCAGGACGCAAACCGAAGATTCTTTCCTCGGACGAACAGACCCCCGGTTCAGCTCACCAGAGGGGTAAGTAGGCCGAACGATTCGGGACCCGGTTTGCAAATTGTAACAGTCAGGGAGAGGATCCCTGCTCTTAGCCAGAGCTAAGGCTAAGAAAGAATTTAGTATTTCGATCCATTACCAAAAGGTAAAGTTTTTTTGTTTTTTTTTTTAAAAAAAAAATGGGGCAAGGAAAGAGTAAACATCAGAAAGAATCAGAGAAAAGGCATGCTCTCAGAAAAGGAAAAGGTACCTTCGAAATCCCACCAGAAAGTCCACTGGGATGGATCTTAGAGCATTGGGAAAAGTGCCCCTCTTTGAAAGGTAAGTCAAAGGAAAAAATGACTTATTACTGTATCAAAGTTTGGGGGGGTAAGGAAATAAAAAAACATGTGATCTGGCCAATATTTGGCACGTTTGAAAAATGGATATGTAGGATTCTTTGCAGCTATGTAGAAAGAAAAAAATCAGTAACCTGCGAGGAAAGAGAGTATGCTCAGGTATGGTTAGAAGCCAGAGCAGGACTGTTTGCACTAAGAACTCAGAGGCAAACTTCAGAAAAAAAGGATGAATGGGATCCACTAGAATTTCTCCCTCCCTTTGTATCAGCAACCCCCTTTGTTCCTCCGGGACCTGTTAACCAGCCTGTGCCTGCCTTGGGTCCTTTGCAGGGGGCTCAGTTCATGGGACCAGGTCAAGCCACATCCCTCCCTCCCTTTAATCTCTGTGGAACGTCCCAACTGCCTGCCCCGCTCCTATCCCTGCCTCCAGAAAGAACCCCAGATCAGGAACTCCCTCCCATACCTTTAGATGCACCATCAAAATGGGTAGCGCCGTCTCCACAAATTCCAGGGGCGCAGTACCCGCAAGCGGCAGAACTACAAGTCCCGAAAGCCTCCTCGCAGACTCCGCCTTTCCCACAGCCACAAGAAGCAGTTTCCCCCTGGGAAAAAGCCCCGATTTCTCAGCCACTTGTTCCCCCGCAGCCCACGGGAGCCGGAAAAACGGCTCCAGCGGGTTCTCCTCCAGCTAGCAGGACTCGGAGAAGGGCCAAGCTCATGAGTGAAGGGGGGAGTGAAAATGAGGAGGACAAACATAACCTCTTCCCTTTACGGGAAATCCCTACCGCACCCGGAGTTATCGGATTCGTAAACATTCCAATTAACACGGGAGATGTGAGAGCTTTTAAGAAAGAGATGGGGCGGTTATTAGATGACCCATTCGGAGTAGCAGAAAGGCTAGAGGACTTTCTGGGAAGTAGCATGTACACCTTTGAGGACCTTATGTCCATCTTAAGGTTTGTTGACCTTATGTCCATTCAACCCCGAAGAAAGAGATTTAATCCGACAGGCTGGGATCCGAGACTGGGATCGCCGTAACCCCCAAAGTACACCCGGAGACCTAAAATGGCCTAGCCAAAACCCGGGATGGAGTTCCCAGACTGAGGAAGGTAGACGGAACATGATAGACCTCAGGAATATAATTATCCAGGGAATACGGGAGGCGATGCCGAGGGGACAAAATATTAGTCGGGTGTTTGGGGAATGCCAAAGAAAAGATGAATCTCCCTCAGATTGGCTGGACCGACTCCGGAAAAGCCTACAGGTATATTCTGGAACAGACCCTAATTCCCCTATTGGAGAAGTGTTGTTAAAAACCCAATTTGTTGCAAAGTCTTGGGAGGACATAAGAAAAAAATTAGAAAAAATAGAAAACTGGCAAGACAAGAACTTACAGGAATTACTAAGGGAAGCTCAGAAGGTATACATGAGGAGAGACGAGGAAAATCAAAAAATACAGGCCAAAGTTCTTGTTGAAGCTGTGAGAGAAGTACAAAAGCAAGAGAAGAGCTGGGAACAGGTAGGAACAACACAGAGAAAAATGGACCGGCCAAATAAGAACCCAGGGCCAAGAGGAGAACTCCCAGAGTGTTATTATTGCAAAAAGAAAGGTCACCTAAAAAGAGATTGTAGAAAAAGAATAAATGATGAGAAAATTTTTCAGGAAGATTAGGGGTGTCAAGGGCTTTTTATTTTGGGGACCAGAACATCAAATGAGCCCTTGGTAAAGCTAAAAATAGGTCCCCAAAAAGAAGTGGTAACATTTTTAGTAGATAGAGGGGCAGAGAAAAGCACAGTACAGAGACTGCCCAAGGGCTGTTTAAAAAGTGAGGATAAAGTAACAATAGTTGGGGCAAAGGGAGATCCATTCAGAGTATCAATAATTAAAGATGTAGAGATTGAATCAGATAGTAAATTTTGCATAGGGAATTTGCTTCTGGTAGAAGAAGCAGACTATAATTTGTTAGGTAGAGACATGATTATAGCACTGGGGATAAATCTGATGGTAAAAGATTCACAATTAGTAGTAAGCCTATACAAACTGACTACTGAAGATGAAGACAAAATTAATCAAAAGGTTTGGTGCTCTCAAGGAGAAGTGGGGAGATTGGCAATGGAGCCAATTTCAATTGAAATAGAAAAGCCTGAGGAACCTATTAGAATTAAACAATATCCTATATCACTGGAAGGGAGGAGGGGACTAAAACAGGTCACTGACAATCTAATTGAAAAAGGGACTTTGGAGCCTTGTATGTCAAGGCACAACACGCCCATCCTGGCAGTAAAAAAGGCCGATGGAAGCTATAGGTTAGTTCAAGATCTCCGAGCAGTGAATGAAAGAACAAAAACAAAGTTCCCTGTAGTAGCCAATCCTTATACCCTGCTGAATAGGGTATCTCCAGAAGATGTTTATTACAGTGTAATTGATCTTAAGGATGCGTTTTATGCGTGCCCTCTGGCCGAAGGGAGCCGAGATTATTTTGCATTTCAATGGGAAGATCCTGAAACAAACAGAAAGCAGCAGCTTAGGTGGACATCTCTGCTTCAGGGATTTGTAGATTCTCCTAACCTTTTTGGTCAGGCTCTTGAACAATTACTAAGTCAATTCATACCGGTTGAAGGAGCCAAGTTATTGCAATATGTTGATGACTTACTGATAGCAGGCCAGAGGGAGGATCAAGTAAGAGAATGTACAATTTTGTTACTGAATTTCCTAGCAGAAAAGGGATTAAAGGTTTCAAAATCAAAATTACAGTTTGTTGAACCCGAAGTAAGATACCTTGGACACTGGATTTCAAAAGGTAAGAAGAAACTAGACCCTGAGAGGGTTGCTGGAATTGTAGCGCTGCCCCCTCCCAGGACAAAAAGGGAGATCAGACAGTTGTTAGGATTGTTGGGATATTGCAGACAATGGATCGAAGGATACAGTGAAAAGGTAAAATTTCTTTATGAAAGACTAAACACAGATAGAGTAAAATGGACAGAAAAAGATGAAGCTGAGTTTAAGAGGTTGAAAGAAGCACTGATAACTGCTCCTGTTTTAAGTTTGCCAGATGTAAAAAGGCAGTTTCAGTTATTTGTAGATGTCAGCAATCACACTGCTTATGGTGTTCTAACTCAGGACTGGGCAGGGACCAAAAAACCTGTAGGATATGTCTCTAAACTTTTGGATCCGGTAAGTAGAGGATGGCCCACATACCTACAATCCATCGTGGCTGTAGCGTTGTTAGTAGAAGAAGCCAAAAAGGTAACATTTGGGGCCCCCCTAGTGGTTTATTCACCACATAATGTGAGGAGCATTCTGCAACAAAAAGCAGATAAATGGCTCACCGACGCCAGACTCCTAAAGTATGAGGCTATCCTGGTACACTCACATGGTTTAGAACTCAAGACAACAGCTGCTCAGAATCCAGCCCAGTTCCTGTTCGGAGAAGCACTGGAAAAAACTGTTCACGACTGTACAGAAATGATAGAACTGCAAACCAAGGTAAGACCAGACTTAGGAGAAGAAGAATTGGAAGAGGGAGAAAAATGGTTTGTAGATGGATCAGCGAGAGTATTAGAAGGTAAAAGAAAATCAGGATATGCCATAGTAGATGGAAAATCAGGGGAAGTGGTAGAATCAGGACCCCTGAATGCAAGCTGGTCTGCCCAAGCCTGTGAGTTATATGCAGTACTAAGGGCACTCAGGAGATTAAAAGGGAAGAGAGGCACTATTTTTACAGATTCAAAATATGCTTATGGAATTGCACACACTTTTGGTAAAATATGGGAAGAAAGAGGTCTAATTAACACCCGAGGACGGGGATTAATTCATGGGGAAATAATAAAACAAATTTTGGAGGCGATTAGGGGACCCGAAGAAATCTCTATTGTCCACGTCAGAGGACATCAGGTGGGTATGCAATTCCAGACCAGGGGAAATAATCTGGCTGACAAAGAGGCAAAGAGGGCAGCATTGCTCACAATAAGTATCCCTGAGGCTGAGAGAGAAGAACTTCAGGAATATCCCCCATGCCCCTCTCAGAAAGAAATCGAGGAGTTTAAAAAGATAGGGGGTAAACTAGAGGAGGGGAGGTGGAAATTACCTGATGGAAGGGAGTTGGTATCAAAGGAATATACTAGGAAAATTCTGAAAAGATTGCATCAGCAAACGCACTGGGGAGCCCAGGCTCTAGCAGAACAATTTTTGAAATTCTTCGGATGTAAGGGGATTTATGAATTAGCCAAACAGGAGGTGCATGGGTGTATGGTTTGCCAGAGGATTAATCGAGCTACCTACAGACAAACAGCTTTAGGGGGACGCCCAGTTGCCTATCGCCCGTTCGAAAGAATCCAAGTGGACTTCACTGATTTACCTAAGGTGGGGAGATATAAATTTTTATTGGTAATAGTGGACAAATTAAACTCACTGGGTAGAAGCCTTCCCTAAGGCAAGAGCTACTGCCCAGACAGTATCAAAAGTATTGCTAGAAGAAATTATCCCTCGCTATGGGATAATAGATCATATCGATTCTGATCAGGGAACACATTTCACCTCCAAAATTATCAAACAGACTACAGAAGCTCTAGGAATTCGATGGCAATACCATACCCCTTGGCACCCCCAAAGCTCTGGGCAAGTGGAAAGAATGAACCAAACGTTAAAGACTCAACTGTCCAAATTAATGATAGAAACAAAGATGTCTTGGGTGAAATGTCTTCCTTTAGCTCTTTTGAACATAAGAACTATGCCTCATTCAAAAACGGGGTTGTCACCGTTTGAAATGCTCTATGGAATGCCTTATAAACATGGAATGCCTGTGGGACACCCTCAAATAGAGGATACCCAGATTCAACCATACCTAATTGCCATAAATAAGAATTTACAAGATCTACGAAAACAAGGGCTCATTTCTCAAAGTACCCCTTTGGGGTTTGCAATACGCAAAATAAATCCGGGTGATAAAGTCTTAGTAAAAACCTGGAAAAATATACCTCTAGCACCTCACTGGGAAGGTCCCTTCACTGTTCTTCTCACCACAGATACAGCAATTAGGACGACAGAAAAAGGGTGGACCCACGCTTCAAGAGTGAAGAAGGTGGACTCACAATACACTACTCAGAAATGGAGAGTGACCTCATCACCTGGAGAGCTGAAAGTCAGGTTGCAAGACACCGATGAATGAGGGGGATCAGATAAGGTGTGAAAGACCGGATTGTGAATGTTTTCCCTTTGTTCACTTCAAGTGTGTATATTGTAAATTGATTTGGGTTGTTCACTGCAAAGGGGGGCGTAGGCCAAAAGGATTATGTACCAACTGTTTAGAAAAAGAACAAAAAGAGACTAGCCATTTCTTAGTAATTGCCACTAACTTGAGTCTACTGGAGTTAGATTCTCCAGAATGGTATTATATATATAAAAAGGGGACAAAAGGGCAATTGGACGCTAAAGTTGAAGTGCTCAAAGTCGAGTGCAGAAAGACAATCAAAGTACCTTGCTGGTCCGATACAATCAGGTTGTCCCGGTGGAGTGCCTTTAAAAAAAGGTTTGCAGCTCGGACTGACAGGACTCCAGAAACATATGCCTGCTGCCGAGAAGATGGATTACCCCGCCGCGGGCTGCTACCCCGTGGGCGAAGGGAAAGGCAGAGGCATGTTGTGGTGGAAAGTCCTCGTAGTCCTGAGCCGAGGGACAGGGGGACCCCCCTCCAAGAGCCCACAGAGGCTGACCCTCAGGAAGAGATGTGAACTATGGTTAAACATGGCACCAGAGAGAACCTGAAGTATCAAGAGCATTATGATTGTCCCAAAGATAAGGGAAAAGGGTATTATTTCTTTTATGACACTCAATACTAAATTTTGTGAATCAGACAAAGGGGTAGAATGCCACGACTCAAAGGCAATTACTAAGGAAGGGCAATCCAACACACACGAATTTATTTGGGTAAATAAAAAGGTGGGGGGCTGTAATAAGTATAATAGATAAATTCGTGTGGATTTAAGCTACTAATAAAAAGTTACCCGAGAATGCCTCCAAGATTCCAAAGTTCCCAAACACATTTACAACTGTAACAACAAGGCAGAGCAAGAAGATGGCCCGGCCATTAAGGGTGGACCCTCACTTCACAGCTCTTCAACATCCGATACCGATCTTGGTGGAGATCCTGGACGATCAAGATCACCCCTCCCAAGATGAACTTCAGAAAAAACCATCAAAGAACCTCTTCATGCAGACAGGACTCTTTTGGAAACAAAGCATATTTGGACTTTCAACAGGCTTAGCCTTAGGGTAAAAAAACTGTATAAAACCCACGGGCTGAAACATAGCAGTGTGGCAGAATTTGGAGGGTACTTTTGTACCGCCTCTCTGTCCACCCAGCATTCGATCGATGTTGTTTCTTTTTATTGTGGCTTTATTTCGGTGTTGAAATTGTGTTAAATAAATTTTGTTATTTTATTTTGAATTGGCCTCTGACCATTTATAACAACTGGTAACAATACAATGAGTAAAAAGAGAATGAACCCATAAAAAATTGTGTGGATCCAGTGAATTTGTGCTAGAAAAGGCAAACAGGAGAGCTTCAAAATATTATGACCTACCTTTGGTTAATCTTAAGTGTGGTATAATGCTGATTATTGCTGTTTAAGAATTAACTTCTTGTGTTTACAGCAACTGAGCATAGACTGAATAATCAGGCAGGAGTGTATTGGCAGCAGCTTAGTGTGGCCAAACACCCCATTTCCAGTTACCTGCCGCTGATTCCACAGGCTAATGTACCAGATAAGGTTCTGTCATTTCTCCAGTCTGTTGTGGTTTTCTTCCAGATGCGTGATAATTAAACTCTAGGCAGTGTACTCAGTGTCTGAACACTGGCATTTTATTGTCTTTGCAGTGGAAGTTGCAATGGCTGTGAGGCTGTTTTCCTTCTTGAGCATGTGATATGGCAATATATGCAGCTATCACCGTGATACATACTGCTTATCTTAGGAGTGGGTTTGTCAATATTTAAGGTTATATAAGGTTTCCTTAACTATGTAATTTTAATTTTTCAAGGTGTCGTCTCTTTCCAGGTTTTGCATGACAGAGAATTTCCTGTTCCAAAGCCCATAGACTACAACAGGCATGCGGTTGTTATGGAACTTGTTGATGGATATCCTTTGTAAGTAGTGAAACTTGAATTCTCTGTGTTACAGGGACCTTGACAACCTTAGAAAAGTAACAGGGTTAGGGTTTTCCCTTGTTTTCTACACAGAAATTGCATGTTCTGTATGTTATTTCATATAGAGAGTATTAATACCCCTCACATTCTGAGCTGCAGTTGGTGATCCTTGCTCTGTTAAATCAGGTGAGTTTGTAACTCACTTCTGCACTGTTGATATAGACTACCACGTATAATCTGGTTTTACGCCTTTGAGAAGGATAATTTTGCTTGAGTTTTCCAACCTCTAGAAACCATAAATATTATTGAGATTTGTAGGTGAAGGATTGGTTTGGTTTTGAATGCAAAAGGCCTGTCTCTTTCAGACAGTAACCAGGGCTAATCCAGACACCTTAAGTGTCCAGTTATAGAACCAACCAGTCCATTTTCTTGTATAGGATTCAAGATCTTAAGTTTAATCAAAAGGGAATTAATTCCAAAGTAAAACAGTTGAAGAAGAAGGTGGAAAGGACTTCATTGTATTCTGTTTTCCCACCCTCATTTGTTAAATGATTGCACATCCATCGTGTAAACAGAGCACTTCAAGTTCCTTGTGGCAGTCTGCAGTGGAAGTTTACTTTTTCTTCTTTTCCTAACGTAATCTAGAAAATAGGATTTTGTAAAAGAAAATGCCATGGGCCTTTTGAATTTCACTGTAAGAAGGTTTAGCTCTTATTGACATGATAAGACAACCTAGAACGAAAGAAACATAGAAGTTTGCTGGTCCATTATTTCCATAATGCCTTATGACAGCAGTGCTCAATGGGAGCCAAGGAGTGTGAGTGTAGGTGAGGTTTAGCCTGGCTATTAGGAGGTATTTTCTCCTCTTGAGGACAGAGAGGCAGTGGCACAGGTGCTTGGGAAGGTTTCACTGTCTCTCTCCATTCCCAGAAGTTTTCTAGCCCAACTAGACAGAGACCTGAGCACTCTGGTCTGGTCTCAGATTTGACTCAGCTTTCAGGAGGATGCTGGATCAGAGGTCAAAGTGGCATCAGACCGTGATTGGCAGGTTTTACAATCAGGTCCATTAATTCACTGTAGACGGCAGCAGGATCTTCTATTTGGCACACCTGGCACCTGGAAAGTTAAGCAAAATAAAATATTCTGAACCTCGAAAGCCTTAATTTAAAAATACAGATAAAGTATACAAAATACATCTGACAGAATGCCAGAGTAATTCAAACTAAAAGGGCCCACAGGATACTGTGTGTCAAAGCCAAATGTTCTGCTGCTCACTCAGCTGAAGTTATCAAGAACAAGCTCCTTGGAGTGTTTTATTCAAATATGTTGTTCTGGCTTTTAATTTCTTTCCTGACATACTTTGAAATTCCTGCTTGCCTTCAGACTAACCCCTTGTGTGTAAATTCTATTTCTTGAGTATGCCAGCCTACCATGTGTGAGGATACAGAGATCATACTCCTTCTCATTTGCTTTTGCTTTTCAGTGAAATATTGTCAAAATGTTGTGCAGGATCTGAAGTGTTTTACTGCCCTGAGGTTTCTCTTCTTGTGCTTGATATTTACATGGCTTTTGTGCAACAAATCCTTCCTTTCATAAAGTGCCTGTCTTGAACAACCAGTGTTAATGTTTAAAACTTGCACGTTCTATCCCAAGTTTAAGAGTTGTAGCCCAGAAAGTCACACAGGGTGCTCATAAAGGGAAAGGTGTGTTTATCTTGCTACTGGAATAATACATTTGTGTAGTTCCCTTTGCTGGGCACAGAACAAGGACTAAGAGCATCACATCAGTCAGAAGTGTTGGGAGCTGCTCAACCATTCCTCCGATAAATATTATTTTGTGGTGTTGTCGTCTGGTTTATCCTCAGGCCACCTTAACTTGCACATAGCTGTTAGCACCTGTTTCTGAAATTGTGCTCTGGCCTTAATCATCTTTAAAAACAGTCACCATCTGTCCCTCCAGCGTGCTTCTCCAGTCCCACGGAAAAACAGGACTGATACTGCTGTAGTTGTTTACAGGGAGTGATTTCCAGCACTCGCCTTATATCTTGCTTTTTGGTCTCTGACTGAAGCTCCATATCAGCACTAACATTAATTATCCAATAACTAATTTATATTAATGTATGTGAATGCACTAACAGCATCAGTTCATCCATTTCTGTTGCTAGCCACAATTAATATTTTTTAGTTTGAACGTGGATACTTGAGCCTGGATTTAATTTTGCCTCTCTCACCTCTCTTGTTAGAGATTTCTTCACATTCTTTTCCAAAAGATTTCTGTGAACTCACCTTCAACAGCGATCTCTTTGGCAATTTGAATTTGACTTTCAGAATTACATAAATCAGGACGCAGCAGAATTTAATGTGCTTTTCTTAACCCCAGAGTAGGCAGCAGGTAATATGTCTACTTGGCATCAGGAATTTCAGAACACATGTAGGTTGTGATGATGGAAAGACTGATGAGTCTTTCCACCAAGTGCTGCAGTTCAGCAATAGAATTTGGTGAATTTACATTGGATTCCATGTCATAATGGTGTCTGCCTTGCAGAATTTATTCTAGCAGGTTTCCAGCAAGGTATGATTCCACCATGATGAAATAGATGAAAATAATTTGATTTCTCTTTTTCTTCCAAGAAAAATATGCAGGTGTGCACTTGGTATCAGTGTGGCAACTTGAGTTGGGACCATACCAGAGTCTACAAAATCATGGCTTCATTTTTGTCATGGGCAGATACTGCCATCACACTGGAGAGCAGAGCTCAGAATGAGCCACAGGGGCAAATAACACATGAAATTTCTTAGAACTACTCCAGTTTGATGGAATGGGAAAACTGGAGGAAGAATTGTAAATCACTAATTTCCCATCTCTCTTAGCCACACTTGAGTTACAGAGTTGTTGTTTTCCATTAGAAACAGTCATAATTTTGTCATCTGTTATGAGGGATGCTAAGAATTAATTCATGCTCAGGATAATATTTTATATAAGGTACTGAAAGTTAAAATGTAATAAATATATTAAGCACTCCCCGCTTTTATAAAACTCAGTTTGCAAAAACCCAGACTCAGGGAGAGACCTTTTATTTGCATTTGAAGAACACAAAGCAAGACTTAAACTTGCGGGAGAGGTTTTCATTTGCATTTGAAGGCACAAGGTGAAGTGACACCGCCTTGGAACAAGATGGGAAGCGATTATCACTCTCTGACACAATAACAGTGCCACCTGGACAACACTACCGGGCTAGGACCCAGTGCAAGCCGAAAAATATTCACTTTTTTTTTTGCATCTACCGGAATATGGAGGATTCACATTTTTACATCTACCGGAATATGGAGGTTTCACATTTTTGCATCTACCGAACGATAGAGGGGATCTACATTTTTACATCGCTGAGTCTGGCCTGGGGGCACAAAAACTGTATAAAATTCAGACTCCAGCAGTAGTTTTTGCTGAAGCAGGGGAGGACGGTTTTGCCAGATAGACCGCTGGTCCGACCCTGTTCACCGGTGTCGATTCCCGGGCTCAACATCTCTTTTATTTTAGTTTTGGTGGTGGGTTTTTATTTCTTTGTAACTAAATTGATTTTAATAAATTTCTTAATATGAACCGATTCGGCTAATTCGTTAATAACATCATCTAAACTTCAGAATAACCAGGATCCAAAAAAAACCAGCCCAGAACAAATAATACTACTGGACATGGAATGTTCTGCAATATTATCAATGTTTGCATTTTTGTGTAAGGCCTATGTTCTGCACTGAGAGGTGTGGGTCCTTTAGCATCTCAGTAAGGAACACACTTGAAGTTTAATTTTAAAATCAGAAAAATACTTAAAATACTATTTATTATAACAAAGTCTATCAGAGGACAAAAGCACAGATAACCCCATACCCCTTTAGGTGCTGTGAGTCCTGAGGGTGTAGCACACACACAGCACTCCATGCAGACCTTGTCCATAGCAGAGAATCTCCTTTTTCAGTCAGCTGAACTGTTTTATGATTTTCTTACAAGGAAACAACCCTGTTCATTTCTACAGTCAAGGTGAACATCATGAATCATGAATGTTCATGTTGATCCTGAAAAAATTCTGATGTCATGTCCTACTGCTAAAAGAAGTTTTGATGACAAATTATGTGTTTATAGGAGCTGGTGAAACAGAAGACAAAGCGTCAACTGACCAAGCAGCAAAAGTCTGCTCTGAAGCAACGGCTGCAAAAAGGGGAGGCAAATATTTACACCAAACAACGCCGAGAAAATATGCACAACATTAAGTCCAGCTTGGATGCAGCCAATTTCTGGGGATAATTTATTAAAGCTCCCGTGGAACATGAGGAATGTATACAGCTGAAAGGATCATGCTAAGTTGCCAATAATCCTTTCATATAAAGGAGCAATCTCTGCTATGCAAACCAGATGTTTTTCTGGGAGTTAATAAACCTCATTCTCATTCCTGTGACTTTGACCAGGAGGTTGTGTTTTGTGTTTCTAGTCAAAACTGTTGACTGAAATTTACATTATATCAGTAGTATCCCTTATGACAGGAATTTCCAGCAGAGTTTTGTCATAACTGAATTGTGGTGTGTTTATTTGTTGTGTTTTGTGCAGAGGCAGAAAAAGCCTGTTTCCTTTCCTCAGTTGTAGGTGCACAGTTACTTGCATAAATGTAAAATGGAAATTGTTTGCTAAGTTAGTCAGATCTTGCAATGCTTTAACTTTTCTTCAAAAACTCCAGGATTTGGTCAGACGTAACAAAGCTTGGTTTCATTGGCTGAAATAATCATTTAGTGCAGGATGTGACTTACTACCTGCTGGAGCTTAGAAACATAAATTGGAGAAATCGTTAAAATATTTTTTGGCACAAGTACATTTTTGAAGTGCTGTTCTACAAAACAATACTGAAGCACAAAAAACCTTACTGCCATTTTATTCTGAAGGTAAAAGTAGCTCACTGGACGTATAAAAGGTTAATCATAAAATCATGGTAAAATACAAGTGACAAAGATCTGTAAAAGCAGTATTCAGCAGTCATTTAGAAATCTTTCAGTATTGTGCTTGCGAGAGTTTTCATCCCTCATACGTCAGTGTCATTTGCACAAAGTGCTACCTCACCATGATTCCCTTAATGTTTCTGTTTTAATCATCAGTACTGGCAGAGGTGACCAACAGGAGTTTAGTCTCGTTTGTGTATCCATTCTGATTCATTTTGGAGGTGTTTGATTGATGGTTTGTTGGGGTTTTTTAAAATATTCAGTGTCTTCATGTGACCTGGATAGTTCTCAGTAGGCAGGAAACCCGGAACCATTAAAAAGCCCCTAGAATACAACCCTACAGACACAGCGCTCATTCTTACACCAAAGGCCCTTCACAAACACCGGAGCATTTATCCTGCCGGTCAGCATAAGCAGACGCTGCTGCTGTTTCACAAGAAATAACACAAAGTGATGTAACCTGGCAGTTTGGGGTGTTAATTGTGAAAAATCCAACTTCTCATTTTCGGTGGCACTCGCTGGCACTGGACATTCTCACCTGTGGCTCCCAGTTCCCTTCAGTACCCACGACCAGGGTACAGCAGCAGCTGTCTGTGCGAGGGACGCTGGCACAGCCGCACGGCCGTCACAGCTCACAGCCCACGGGGCCGGGCACAGGAAGGTCAGGCCGCCGCCGGCATCGCCGTGTCCCCTGTGGCAGCCGAGCGGACTGGGGAGGGCAAGAGGAGTTTCCACAGCTGGAGCCTTTCCCTGCAGAGGAGCCAAGCCGTGCGCCTCCCCGGCTGCCCGCCCGCTGCCCCTTCCCGCCGGGATGGCCGCAGGGTGGGGAGGTGTCGGTGGCTCTGGGCTGCCTGGCGGGGCTACAGCAGCCGCAGCCGCGCACCGGGAGCACGGGGCTGGGAGCGCTGCCGACCGACTCCGCAGGCGGGGACCGCAGGACGCGCTCCGCGGTAGGGACGAGCTGCGTTCGCAGCCTAAAACTCCTTCCCTGCCTCATTTTCGGTCTCCCGGGCATCTCCCCACCCAGAGGCCCTTCCCCGTGGCCGCCCGTCCCCTCCTGCAGCGGGGCTCTTCGTGCATGCCCCCGGTACCTCTTCCCTTCCCCTACTCCTTTGTATGGCTAGGGAGGGATGTTTGACAAGACGTAACATTGGCAGTGAATCCTCTATCTTCTTCCTTTCTCAGAAGTTGCATCCTCAGGCTTGTTTGCTCTGTAATTCCTCTCAAAGAAGCAGTGTTCTAGTGATTTTTGTCTTCTGGAGGTTCTAAATGAAAGGAAGGGAGGGTGAGAAGTTTGTAAATGACAGGCACAGACGACAGATTTTTATCTTTCCATACAATGGAAAGCAAAGCGCTAGCAGAATTCTAAAATAGCTTTATTCTTTACTGTATGATTTAATTGCAATAGATATTTAGATTATTAGATCAATATTAAATACATTCCTAGTACACTTATGACTTTTCATGGTCTATTGAAGATAAAAGAAAATTATGTTTTTAAGGAAATACCTCCTTCACGACACTGGTTTCAAAAGCCAGTTGCTGACCCTTTTTAGATGGCTCTCTATAGGGCAGATTTTTTTTTTTACTTAATCACTCCCTAAATTATTCAATAATAGCTTACGAAGGAATCTTTCAGGTGTCTTTTTCTATGGCCAAAAATCTCTGGCTTCAGAGGAGCAATTCCTTTCTATAACCATCCATCTCTCTGCTGTCACAATATGCAGCCCTGTAGCCTGCATTTTCTTTTCTGCACTGCTCTCCCTTCCAAGTAATCCTGTCATGTTGGGGTGAGATACAGAAGAACCTGCTCCTGTTATCCTCACTATACCTTCAGTGCAGATGTGTATTTCCAGAGTGTATCATCCCCCAAACTCTGGCTCTGTGTTACTCTGAATCTGAGGTTTTCTTCATGGGACTGACAGTAAGTGACCTTTTTGTGTGAGTTAAATTTTTGCCTTTCATCTGCTTCAAGTGCCTCCTCTTTGCATCTGAAATAGAAAACCTCATTTGTTTTGCTAGGCATAGACAGACCAAGTTTGTTTCACCCTTCGTGCTTTGTAACATAAATGACAAGAAGAATGTAAAATAATAATCTTGATGTTGTTTTAGTTACAATGATGTACCATATTTTAGACGTGACGTTTTAGATGTACTACCAGAGGTATCATGTACCTAACTTACACTTAGCAATCTGAAGCCCATAAAGTTTCCTGGCTTCTGAATATTTGTAGGATGCTATATCCACAGAAAATTGAAAGTTTAAGGGAGGCCTCCCACCTAAACCAAAGGCACATGAAAAAAACCAAAAAGGTAACAATGGAAGAGACACATACTTTTTAGTATTGAAATTGAATCATCAGAACATGTAACATGTTTTCTGTCTTGAAAAACTGTTGGTTTTAGATAATATTTAGATAATTTAGATAATTTAATATTTTAGAGTGAACAGTGCAGCACTCTAAGTCTGCATTAGAACTCTCACCAGCACAGATGCACAAAAAGGTGCAGTATAAAGAGTGGGCACATTCCCAATTTCGGAGGCATTAACAGTGTGTTTTACTGATCATTGTGACAGAGTAAGGGTCATTAACTATCCTTGATAAATACACTGCTATGAGAAAGCACAAGCAGCAGAATCCCCTTGGAATAAACGTTACCTGACAAGTACCCCCATGGAGATGCAGCGGGGCACAGCCCATCAGCCATCCCAGGATACACAGGACAAATCTCCTCTGATCCTCCTCCCCTCCTATGTTGTATTTATGATTTTCTTTGGGGTAGGGGGAAAGACAAAGTTCCAGCTGATGCCGTTTCATGATTACATGGAGATTGAGTGACTTTAATTCACACATGTGAAGCATGTACAGGTTTTACTTCATTAGCATATACAGGTGCAAAAAGTTTTATGTATTTTCAAGCCAATGAAACAAAATTCAGCTTTTGGTGACTGGTTGGGCCCTTCCTTGGCTCAGCTCCCATTGGCTGCATTGCTTTAAACAGAGCATGGCCACAACACCTCCATGCCTCTCCGTCCTTTGTTTCCTGCCTCTCTCAGGGTAGCACACCAAGTTCCCTCAGTGTCTCTGCTCCTGAGGCTGCAGTTTGTTTCTGGTGAACTACTGCCACCATGGACACTTCTCTTTGCTTAGGCTTGTCTTCTAATATTTCTCCACAAGGACTGAAATAAACTGTCAGCTTATGGCACCTGTAGTCTAAAGCTACATTAAATGTATGTGAAGACTGCACCACAACCAGATGGCATTGTTGTGTGGGCAATGGCAACAGTCAAAAAGCGTCTTCTGTTTGCAGTAGTGAGAGAATACACCTCCACAAGATGTGTACCTGCAAAGTGTCTTACCTGGAGAGTTTTCTAAGAATGCACACTGTTGGACAAAAACATAATCCAAAAAAAGAAGAGAACAAGATCCCTTCTAACACCAGAAAGCACAGAACAGCCTACAAGCATGCCAGGAGGCACCAAAATTTCACACCACTTTATAAGGGAACAGCCTCCATCCAAAAGAATCACATTAGCAACACACTGGAGTTCTTTAAAAACCTCTGGACACAACCCTGAGTAATGTGCTCTATGGGATTCTGCTTAAAGCAGGGAGGTTGGACTTGATGACATCCAGAGATCCCTTCCAACGTCACCCATTCTGTGATTCTGTGATAACAAATAGCAAGTCCAAATCCCTTCTCGCATTTCCCATTACATTATTTTCCTGTTGGCTTTCAAACTGTGTTAACATTGCTCTCATGCTCACAACCAGATGAGCAAGAGGGGGGAAGGCACAGCAAAACACAAAGAGCAACTTTTTTAGGCATCTCCTCAATGTTTATTTGTATTACTCTGCATAATCTCAAGCACTTTCTGGATGCTGAGATGTTTATTCACTGTCCAAATGAATAGGCTCCCTCTGCAGATATTTCCATGATAAAGCTATTCCCAAGTACCCTAAAAAGGGATGACTAAGCTACACCTGGTACTCAGTAGGACTCACTGATTCTAAGTCCTCAGCTGAGCAAGGTCAGGGATCTCACAGGGTTTTTTTAACAGCACTATGCCTTCAGCTGTGTAGTCACGCTTCGTGGGTCACTGACCAGTGATTCCCAGCTTTGCCCGGCCCCCTGGCCAGAAGCGTGCGCAGCTGTCGGTAGGGCCCGCTGGACGGATCCGCAGAAACCCACCCGGTGGGTTCTTGGCAGGCAAGCACTGGATGTGAATTGCAGCTATGGCGAAGGAGGAAAAGGAGGCTCTCTTCTGAGGTGTTACAGGAGGACTTTAATCGCGTGGCATCCTCAGGAAAAAAGAGAGAGAGAGAGCGAGCCCGGATGTCCGGCCGCTTAAAAAAACAGGTGCCAAAGGGCGTGTACAAAAACATTCAACCAATACGGGGATACAAAGGGAGGAGTTGGGGGGTAGATTGACACACAAAGGGCCAATCCCTGGAGGGGAGTAGGGGATTTCCAGAACCTGTTCCAATCAGGGGCCGGGTCTCCCCGAGTTTTCCAGAAGGGGGAGAGGCTTTCCTGAGTGACTGGCAGGCTCCGGGGGAAGGGGTAAACTTGGATGGACAGGAGGGTTTCCAGGGGAACAGCACTTTCTGGAAGGGGTAAACCAACTGCAAATGCAGCCATAAACAGGGGGGTCTGGAACAAACCATTTTCCCAACTTAAATAACATTAATCGTATAAACCTAAAACTTGTGAGCACAGCTCACGCACCACTACACAGCTGCACCAGAAAGTCTGAGGTTTTCCAAACAGCACAGGAAGTATTTGGCTTAAGCAGTGTGCTGGTTTGAAAGCAAAACCAGTGAAAGACTCCAAGTCAGAAACACAATTTAATAAGAGGAAAAGAAAAGAAATAAAAGAAAGCAAAATAAAAGTAATAGTACAAAAAACCACTGACAGAGTCAGAATACAACCTGACACCTGTTAGTTAGGGTGGTAGTGGTTGTCCAGATGAGATGGTCTTGTCGAAGCAGTGATCTTGTAGAGACCTCTGGTAGCTCTTGTCTCCTCTGGGAGTCCAGTGGATAAAAGATGCCTGTGCTGTCCCAAACCCTGGATTTATCCAGGTGGGAATTCTTGGCTCCTCCCCCTGGGTGGACCATCTCACAATGGGATGATCTCATTCTATGAGTCATGCAGTGGGTCCTTGATGGCCCAATAAACAGAGATAACTCCGGGAGGGAGTTATCTATGAGTCATAGATATAGACATAGATAGTGGCAAGGCATTGTTAGGCTCATTAACAGAAGATAAGGAAAACACTGCCCCACCTTGGCTCCAACGGCTCATCGGGATAGAATACATAACTTGGGCACAATTTTACATTGTAACCTAGGACAAGCAGCAACTTACTTTACAAGGTTCCTCATAATGTTTATTATAGAAGACCGTCTGTACCCTGAGCCAAAATGGTTCCAGTGGTTCATGTAGTGGAACAGCTGATAAAGCTTCAGGCGTTTCTCAAACCCTAAGGCTCTGGGGATTTTACTGTGATAAGCAGAATAAAAAAAACTGCTGAAGACACCACACATCCCAGCTATTGCAAGATCATACTCTGAATGGCTGTAGAAAGAATCTGGATCAAAGATAATCAGACCAGAATCATCCTCAGCTACATTTCCTCACCAGAGATCCCCATACAGAAGAGAAGGAATGATTTCTACAGTACAGAAAGAACTGGGTATCTTCAGCTGCAGGGGGGAAAAACAAGACATGTAAATTACTACATTCACCTTGAAATGTAGAGATTCATCTGCATACTTGAAACTTTAAAAAAGTCAGTTAAATAAACCTGTAATTTCAAACAGCACAAGACCAAGTTAACAGAGATGCTGAGCAAATCCAGAGGATTCCTGTTTTTCATAAAAGCCAGCAGCAGAATAGTCATCCAAATCCCTTTTAGGAAAACACTAAAGAATTAAAAACTGCAATTGGTGCTGTAATGCTGACCAGATTTAATAACAACAACCACCACCAGTGCATCATTAGAAGGCTCAGGCATCTCTCAGTGACCTTGAGGAAGTACCCAAAGAGCCAAAACTGCAGTCACTTAAACAGATGTAAACAGTAAATCAACAATGTGAAGAACACTGCTTATGTATGTTTTTTATCATGAAAGTGTTCCAGGGAGTGAGAAATATAATCTCCATCTATAAGATTTCCCAAACAGTAAGGCAAAGTGCTATCTAGCACTTTGGAATTCACTCTGGTATGTTAACACAGGGTGATGTGGCAAAAGGCATTACATCTTAGAATAAAGGGCATTTTAATCCCTAGAAACTGGAGTCTCTTACCAGCAGAACCTGGTGCAAACCAATAAACAGGGACTTTGTTTTACGAAAATAAAAATCTAAATAACTGATACTCGGCTGTCACTATAATGAGAACTGAGAGAATTGCTTGTACCTGAAGCTGTGCCCAAAGTTCCCTTGCTTCCCTGTCTCCTGAGCTCCTTTCAATCAGGTCCATCTGGGGCTGAATCCTTTGTCTGGCAAAGAAACTCATCCAGTCACTGTGCCAGTTGTACCCCTGAAGGAACAGGACTGCAGGTGTCAGTCCTACATCACACATATGGCAGGTTTTCTTCTTTTCCAGATAAACCTTTGGAGGATCACACAGCCTTTGTGCTGGCATCCAGCACAGGACAGGAAGTGCTACCATTAATTGAATGTTACCTTAAAACATTAAATTGGGAGAATAAATAATTTTCTATCAGTGATTAAAACCCAAAAAATTGAAGAGCTATTAGAAACACACAAATCAATGTCTAATGCAGCTATAAGTGCTGTCCAAAGCACTACTTTTCTTAGCAGGATAAACCATGTTTTTCCTTATTCACGGCTCCACAAAAATTCATTTATTTACATTATGATAATTTTGATCCTTTGTGTCACCCAAGAAAAAAGAGGTAAACTTAGAATTCTATCAGTCTGATGAAGTACAACCTACCTGTGGAAGATAACCACAGCAGGTAACTGTATGAAAGCCAAACTGATCCACAAACTGGACTTCCATTTGCACTTGTCCTTTACCTTTCAAACCAAAGACAAAAATTCAACACCAATGACAAAATACTGAGCATCCACAATGCAGATGAACCTTTAAAACTATGCATAGGTACAATGCTGCTTCCACTGAGAATAAAAAAATTGCACTTTAATGTTCTTTTTATTACAGTGGTTGTTGCTGCCATCTTTAAAATTAAAAGCTCAGTGTAAAGCAGCCATATTATACTCTTTATTTTTGAATTTTGAAGTACTGTATCACTTCTGATACCACGTCCTTGTAGAGAGTGTGGTTCAGGCTTCCAAATTGAATACCTGTTTTGCTCACAGAGACCCAGACAGGCCAAACAAAAGCAAAAAGAAGAACCCTCCCATCTGTGTGTTTCATCCCAACCTATTCTCTCACTATCTTTAGTGGAAGAAAATGAACCTCTCCTGAAGTGGCAAAAGCTATTGTAATTATTTAGTAAATTATTATTCATTAGGTTAAATTTGCAAACAGCGGTCTACTGTACCAACTGTGGTCCCTTCTTTCTTCATCTTCCCTCTAAGTTGCTGGTTATGAAGGTGAAGATCAGCCAACTGAGTTCCAAGCAGTGCTGAATGTCTAAGAAACGAAATAATGTTAGCAACTCTGACACATGAACAAATCCAGACCTTGATATTCCAGGAGTTACTTGAAAATGTTTATCAAGCAAGTAGAAGTTCCCCATCTCTAACAAAATAACTTCCCAAAGTATTCCAGTATTATAAACGCTTGGTTTTCCTATCAAGGAAGTGCATATTAATATAGGCAAAATGTACTTACTTGGTTGTTTCTGACACCACTATTGAAAGTGAAATCATAAATTTACTAACAATGATAAACTACTAATTTTAATTCCTGTGTGATAACCAAACCACTTCCTGATTT
This sequence comes from Acrocephalus scirpaceus scirpaceus, assembly GCA_910950805.1. NCBI lineage: Eukaryota > Metazoa > Chordata > Aves > Passeriformes > Sylviidae > Acrocephalus > Acrocephalus scirpaceus. The sequence goes on along the minus strand of OU383776.1, from coordinate 66,204,243 downwards.
ATTATCAGTTTGCTAGGTGAGGCATTATGAAGTATTTCATACAGTTCTCTGCTGTGTAACTTCCCATATGTCCCTTGACTTGCTTTATAAAGATTTAAACAAATTTCTCCTATGAAAACAAGTGATTTAATTGTCATAATAGCCAAAATTTCTGGTCAAAGGAGGCAAAAATAACTGTTTTACCTGTTTAAGCTCTTCATTTCCAAATGTTCCATCACCAGCACAGTATTGTCCCCAGGCAGTTCTACAGCCTTGATGGGTTTAGGCACTCTTGCTGTCTGCATTTTCAGGATGGCTTCCAAACTTGCCATTTCCCCCAGAAGCATTCTTCTGGCCTGCCAGATATTAAAGAAAAGCACTAGGCTTTATAAGCATCAGTCACAGGTAAAATAAAATAAAATATAAAATAAAGTTTTGTAGCAGTGCGTTTCTATTTTTATTTATTGTTAATATTAATTTGTTCTGTAATGGTTTAGTCCATGTTTCCCCTATCCCTTCCTCCTGATGGTTTCCCCCTGCACTTGTTTGTGCAGCACCTGTGCTTGTCAATCTCTGGGAAGGACTCTCCCCTCTTTCCAGAAAGCTTGGGAGAAGTTAGTCCCTGACTGGAACAGGCTGGGAAATTCCCCACCCTTTGTTTCCTATTCATTGTCTGTGTTCCATCCCCACTCCCCTGATTGGTTTTCCCTCTTGTGTCCGCCCCCTTCTCCTGGTCCCTTATAAGCCATAACCCTGCCCCTCACGGTGGGACTCGTGGCTCGCCTGCATGGTGAGCAGGTGTCAATAAACCATCTTGCCATGAAGTCTCCTTCTTCTTACCTTCGTTGTAGCCTCACTGACAGCTCTCGTGTAGCTCTGACCCACCGGGGGGTGGTTGCCGGTCTGCCTGCTACTGCCTAACCGGATCTGAAACAATTCCCAGCCAGGGCAGCCAGGACTAGCTGGAAGCCACTTTCCAGCAGGCACAGGAATCATTTCAAAGTTTGGAGCAAATATTTATTGAAGCACAATATAGACAGAACTGCATCATCAGGCTTGAAGATAATTTGACAGTTGCAGAAATTCCACTTTGTGAAACAAAGTGAAAAGCAACTTAGGTTCTAGCATTCTCTATAACTTAGGAACTCTGTTTACAGTTGAAAAAGTGCAAACTGCAAACACTCAAAATGCGTGTAATATTCTATTAACACTGCAAATTCTAGAAAGCCACGGACAATATACACCATCAGCTGAGAGGCTAGAATAATGGTGCTGACATTCACGGACACCATGACTTTCCAGATGAAGTAATAAAGTCAAGCTTCAAAAACAGCTCTATTTGCCACCACAGAACCATACAATTGTTAAGGTTGAAAAAGCCCTCTGAGATCCCTGAGTCCAACCACTAACCCAGCACTGCCCTGGGCACACGGTGTCAGTGCCTGACCACCCTATGTGTGAAGAAATTTTCTCCAACATCCAATCTAAACCTCCCCTGACACCACTTGAGGTTGGTTCTTGTCACTTGTTCCCTGCGAGCAGAGCCTGACCCTGCCCCTCCTGTAAGGGAATTGTACAGAGCCACAGGTTCCCTCCCAAACCTCCTTTCCTGCAGGCTGAGCCCCTTTCCCAGCTCCTTCAGCCATTCCTGGGGCTCCAGCCCCTTCCCCAGCTCCATTCCCTTCTCTTGACATTCTCCAGCCCCTCAATGCCTTTCTCGTCATGAGATGCCCCAAACTGCCCCCAGGATTCGAGGTGTGCCCACAGCAGTGCCCAGCACAGGGACGGTCACTGCCCTGCTCCTGCTGCCACACCAGGACCGGCACAACCCAGGGATGCTGCTCCCCACCACGGTGCCCGCCCAGCCCGGGCACCCTGGATCGCCCAGCCCGCCACACCTCCCCCTCGCAGCTGCTCCTTATGAACACCCGGCCGCGGCCCTGCTGCAGCTCTGGCCCGAGTGCCCGGGCGGTCGCAGCACCGCGGAGCCCACAGGCCGCTTCAGCACTTCCTCCATGGCCGCCGCTGGGAGGGGAGGCACAGGCGAGATGAGAATTAAAGGCACGGGGAAAGGTGGGGCGAGGAGGGCCGGGCAAGGGCAGCTGGGGCAGAGAAAGGGCGTCTGAGGGGGCAGAGGGAGTCTGAACGGGAGGACAAAGGGCGGCTTAAGCCGGCAAAAGGGTATTCTGAGTAACACTGCAGACTGTGGCTTTGTATGGTATCTCTGTAAATCTCACCACCAAACTTCTGAACCATCATTGTACAACCATTAGTAGCTACACTTAAATTACATTTCTTGCCTTGATGATGAGATTCTGATACTGTTGGAGATTTCCGTGTCTGCAGCAGCAAGAACAAAAGCCTTGTGGCCTAGCTGCTTTGTTTCCATGGTAGAGCTGTAAAGAACTTCAATCTGCATTTTATAGAGAGCTGTGCACACAGCTTTTGCTCTGTGTGCTTGTGGGGTATTGCTTTCCTTGTTTGTAGAAGCCCTGTTTTCTGTTTTCCTTGATAAAAAGAAGCTACTGCAGCAACTTAACTGCCTTTTCCAGCCCTGGATGAGATTCTGATACAGTTGGAGTTTTCCATGTCTGCAGCAGCAAGAGCAAAGGCCTTGCTGCCTAGTTGCTTCTTTCCCATAGCAGAGTTGTATACAACTTCAATCTCTGTTTTACTGAGAGCTGTGCACACAGTTTCTGCTTTTAGTGCTTGCTCGTTTGCAGAAGCTGTCTTCGTTTTCTGTGTTCCTAGCTCAAAAGAAGCTACCGCAGCAGCATGCCTGCCTTTTCCAGCACCGGATGAGATTCCAATACAGTTGGAGTTTTCCATGTCTGCAGCAGCAAGGGCAAAGGCCTTGCTTGCTAATTGCTCCTTTTCCATGGCAGAGCTGTAAAGAATGAAAAGCTCTCTTTTGCAGACAAAACACTGCACTCAGCTTTTGCTTTGTGTGCCTGTGCTGTGTTGCTTTGCTGTGTTGCAGAATCTCTATAATTTTCTGTTTTTCCAGCAACAAAGAAACTACTTCAGGAACATGCCAGTGTATTCCAGCATCTGATAAGACTCAGATCCAGTTGGAGTTTTCCATGTATGCAGCAGCAAGAGCAAAGGCCTTGCTGCCTAGTTGCTACTTCTTCACCACAGAGTATTATGGAACTTCAATCTCTGTTTTACAGAGAGCTGTGCACACAGCTTTTGCATTGTGTGCTGGAAGTGAGTCCCTTTCCTTGTTTGCAGAAGCCCTGTTTGTAGTCTGTTTTCCTAGCTCAAAAGAAGCTACTACAGCAATGTACATGCCTTTTCCAGCCCTGGATGAGATTCTGATACTGCTGGAGATTTCCGTGTCTGCAGCAGCAAGAGCAAAGGCCTTGCTGCCTAGTTGCTTTGTTTCCATGGTAGAGCTGTAAAGAACTTCAATCTACATTTTACAGAGAGCTGTGCACACAGCTTTTGCTCTGTGTGCTTGTGGTGTGTTGCTTTTCCCATTTGTAGAAGCCCTGTTTGTTTTCTGTTTTCCTTGATAAAAAGAAGCTACTGCAGCAACTTGCCTGCCTTTTCCAGCCCTGGATGAGATTCTGACACAGTTGGAGTTTTCCATGTCTGCAGCAGCAAGAGCAAAGGCCTTGCTGCCTAGTAGCTATTTTTCCATGGCAGAGTTGTATATAACTTCAATCTCTGTTTTTTAGAGATTTGTGCACACAGCCTGGGAAGGGGCCCAGCCTGGCTCGCCCAGCCCTGGCTGTGAGGAGGAGGCTGGACCGACCTGTTACCTGTTCCCAGGTCAGAAGAAAAGAGAGCTTTCCCGGGTTTGCTCAATTTTTAACATGTGTTTTCACAGAGGCATATTCAGCTTCATAGTGGTTTAAAAAGGTGTCAGTATTCAAAACTAGTCACTGGTTGGTTTTGTCAGGCACAAAAGAAATTGTTAGCTGCTTCTCTTCAAAAAATCACTTCCATGGGTGATTTCTTCCCTGCTCACTAAATGTCAATCAATGCAAAACCAGCACAACTCTTAAGAAATATTTAGAGTAAATATTAACAGAATAAAATGTCATGGTGCAAAAATTAACTTTAAAACCCTATGTCAAAACACTGAATGATTTACAGCTGTTGCTGAGATCAATTAGCTGATTTAGCCACTCAGTAATTGAAGCACTGACTTTCCCATTAACATTATCTACAAGAAATATTTGTGCTTTAAAAATAATTAAAAATAATTAGCTCACAAAAACTCCACTAGAGAAGTATTCCAAGACAGTGTGGTCTGGAGAGGGTGAATGAAGAAAAACCTTCCCCACTTTCAAACCATAGAATCCATAAATGTCACTTTCCACCTTCAAGAAACAAGTGACAATTCAGAAGAAAATCTCGAGCTTATTCACAGAGTGAGAAGAAAGGGAATCTTCAAGGTGAATTGTGGTGTTAGAAACTTTATTCATTTACAGTCCTATTCTATATTCCTATTCTACAATCCTACTTGACAATCCTACTTTACAATCCTACTCTAAGGCAGTTGTGGAGTAAATGGTCCCAATGGTTTTCTTCTCCTTCCTCCTCTTCACTGAAATTATCAGTGGCACCAGGCTGCATGCCGGCTCAGCTAATCTTACAAATGAATGCTGCCCAAAGGAAAAAAAAAATCAACAAAAAACAATAAACCATGACTTTTCAAGTTCAATGCTTCACAGCCTCAACTGGGATTCCTCTGGCTCCTAGAAAGATGCAGAAAGAGGACCAACAGGACCATCTGCACCTCAACCTTCATGTGCAGGACCTTGCCATCACAGGCAAACCTGGCCCAGAATCCCACTTATTTGATTATTCTACGGTCTTCATTTTGCTGGGACTTTTGCCTGCTGGTGCTCTAGAAATGGTGCTTTTTGTCCCTGAGGTTTCTTCCTTTCAGGAAACTCCAAAGCCTCACGCAGGTCCCTCTCTTCGAAAGACAGGCACTGTGCTGATTTCCACAGGGAAACAGAGCAATGTCTGCCTTTCCATGCCCTGCCCCTCCTGTGCTGGATGGCACTTTCCTTCCTAGCAGGGACAGCCGAGTGCCACTGGGTCCTGCAGTTTCCTCTCTGCCACACAACCTGTCAGTAACCCTGGGGCAGTTCCCATCTGCTTGACTGTGCCAGGCAGCAGATGGGGCTGGGACAAGTCCCTCCCAGCTGTCCCTGGTTGTGTGGCAGAAACCTCCAAGAGTGAGGCAGGAGGCACAAACCAAGGCCCCCCAGAGTCTCACAGTGAGCTCCCCACAGCCCCTCCTTCCCACAGCCAAATCTCTGACCGCTCGGCCGGGACTGCTTTCCTTGGGTTCCTCCACCACCATTTCACGCCTCTGTACTCTGCATTGCTCTACTTCTTTTGCCATTAGATAAAACTGAACACCCCACCAAATTACAAAACAGGGTGACAGAAACACTCAGAGGACAGAGCACCTCTCATCTGAGGACAGGCTGAGAGACCTGAGGTTACTCAGCTTGGAGAAGTACAGGCCACAGGGAGACTTTATTGACATGTTCCAGTCCTTCAAAGGGCTTCTGAGGAAGTGGGAGACACCTTTTTTAACAGGGCCAGTTGCAATAGGACATGGGCTAATACTTTTAATGTATAATGGGAATTGAGCCAGATTGGGTATGAGGAAGAAATTGTTTACTTGGAGCATGGTGCACAAATTGCCGAGAGCTGGTAGGTGCCCCATCCCTGGAAACATTCCAGATCAGGTAGGAAGGGGCTCTGAGCAACCTGGTCTCTTTAAAAATGCCCCTGCTCATTGCAGGGCACTTGCGCCAGACAGCCTCTACAGGTCCCTGCCAGCCCAGCCCAGTCTAGGATTCCTCACCATTCTCAGTTGAACAGCATCAAGAGTGGAGGTGAGGAGGAGGGGACCTCATCTGATGCCTTAGGAGAGGAGCCCATCCCTTGGCACTGTCACCTGCAGCCCCTTGGCATTTTACCTGCAGGAGCTTCTTGGCAGACCAGCGCCGCCTCTCATCTTTGTGCAGGCAGCAGCTCAGGAAGTCGTGCAGCAAAGGTGAGAAGAGGTTGGGCTGCTGCAGTTTTGGTATCCCTCCTGTGGTTATCTGGAGTTGAGGCTGCAGAAAAAGGAAACAGGAGGCTCCACCTGCTTCTTTCCCATCTGTAACTGCTCCCCCGGATCCCATTGTTTAAGCTCCACTTCTGCCCTGGCAGAGAGGCAGAGATGACTTTTCCATACCAATAAAAAACCCAGACCACAATGCAGACACAGCTTCTCCAACATCCAGCAGATCTTGCCTTGGTAGCTGTTTCATTGCCTGACCTAGAACTACACCACCAAAAGCAAATTTTGCTTCTCTGAGGATTCACACCAGCTTGACGGGCTATTTGGAAGGGAGAATTAGCTCTATATATACTCTGTACAAGGATTATTATGTGAAAGAAATCTCTGCGGTGCTTTTTGGTCCCTTAAGCACAGCTTCCATAAAACAAAAACCATCAAGTTTTTTGTTGTCTTCTTGAAAAAAATGCAGATGCAGAATCCATCTGAAATAGACAGAAATAACAGTGGGAAGAGGCCTTGGAGTCTCCAGTAAAAGGCCTGCCACCATAGTAACAGCTCTGTGCTGGTGGCACTGAAATAGATGGTGACCAAAGAGACTTCAACCCAGAGGAAAATTTTCTTCACTTTTCCCATACCACCAGAGGTCACAAAGGGGGTTTTATCCTGTCCCTCTGCAGCTGAGCTCAGCCACTGGACATGGTGGGCAGCTGGAGTCCTCACTCTTGTTACAACTGTGCAATCCAGGGCTGGCCCTGCGCCTGCAGTAAAGGAACAGCACCGGCGCCAACCGCACACCTGGATCCCAGCCCCAGGCACCTGACTGCAAGCCCATCAACTTGTTAAAGTACTGAGAAACAGCCAAGGGTCCAGCATACAATCCTAACTGCAGTCAGAGAAAAACACATCCTAAACTTATCCAGGCCACCCAGACACATGACAGAGCAATATACAGATGACTTGAAAGCCTGAAAGTTTGGAAGACCCATGGGATTTGGGAAAGATGCTACAGTCTGGAAGAAAATTGGTCTGCTGTGGTTACAAAAGCAAAAAGCAAGCAGAACTGCTTTGGGGTTGCTTTGGTAGTAGTCTTTTTCTCTTTTTCTTTTGGTTTTTCTTTTTTATTTTCCTTTTCTTTTTCTCTTTTTCTTTTTCTTTTTCTTTTTCTTTTTCTTTTTCTTTTTCTTTTTCTTTTTCTTTTTCTTTTTCTTTTTCTTTTTCTTTTTCTTTTTCTTTTTTTCTTTTTCTTTTTCTTTTTCTTTTTCTTTTCCTTTTTCTTTCACTTTTTCTTTCTTTTTTTCTTTCACTTTCTCTTTTGCTTTCTCTTTCGCTCTTTCCCTTTTTCTTTTCCGTTTCTTCTTCATTTCCCCTTATTTTCCTTTTTCTCTTCCTTTTTCTTTTTCCATTTCCCTTTTCCCTTTTCTCTTCCTTTTCCATTTTTGTTTTTTCTTTTCCTTTTTTCTTTTTCTATAAAATTGAAACTGGGAAGGTCCAACCTCCATGTCAACGGATATTTATCACACTGCTGAACTCTCCACTGAAATATTCTTCTCCTTCAGAGACAGAGCTCCAATATTGATCAAAAAGTAAATGAGAAATGTTGAGCATGTGAGCATGTCTGGAGGCCAAAATGGCAAGTTTCTGAACTGGTTACCTTCCACTTCCCTTCTGATGCAACCAAACCTACTGCAGATGCTGATGTGCATGTGAGGGACATTTTTAGAAGGGGACCTTGGTGGAAATCTCATTGCCAGCAGGTGGCAATGAGATTTTGTCCAATGGCACACAGAGCATGGGACAGCTGAGAAAGACAGTGGGATCAGTGAGTATTTGCACCTTACCAAGCCAGGAGTTTCATTCCAGTAAGGAACTTCTCGTTCTGCCATTTCGATGCCCATGATTCCAAAAGACCATATGTCCACTTTGAGGCCATATGGTTGACCTGTCATGATTTCAGGTGCTATCCACCCAGAACTGCCAGCCACTGAGCTCCGTGTACTCTGCTCAGGGGGCAGCTGAGCAAAGAGGCCAAAATCAGCTGAGGAGAAAACAATATAACATGAAAGCCAGCTCAGATTAGGAAATCAAGCAAAAGAATTCCGTACTCTCAGTCTAAGAATGCAATATCTCATCTGCTGGAAATCTATCCCTGCTCTATTTCCTCAGGGCTTTAACCAAGGAAATGGTCACTTCAAAAGAACCTCCACATTTTTTACACTGCGTCCAGCAGTGGCCTTTATTTTTCTGAAGCTTTAGACTGTAGCTTCCTCCCTCTGGAAGGGACACACAAAACCCAATGCCACTCTTGACTGCTTCTTCCTTGTGGTACTTCTGTGCACATTGCAACTGTGCCCACAGTTCACAGCAGGGGCCCCTGCACTGCCAGCAACACCATTTTTGGGGAGCTGGCACTCACTCAAAGCAGCCCCACACCCTACATCCCCAGAAAGCTGTGCCTGACCAAGAATATACTGACCCAGCTTGACAGAGCCGTCAGTTCTAAGAAGGATGTTGCAGCTCTTCACATTTCCATGGATCACGTGGTTTGAGTGAAGAAAATCTAGTCCTTGCAGGCACTGAGAGAGAAAATAGAAACAGGAGGGCAAAAATTAGTGTGATTTCATCACACAAGAGAGGAAACAGCTCTAAAAATTCCCTCTCCAGGGGAATGGGGAGTAATGGCAGAACACAGTGCCATTGAGAGGGAGACCTTGCTGCTCCAACACAAGCAGAGCAGGACCTTTCTAAGGAAAGCCATGTCAGCTTTTGAAAGAGCAACAGCAACTACTGTTGTAGACTGTCCCCAGCAAATCTGCCAGAATGACTGCTGCTGCAGTGGATGTGCTCTCTCCATGCAAAGGACAAACAAGGGTTTGCCAAGAAAGAAAGTGTCCCTCCCTTTGGTGTGAAGTGGATCACTTTAGGGTGGGAGGTTTTATTGCATGATGAAGGTTTTATTGCAGGCCTCAGCACAGACTTGGAAGTATCACATCAGTCACCTTCCAGAAGCAAAGAGCATTTTGGCTGCACTACTATCCTTTTCAGCTGAGGACTGTGAGAAATGAGTCTCTCTTTCTTCTTTGCTGTTCATTTCAAATCCTGCCACCACCACCTTTGCTTTTACAGGCAAGGAATGCAGTGCGGACAGGAAAAAGTTTAGAGAGGCAGGATGGAGAACAGCAAATACAAGAGACAGAGTGAGAATGCATCAGCAGGAGATAAGGAACAGGAACAGAGTACAGTGAATGCAGGGGCACTGGCAGGCAGTTCACTTGAGATGCTCTTGCTTGCTCATAGCATATCAACAACACAGAAACAAAGCTTGACACATGGAATCACTCCAGTTCTGAGCCCAGTTTCCCAGACAATCCTGCCCAAGCCCTCAGAAGCACAGGTGAGATCCCTGACCTCCCGACTGACAGCTGCAATCTCTACTTCGGACATGTGAGTCTCCTTGATGACATCTCTCAGAGTGCCTCCATCCATGTACTCCATCACCAGCCAGAGTTGCTCACTCACAAGGTAGCTGAAAGAAAGAAGCAAGGACATGAACATGGATGGGTAGGTTTCTGTTTGGAAAAGAGAAGGGTTTTTTCTTGTTTCCGGGTCCCTTTGAGATGAGGACAGAATAAAAGGAATAGACATTCCGTCTTGGCTGTGCAGTGTTTGCAGTCTGTGCAGTCTCAAGAAGAAAGGCACATCTGTGAAAAAGGAGATGTCTTAGATGGCCAGCAAGTGAAAAATGCAGTTTAGTAACAGCCCAGATAAAAAACCTGTCACACATGGTATTTCTGGAAATAAGCATCTAGTCTTCCTGTCATGCAGAGCAATGGAAAAGGGGTAACAATGCAAGGGAAATCTTTTCTAGGATGGTTTATCAGCACTTAAAAGGTGCTCATAAAAACTTGAAAAAATCAAGCCTAAAACAATGTGGAGGCAATGAAGTAGAGGGTATTGAATCAGTAAGGTAGGGCTGATCCAGGTTTTTGAACAATTTGCAAAGTGCGTTTGCCAGGGTAGATTAATGCAGACAAAATGCACTCTCTTCCTGTCCATTGGCGATCAGCAGAGAAATAATAACTAACCAATAATTACCAGCTCTATTTTCTGCTAATGACCAAAGTGGGGTTTAACTTTGCATGCTTGCAGTATGTAAACAAACATTGATGAGGTAAAAAACCAATCACTTGCCTCTCTAAATAGTTCACAATGTTTGGGTTCTTCATTTTCATGACCATGAGTTCATTAATGGTTCCTTCCTTCCTGAACAATCCTTGAAGAGTTCTTTTCTTTATGGCCACCTAAAATGACATTGAAAATCAGTTACTTGAGAAATTGATGGCATGAGATCAACTTCTTACATGGAGTGAGTGATTTTAGAATGACACAGCTGAGCTGTGCCAAAGTGCCTTGTGATTAGACATCAGAGTAAATAGGAACTGACATTCCAACAGCCCATTTCTCTGCTCCCTTGGTGGCTAGTTACAGGACACATGGCCACTGATGTTTTGCCTTGTGCACTTGATAACAATAATGTCTCAACTATCACCCACAAAGCTCTGACCACACTCTCTGCTGCTCTGTCTGGATTTCTAAAGACATAATCTGTGACTTGGTACTCTGTGGTTACATCTTGGGCTATAAGCAGGACTTAGAGCTTTTAGGGACACCTTGCAGATCTCTCCCTACATGAAGCTCCCAAGTGCAGCACTGCAGGTGGCTAAGGAACTACCAGTAACATTCAGATGTATTTGCTGGCAGCCAGAAATGAGAATTCAGGACTCTGAAGATGTAGCTCCAAAGAGCAGTGAGGTGCTCTAAGGCACCACCTTTGTTTCAGCAATTGAGAATGAGTGAGCACGTCCTTCTCTGAAAGGAACCACTGCCCTCCTTGCTTCCTTATGGGAGCTGAGAAGGACAGACTCCCAAATGCAATCTGCATGCTGGCACCAGTCTGTGCTTCTTGTGCCTTTGCTGCACAGCTCTACCCAATGCTCCTGCCACAGCTGACACAAGAGAGGAAAGCCCTTGAGAGCTGCAGAATCTGCAGGGTCTGGTGACATTTACCTCTCCTCCTGTGGAAGTGTCGAGTGCTCTACAAACCTCTCCAAAAGTCCTAGAAACAAAACAGCAGCAAAGAAAGAAGAAGCCATTTAGGTCTTGGTGTGAAAGCCAGCCCAGACAGATCTCTGTTGTAAATGCCTAGAAGCTGCAGGACATTGGCAGCATGGAGATGCCTTTGACAATGCCTTACTACACTTACAAATTCTGACCAGCACTGATAACCTAAGCCCAGTGTCTGAACATGTTTGCAGCTTGTCTAACTTCACACTTGATAGATATTCCACCAGCAAATCACCTGCCCCAGAAGTAACTGTGGTTGCACTCACCCGCTGCCAATAATTTCCAGTTCAATGTATTTCATCATGGGATTTTCCATGTTCACCATTCTCCCTGAGGGAAACAAAATGCAAAAAATGCAGGATGCTCACTTTAAAGCAAAGATCCCACCTTTCAGGAGATACAAAAGGCAGCCCCACTGTCTGGGGCTCTGAGCCCTTTGTGGTCAGCTGGGTAACAACAATAGCAACAGCAACAGGAACAACAACAAGAAGACAAGCAGCTCTGCAGCACAAGTGGCCGGACAAAGACTGATTTTCTACAGTCCTTTGAAGAGATCTCTTGACAGGAAACTAAGCACAGGGAGATGTATTCAGAGGAGACAGAGACCAGAAGAGAACTGGTACCAAGGCAAGTAAATTTGTAATCTATAGACATTAAGGAGAGCTGGAAATAACAGAGCTTTTGTTTTCTTGGGAACACTGCGAGATTCAACAAAAGGTTTCATACTTCCTAGGATTAAACACACCCTGCCATCTAGAATCAATTCCTATGAACAGATGCCAATTTCAGAACAGGAAGAACATTGCCCAATGTTCCCACCTTCTCCACTGTAGCGGTGCGTGAGCTGTGCTCACAAGTTTTGGGTTTATGTTATTTATGTTGGGAAAAAGGTCTATTCTAAACCCCTCTGTTTATAGCTGCATTCGCAGTGGTTTGTCCCCTCCCCCGGAGCCTGCCAGTCATTCAGGAAAGCCTCTCCCCCTTCTGGAAATCTCGGGGAGACCGGGCTTCTGATTGGAACAGGTTCTGGGAATCCCCTCCCCCCCTCCTCTCCAGAGATTGGCCCTTTTGTGTGTCAATCTACCCCCCAACTCCTCCCTTTCTATCCCCCTATTGGTGGAAAGTTTATGTACACGCCCCCTGGTACCTGTCCTCTTAAGGGGGGCCTGGGCGGGGTCTCTCTCTCTCTCACCCACCATCTATGAGGCAATAAACATCTCCTGTTAACCCTCAGAAGAGAGCCTTCCTTTTCCTTCGCCATCGCCGCTAATTTACATCTAGTGCTAGCCAGCCAGAAAGCCCACCGCGTGGGTGTTCTGCAGAACTGTCCAGTGGGCCCTACCGACTGCTGCCAGAAGCCGGGCAAGGCAAAGGATCACTGAAAAGTGATCCACGGAGGGCAAAAACGCTATACTCCACCTAGCAACAGTTTGCCAGAAGAATGCCTTTCCATTTGTAAACAGAGCAGCTCATGCTATAACCAATCCCAACAGGGCTTTCAGCGTCAGGACCCTCACCCTTGATGAGCAGGCTGGGCTTGAAGATGCCCTTGCCTATGCCCCATGTGAAGAACCACACTGTTTCTCTTCACCCTGACAGCAAGGATCAGTCACTCCCATTGGACTTGCCCTCTCAGCACTGCACAGATCCCCATCTTCCCAACTCTGCACAGCGGGCAAGGGCAGCAAGGACAGCAGTGCTCCTCAGGTGCTGGTGTGACATGGACAGCTGACCAGAGGAGATGCTGAGCCTCTCATGAGTCTGGGCTATGCAATGCAGAAGCCAGCCCAGATGAGGGATTGGCTTTGAGATCAGACACACAGAGGTGCAGATCAATGCCCTTTATGTCCCTACAGGTGATGGGAGACACAGAATCAGCTGGGCACGGTTCTCAGCCCCCACCGGGTCTTTTCTGAGAGCACAGCACTGGCAGCTGTTATGGGCAAGAAGATTAAATGGGTTGTGCTGCAGAACCACAAAGGGCTTGCTGTATTATCCTAGAGCCTGGTCTGAGGAGGGGTTGGGCCAATGGGTAGGACTCAAGTAGTCACAGCCTTCTGCTGATCCAGGAATAATCCCTGCTTCTGTCTTCAGCACATAGGGAAGCCCAGGCAAACCCAAGCCATTCCAAGGTGCCCTCAGAGGCAGCAGGAACACCCAAAGTGCTCTCACTGCCTCGGAGCACAGCAGTTCCTGTGGGGAGTCCTAAATGTCCCTGTGACACCAAACTGAGGGGGATCATTTGGTACAGCTATGCTGACACGTGGACACAATACACTGTCCCACAGATATGAAAGACACGAGACGTACTCAGTGGCTCCAGGGAGTCCTCCTTGCTCTCCTGTTGCTCAGCAGCAGCTGTGTCAGGGCTGGAGGTGAACAAACTGCCCGGGCTCCACTTCTCAGGTTGGGGAGCAAATGCTTCTATAGACAATGCTGCTGCGGCTGCTGCAGCAGGTTTAGTGTAGATCTGAGACAAGAAAAGAGATTGTGTCAGAAAGGTGGCTGGCAGAGATTGCCCCAGGATCCCATTTCAAATGCAAGCCCTTAGGAAGCTGCTGTCAGTCACATGCAGGGCTCTTAAACTGGATTTCTTTGAATGTCCACTTCTGAAACCAAATGGTCAAAACCAAAGGCTGGTTTTACTCCATTTCAAAGCCAGTTTCATGTTCCATTTTCATGGATTTTCTGAAGGATGACTGCAACACTGACCACTCCACTTCCTCCCAAGGACTCCTTTCCCCCTCCTAGGGCTGCAGACAAACTTGCAGCTCCTTCTTCTAATGTTCTACCTCCTCCTGTTGAACTCTCTTTTCCTCCACCATTTTTGGGACATGCTCAAGCTGCAGTGTCTCTGGTTGGGACAGTTCCTGTGCCTCAGGCCAATCTTGGGGCTCTTTGTTGCCAGTCATTTGCTGGAAGCCTTCGCATGCTGCCAGGTGAGATGTCAACACTTCCACCTCAAGTCAAAGAGAACAAAGCAGTCAGAGGATTACAGCTTGTCACTGTCAGCCAAAAGTCATCGACTGTGAAGAAAGGGAAAGGCCAGGAGAGGACCAGATTCACAAGGGACACGAACAGCTTGTAGCTTGTATTCAAAATCTATCTGAGTGACCATGTTCACCTGCAAAAACACCTCAAGAAACAAGGAGAGCAGGAACGGGCCAGCAGGAATCCATTCAGATGACTGCTGGCTAAAGGGCCAAAGGACTAATTCCACTCGCTAGGGCAGCAGCTGAGATTCAGCAAACCAGGATGTTTCCTTCAGAGTAGTTGTGACCACATCAGGATGGCACTCAGAGGGATCACCCCACCCCCCTGCTGCTCTGCACAGGAAAGGCAAGAAGGGCAGAAAGCACCAATTTTATGACTGCGGTGGCTATTGCTGTTTCACTCACTCGCTTTTCAAGAGCCTTTTTCTCCTGAAGGAGGAAATTAAGTTTCTGTCTGATGATTTCCATTTCTTCATCCAACCTCTTCTCCCTTGCCTTGATCTTAGCTTCAGTTTCCTGCAGCTCTGCCTGCCGCTGTTCGTTGATACTCTGTAAAGAACAAGAGAGAGGATGTTTCATGAGTGGAGTGGCTGCCATGCTCACACTCACCTGCTTTTGGTGATCACCCCTCTGCTGAGGAAGATTCTTCTCATCTTGGGTGCTTCTCATGTCTTCCTTGTTCTTCCTCTTCACTGCCATGGTGTCACTCTGAGCTTCGGGCAGCTCTGCTTGTGGCTCTGCCTCGATGTTCTGTACACACAAATGCAGAGCAAGTGACAGGGAGCTGCCACCAGGCTCAGCTTTTTCCTCTTTCAGCCTCAAAATCACATTTATTCAGCCACTGGTTTCTGCTTCCCTGCCCACCTCTGCTTCCATTGTAACCCTCCCATCCCAGTGCTGATCTCTGCAGATGACAAGGCTCTGTGCTTTCAGTGCCTGTGGGACTCCTGGCCTCCTCAGTCCCAGGAGCTCCATTTTATTCCCCTGTTCATGCCCTTCACTCTGCCAGCTGGTGAGCCAGGCTTACCTGGCCATTCTCCTGTGGCTCTTCCTCCTGCTGCCTGAGCTGCTCTTCCTGCTCTTGGGCTGGGAACAGCTCTCCCTGAGTCTGGCATGGCATCTCTGGTGAAACAATCTGCTCATGCTCTTGGTCTAGAAGGACCTGCACAGAAAGCAAAGAAGATGGGTTTCAACTTCCCATACAATATTTATGGGCTCACATGTTCCCAAAGCACTGTGCTGCTGCTCTCCTGAGTCATTCATTCTCTGCCCATGGGGAGGCAAAGATTTCAAAGTGGCATTGGCAGTACAATCAGGGTCCATCTGGGACTGAAGCTCCAACAGCCTCTCAGGCAGCTGACAGGGAAGGTGTGGCATTTCTCAAGGGTCTGGTGAGGGCCTCCCTCCACTTCTGCTGTGTCCTGTTTGTCTTTCTGTAGTGACTGAAACCGAATCCTGTCCCACAGCTCCATCCTGGCTTTGCAGGTGGTTTCTTGTGTGAGTTCACTCCTTGTGAGAGACACCTCTGGAGTTCATGTTCTCTTCAGGCCTGCACCACCATTCCTGCCTTTCTGACATCTACACTCTTGTTAGAAATCCTAGTCATTCAGAAGACAAGAATGTGTGAAAAGATCCTCTGAGGGAGGTCAGAGAGCCTCTACAGCCATCTCAGTATATGGAGGAGGACCAAAGTGTTTATTCTCCCTCTTTTGTCACCTGAGAGTTCAGACCGGCAGTAATAGAGACCCTCATAAGGGTCCATCAACAAATTAACTTATACACTCCTAGGGATGCCAATGAAGGAAATCATGTGTCATGTATGACCAAAGTCACCAAACCCCACCTAGTGTATGGGATTGTTCTACCTCCTTAGGACATGGAGAAATTTGTAGGATAAAAAGGAGTTCTTATATCAGAAAAGACTGGAAGAGGAAAACACCTCTGATGGGAAAAAACTACCATCTCTGGAGGGGGACACATCTCTGCCTGCTCAGGATCAGTCAACAGAACGTGCCTCTCCCCCTCTCCTGAAGGGATGTCTTTATGTGAGCTTTGCACCTCTGTGGCAGACCCGGGAAGATGCAAATAGATAGATACATAGATAGATAGATCTATCTCACTTTTATAATCTATCTCTTACTATACTTTCTGTTGCTACACACATCAACACTCGAAAGCCAATGCCTTGTTCAGCAGCAATCCTGAACTTGCTCTCCTGTTGCTTCAACAAACCACTCCACTGTTGGGAAATCTGGAGTGTGTAGGCCCTTATGGAATGCAATCAGACCCAGAGCACTGCACTGGGAACTGCACTCTTTGTGCATCTGTGCTAGGGCAAGTTCTTCTCTTGGACTCAGCCACACTGACGGTGCTAAAGTGGCTGTAATCAGAAATGAAGCCCAGCCCCTCCCAGCTCCTGTGATCTCTGAGGACCAGCTGGAATGCAAGGGCTTTGATTTCCTGCTCAATTCCCAAATACAACACATACTGATCCCTTTTGGGCTGCCAAAAGGTGCAGGCCCTGTTAACCTGAAAGTGATGTGCAAGCCCTACTGGCTGGCCTGGCACCAGAACAGTTCCTTCTGCACCAATGTCCGTGCCCCAAACTACATGGCCTCATGCAAAACTACTCTTCCACAACTGCCACCTTGCAAACTAAAATTCTAGCAGAAGCTCTCCCAGTGCTGGAAAAGGGCAGGAAAGGTTGAGCAAAAGCACCTTTGCTTGCCAGAGAAACAGAAAATAACACAGGACTTCTCCACCTAGAAAACCAACAAACCAATAAACCAAACAATGAAAGTGTCACCTACTCCAGTGTTTAAAGTACTTGGATACAGTAAGGGGATGTTTGGCAGAGAAACAGCCCTTGTGGTGAGCATGGCTGTCATCCCTGTCATGCAGGGATTTCTGGAAATCTGCCTGAAGGTCCCCCGTGAGCCTCCTGTTCTCCAGGCTAAAGCTCCCTCAGCAAATCCTCACTGGCCTTGTCCTCCACATCCTTCCCCAGCTCCCTTGTCCTTCTCTGGACATGCTCCAGCCCTTCAATGACTTTTCTGCTTCCCAGGGGCCCAGAACTGGACACAGCACTTGAGCTGTGGCCACAGCAGTGCCCAGCACAGGGGGACGATCACTGCCCTGCTCCTGCTGCCCCACCAGTGCTCACACAGGCCAGGATGCCCTTGGCCTTCTTGGCCTCCTGGGTGCATGCTGGTTCATGTGCAGCTGCTGTTGACTGGCACCACTGGGTCCTTTTGTCCCAGGCAGCTACCCAGGCTCAAAGGTGCACATTTGACTTAAAATACGACATCTAGATTTTCAATATGTCCTTCCTGTTCTTAGCAACACAAGACAGCAGTCAAAGACTTGCAGCTTTGCCTCAGCCTCCAGGCTCCAGTGGAGTTTTCAAAGCTGCAGAGACTTCTCAATGAAAACTATAAACAGACACATGCAGCCTCTGGTTTTTGCCTCGGGAGAAGGGTTCAGAACTACACAGTTTGTTTCTTTTGCCACACGGGACAAGAGTGGCCCCACACAGATTCATGGACAAAACAATCATCTCCTTGCAGCTTATCAAAAGCCAAAAGACAGGCAGACAGAGCGCCTGTCAGTTCTGCTACTGACTGCTCTGCCTGAAGAGGCAAAAGACCAACCTGGCAACAAAGGCACAAAAATCTCTGGCTTCAAGCAGAGATTGCCTCCCCAGTGTGTCTCTGAAATACTTCCAGGTAAGCACACACAAGACGTTTGTGGGGACAAACCACCCCAAAGAGCTTGTGTGGTCAGATCAACATTTTTTGTGCCTGTAGTTGCTTTGGCCAGTCTGTGGAGGGGGACAGGTCTCTCCAGACCACAGTGTCCCCCAGTATCTGACAAGGCTGAGCACAGTGTCTTTGACATGCTCCCTCCTCTGGGGACAGGGAGCCTTCTTGCTTCAGGCTGGCTCCTAGCAGAATCCCAGAAAGCTGGGGCCTAAACATGACATGTCAAAGCCCATTTTCCAGCTGTCACTGGCTGGGAGGAATTGCTAGGTCCTGGCAGGACTGCAGCACTCAGCATCCTCAGCTACCAAGAGCAAGTGCTGGCTGGTCAGAAACTTGCAGCTCTCTTTACTTGCACTAAAGACAGCACACTCCAGAACTGGCACTTACAGGCTCAGAATGTTCAGGCTGTGGTGTGACCACAGCTGGAGAGTTGTTGTGGTCGTTTTGCTCATTTTGCTCCTCTCTGGCCTCTTCTCCAGGAGCAGAGGGAGCCAGAGGAGCTCTCTCTGTTGTTTCTGTGCTCTGTAGACAGACAGTAGCATGAGAGACAGGCAGTTACCTATCATTTATAACCTTATTTCTATTCAGCTCTATTTCTACAACCAACTCTGCTAGGGAGAAATCATAAACTTTGGCAGCAATGGGATTTTAAGTGACTCAGACTAAATTAAAATAGGCTAGTGCAACTGTACTGCAAATTGTTCTGAATTAGATAGTCCATCCTGGCTACTACCAAGAAGCAGCCTTCCCTCTGCAAAACTGGGCATTTAGTTCTTTTAAAGCTCTGAAATGGAAAATTAGGAAAAAGCCAGTGATGCCTTTGCTATTGCTGCTGCAGACATGGAAATGGGTTTTCTTTCAGCTTACCTACCTGGCCCTCTACACTCTACTGCCACAGATGAAGCTCACAGCTTCCTCCCCAGTTCTTAAACACCAAGAACATCAAAGGTTCCTTTCTCACTCACCTCAGGATCAGCACCTCTGAATACATGGGTCAGGTGACCTGCAGTGGACAAGGGGAATGAACCAGATTCTTTGAGAAAACTGCCTGGGTTGGTGAATCCCACAGAACAAGTCAGCCCAAACAGAAAGTATTTTCCATTTCCCAACATCCCTCAGGAGAAACAGTTCTTTCACACAGCCATCCAGAGAACAGGCCAATATTCTTGGTTGTGCCTACCCTTTGGCCTGTTTTGCCAGTAAATTAATACAAACTTGATCAAGATAATGCAAATTATTTTTCAACACTCAATGCTCCTCTTCTGTCCAACAGATAAAGCAGCTTTTGTTCTCTTTCAGGTATTTTTCTTAAAAATAAGTTGCATGTGCTAATTCCATTTAGATGCTGAAAACAGTTGCCCCAAAAAGCTTCCCCAAAATCCCCCTGAGCTGTGGCAGTTCTATTGTGAAACAGCACAGGAGCAGCTCCAGGGTTCAGAAGCAGAGACACTCACTGCTTTGGAGTTTGCACTTCATTGCAAAGGGAATCACTATTTCAGCACTCAGTAAAGGGTCAAGTTAGACAAATCCTTTCATGACAAAATTTAGAATAAAAGAAGCTTTCCCTCAATTCTGAGGAGAACCACCAAGTCTTTAGGAGGCCTTCTGAGAAGGTCTCCCAGTCTTCATTTTTAAAAGTGTCTTGCTTGACCCAGCAAACTGAGGAAATGACAGACTCTGCTGCCACAGACTCTCCCATGGAGGGAACAGAATAGAACCTACCCCTGCAGGTTCCCTTGCAAATGCTGCCCAAAGACCCCTGGCTACAGACACCCCCTTTTTAGCTGAACATGTTGACAGGAGCTTTATCAAACCAGTGGCATCCTAATCCTTTCTTTTTCAAAATCAATCCAGTCACTAAGAAAGACGAGAAAGACATACAAAAGCCAGGTTAGGTTACAGCCAGAGAAAACCTCTACTTACGTGCCAGGTTTGTCAAGTAATAGCCGGAATAAGCAATGCCATAAACCATGGAAATTGCAGCAGCGAATAGCTCCATCATTGTGGCACTGCTATACAAATTTGCAGACTGTGCTTCAACACAGGAAAAAACAAGGCTGGTGTCATTGTGCAACTGCCCACTGACAAATGCCTCAACCAGGAGGATGCTGCTGCACTGAGCCAGCCCGAGGGCTGCTCTGACACTGAGGCCTCCTGTACATCAAGGCAACCTTGTGATGTCACCACAACAACATGGCAACCATGCCTTGACGTCACAAAGCAAACGTGTTGGTCTATGAATTCATGCAAAGCAACCCAATCTTCCTACAGCAAACACAAAATAGCCTGGGAAGTTCTCCTCTGTCACAAAGCAGCACAAACTCCCCTGGTGGGCCAAACCCTCTTGTTCAAGGGATCCAAGAGTAACTCCAAGAATGCCCCAAACACTTACAGAGTGTACCCCAACTGAGCACTCAGATGGGTCTGAAGCAAAGGAAACCAGACCAAGAAAATGGCCCAAAGCACTGCACAGAACCAAGAGAGAAGGCACTCTCGGCATAACAGCTGAAACAATTCCTAACAAATGTCTCTCTATATTTGCACATTTATTGGATGTTCCCTGGGCTGCTCTGTATGTACATCTCTTTGCCTTCATTCCTATTTGGAAGCAGTCGAACTGGCAGGATCTGCCCACCAGCAGCAGCTGCTCCAAGCCGGGAATGCGACTGGTGGTGCTGATTTCCAGAGGCTTCTGTGTCCCAGGTGAAGCCAAGGCAGGAGCAGGTTGAAAGGTGCTGGTGCTGCTCTGTGCCAGAGAGCCCTGGCTGGGCAGGGCATGGTGCCCACTGCACTGTGGGCTCTTTCCTCTGCCAGAGCTGGGCACACCTGGGAACAAGTCAAGATGACCTGTGGGGAAACCAAGGGGTTGGTGAGGGCTGCATTGCTCTGCACACACTCGGGCCACCTGCAGCACAGAGCTTTGGCCTCCCCAAAGGTAAACAAATGGAATGGAAAATTTCCATTTCCCCAAATGGAAACAGCTGGAAAAGGTTTCATTTCAACCTTTCTTTATTCCTCAATAAAATGACCAAAATGAAAGTTATCAAGCAGGGCCTGATCCCCACTGCCAGCTCAGTGTGACAAAAGAGGCATTACTTTATTTCAATGCTGGGTGCGTGGGGAATCACTTCCCTAACACATGCACACCCATGTGTTTGTATCCATGGAACTAAGACATATTCATTACTTTGCTGAAACTCAAGGGCTAAACATTCCCACAAAGTATTTGCCATACTTAAATCACTTCCCCAAAATTATTGACGTTTAGAGTAGGGGTCTCTTAAGGGTCTTTGGTGGTCATTTGGTGAACATCTCATTCCTTATATTCTCCTCCTATGGTCAAGAGCCTCCTAAAACCACTTTCTTCTCCTTGAATGCACTGCAGCTGTCTTCTCAGTAGGCTCTCTTTATTCTCAAGGCTAAGACATCTACTTGCACACATTCATCATTGCTGTGAGGCAATTCAGGACTAAGCACTGTGTGTTGAAGTTTAAGGAATTCACAATTTGTTGCAGGTAAACACTTCCCCAGTATCCCTTGTTCCTTCTCTGGGAATCAAACACAAGCATTTTGTGACCACAGAGCCCAAGGCCACGTCCAACCTCTTGTCACCCACCAGCCCTTCTCTCTTCACAAACAGCAGGTCCAGCAAGGCCTTCCCTCGCTGGCTCAGCCACCAGCTGTGTCACAAGCTCTCTGTCACCACTCCAGCAGCATCCTGGACTGTTTACTCCCCGCTGCCCTCTATTGCCAGCAGACATCACCACCCTGTTCCGTTCCCCTTGCAGAACCCTGCACCTACCATCCATGGGCACCTGGGAAGAAGAGGGGCAGTCACAGCGGGCTGTGCACCCGTCGCACTGGGCAGGGGCCAAAACCCTCTCGAGTCACAGCTGCAGGGCTGTATTTGCACAGGATGCTCTGGCTGTCCCACTCCTCATGGGCTTTTGGCTGGAAATGCACTTTCTGCCTCATGTAGAAGTACCACAGCTGTGCAAAAAATGGCCAGTGGGCTGTATTCCAAAAGCACTGAAGTGTGGAGTTGATGAAGGAAGAAGACCCTTCCCAACACCTAACCCTACCAAAACCACCATAAACTGGACTTTCCATCTTGAAAAAACAACGGACAATTCATAAAGTGATTGTAGAGCTTATTCATAGGGTGACAAGGAAGGGGATCTTCCAGTGGAGTTAAGGTTTGGTAGAGCTTTTATTCTGAGTTCCACTCAGGCTGTTGATTTGAAAATTTATTTTAAAATGTTTTTAAAAGGCTGTGCACTGTTATGGCTTTGTTCTGATACCATATGGCTATATGGCTATATTGGCATTTTAATTACATCCAGATGGACTAATCTTTAAAACTTTTCCTGCAGAATAGCTATTAAAGAAGAAATGAAAAGGTAACTGTTGGAAGAAAGCCGCGGGAGACAAGTCTCAAGCTATCATGATCAACAAGCCTCGTTTATTGTGTTCAATGTTATCACATTTATACAGGCAGTAATCAGCTCATACATATTGCAAAAGTATAGCTCATGATTGGTTATGTCTTTTATAATGCACGTATTTTTTTGCAGTTAGCCTTGCAGTTGCAACTTTCTCAGCTTTGTGTACTTTCCCACATACAATGTATTCTCGACATCCCCGTTGCTATGAAACATCTGTGCTCAAGGGCAGTGTCTTCTTGCTGTGAGTCACGTAGCTATGGGCTACACTTTAACCGACTTGATATTATCATGGCCTTTGCTATGCAGCCATTCATTTGCTAAACTCTCCACACGTAACCTGTGGACTGCTAACTTTGCAAATTTCTACTGAACTTATCAGACAATGAGGCATTTTTAGTTAGATCATAGAGCAAATTAATTTCTGTGGATAACTTGATTTATACAGACCTGTTGATTTCAAAGTAAAACAGCCAGCATATATTAAGTGGAAATCTGAATAGTGAGTTCTATGAGATCTGTAATATTAGATACTCATTGTTCACCACACTAACAAAATGAACATTATGGCTATTTTTTTAACTTATAGTCAGCTCTTCTACATTCTTTGTAACACCAGAAAGAGAGTTTAGAGCAACCATGTGAACTGTGGGCTGCTAAGGCATTGAAGAAGACTCTCTTGTCAGCACTAAATGTTCACATTTACCATGGCACCACTTCTTGCCTTCAATTCCAAGCTACAGCTCCATTCCTTTGGTATAGGTTCACACCTGTAGCCTGTATTTGCAGCTGGTTCTTACTTCCCTGCCCAGAAAAAAATCATGCCTTGATCTCAAATCAAAATTAAAAAAGGGAAGAGTCAGGTTCTGGATAGGTATAGAAAGAACCAATAGATTTTTTTGCAAATATGTTGAAAAGTTGTTTGCACATACTGGAAAAATGGCAGCTGAAAGACTCGCACTCTGACTTGCAGGCTGAGCCTGTTCTATCTGGACTGATTTCTTGAGGGCAGACACTGAACCTAACCAGTAAGAAAATCAAAATCACAGGTGTAGTTTGGAGGATATTGTAAATTATTCTGTCATGGTGCTTTCTGCCTAAAAGTTCTGGCCATCATCTGATTTGAGTTGTTAGAGGAGATAGAAGCAATCATACTGTGCCTGTGCACACAATTCCTTCCCAGGAGTAATCCATGAAGCAACACTGACAAATCCACACCAGCAGCTGTTGCCACAGAGTCATGAAGCAGAGAATATGTAATTCTGCTCCACTTGGACAGCTGAAGATGCTTCTGCCAAGCTGATTTTAGTCACTGCTCACCATAGATGAGACCTTGTGGACAGTCTCCAACAAGTCAGTGCAGTTAATATTCTGCCCAAATGAAGTTCGTCTAGCAATACATAGACCATGGAGCCTGAGGAAAGCCAACAGCTGTGGGAGACTTAATTTCTTTCTGTATCTTTATTTTTACTAATTTATTGCAGTTTATTATTTAGATAGTGGAAACTTCTGGCATACAATTGGCTGAGAGATTGCTCAGTCTTTTATTCATGACTTCTCTGAAAGCATCACCCCAGTGTTTTTTTCAGTAACTCTTCCATAATCATGGCTCACACAGCATTTCATGCAGCCCTGGGGCTCCTGGTCTGTAGTGGGATGTGGGGTCAGGGAAGGCCACCAGGAGAAGGGGGAGAACGCTGTGCACAGAGACTGTGTCAGGGAGAGAGACATTTGCTTCCTCTTATTTGACTGAATGGCTGCAGGAACCTTGGTAGCACTGATGGTGGGGTGGCCTTTTGCAGGGCTGGGCAGAGTTTGGGCTCCAGGGTCCCTCCTCTTTGTGGGACACCAGGGCTTCCTTGGTGAGCAGCCCCAGTCCCAGCCAGGAGCAGAGGTTCTGTGACTTCTGCTCTGGGCAGAGGGACCTGCCCCTGCCACCAGCTCCTGCCGTGGGTCCTCTGGGGAAGGTCCTGCTCTGCAGGGATGGGCACAGCTGGGGGATGGCTGCAGTGGAGGGTGGTCTCCAGTGTGCTGGGTTGCTCTGCCACACTGGAGCCAACAGGGCTTCTGGAAGGAGTCTCCTCTTGTGAGCTGCTGTAGCTGCAGCAGCTGCAGCTGGAGCTGGCACTGGTCACAGAGCTGTTGTTCTCATCCCTGACAGGACCAGGGCACAACAGCCTCTGGGCCTCCTCGCTGCACTGGTTCACAATGACATTGAGGAAGCCATGGACCAGAGGTTCAGTAAATATGTTGAGGAGAACCTGCAGTACTGGCACCAAGATTTTGACCATAGGCACAAAGGCTATGCAGGATGCTGCTCTGTGAATTCTTTAACCAGCCACCTCTGGTCCTGGTGTATTCTCTTCAGCTTCTGGTGTAGCCAGGGCCACCTTTGGTCCAGTAGATGACACTGTTCTTTGAAAAACAATGCCCACACCTCGGGCAGGAGGCCATCCACAGGCTCTGGTCCTGCAGCACCCTATGGGGAAGCCAGAGCAGACTTCCCAGGGTGATGGGAGCAAGGTGACCAGGATCTTTCCCTGCTGAATTCTAGCAATTATTTGGGGGAGATGATGGCAAATTGTATGTAGTCCTGTTCATCCTGCTCAGAAAACGTGACAGCTTCTATTCTTCTGCAGAGTGGGCATGCTGGATTTCTCTTTGCCCACCGCAGGGTGCAGCCCAGGCAGAACTGGTGGTGACAGGGAAGAGCAGAATTCACATCCTTCCAAACATCCTGACAGATGGGGCAGCTCCACTGTGTCCCTGTGGCCATGCCTGCCTGTCATAGCAGGAGGGGAGAGATGAGGACCGTGAGCTGCTCCCGTTAGCAGTCTTGCTTGCAAAGAGTCCAGGCTCGAGCCAGACTGGCCCAGGCTCTGCCAGTGCCCAAATATAAGCAGAAAGGGATGTTGTATCACAATTCATACCTCGGTGAAGGAGCTCCTTGGCAGCCTTAAGAGGCACCTCAGACACTCAACAATCCAGCCAGCAACACATGGACAGGATACAGATGGCAGTTCATGGCTGGGAGCGCATTTGTAGGCATATCCAAGGACAAATTTCCCAGGGACTCTCCACAGCTCTGGGATTTGCCCATCAGCTCTGTCAGAAGCTTCAGCAGAACCACCAAAAGGCCAAGTGGCTTCCAGCCACTCTTCCTACCATGCTGCCTGGGTAGCTGGGTTGCTTGCTGCAAAAGCACTCTTTTTCTCCTCTTCCCCAATGCCCTGTGGACACTTGCAGCCAAAATATAAAGCTTCTGGCCCTCTGTGTGATATGATAATACAATTTTTATATTTCCATGATGAAATGGAATGGGATGAAAGAAAGCTGTCCTGTGGGTCAGGCTTAGGTGGTCCCAGCAGACAGAGCTCCTGGGATCAGCTCTGCCCACAGCTTGCAAAGCATGGCCAGCCATGCACCCAGAGGGAAGGCTATCTCCTATACACCCTGCAGAGCTGGTCTTGGAGCACCTGCAACGGGCCAGGCAATCAATTTCTTTGTGCAGTTCTTATGCTGTGCAGGGTTTGATCTGCCAGGGTTGAGACAGAGGGGCTGATGTCCTTTTCCTTTGCCATGCCTAGAAGGGCTGGAACAGAGAAGAACAGTGACAAGGTCACATCAAAGGTCTGCAGAGTCCCCAGGAGCTCTCCTGCCAGGGGCATCCCATCCAGCTCTTCCCACGGCCAGGAAGGAACAGGGGCCAATGGGATCAGCTGGAAGGTGCTGGCTACAAATATCCCATGTGCCCCTTGAATCTTTCTCTGCTCTGCTGCACTGCCCCTCGACTGTGCAGGGAGCAGAGCTCCTACAAGATGGGGCAGGAATTGAAGCTTCCTGTCTCTCTACTCCTCCCTGCTCAGCCCCAGCTGACACCCCACTGCCTTCACTCACCATCACAGATGATCTGGAACTCTTCCAGCCATCATCCCCTCATGTGCTGCCTGATGAGACCTGGGAACACAGAGCCTGTCATGGCCCCAGTGACTCAGCTCCCCCACACCAGTGCTGCCAGCCCAGCCACATGCCCTCCTCTCCTGGCAGGGCTGAGCCCAGGACCTTCCAAGATTGTGAAACCCCGGGGTGAGAGAGGGTGGCAGCGTCCCCAAGGGACTGTGGCCCTGACCCAGGGAGCCAGGGCTCCAAAGTCTCTGGGCTAAATCCTGTTGCCAGTGCAGCAGCCAGGGCTGGGGCAAAGATGCAGTGGGACAGGAGGGGCCCTGGGGCTGTGGCTCACTGATGAGCCTGATGGCCTCTCTCACATGGACCCCTGTGAGCTCTGCAGGGATGCCAGGGACTGGCACCGATACTCATCTGTTGTGTTTCTGTCCTCTGCCAGCTGCAGAGAGTGCAAGGGCAGGAAGGGAAGGGTTGGTACAGACTCTGCCTTGGCCAGCTGGTCCCTGTGCCCAGGACTGGGCTCTCCTGCTCAGACACTCTGGCAGCTGGCTGGTGCCAGAGTTCGAAGGGAGCAGAGGGCTGGGTGCTCCAGAGTGAGCCTTGGTGCCACTCTGCTGCCAAAGAACAGCTGAGCCAGGGCTCCATCGGCACTCTGGATTGTGGGGGAAGGAGTCTGAAAAAGAGTTTGTGAGCCCACAGGCTGACTGACAGGAAGAAGCTGGCTGTGTGGCAATGGGTGTAGGAGCAGGCAGGGCACAGCTGCCAGCCCCACAGGCTTTGTGTACTGGGGGCAGAGGGCTTGTTCAGGCTGTGTTTCAGGTTTGGAACCATCCCTACCAGGCACTCACTATATTTCCATGGCTGCTGCCTCTCCAGAAGTCACTCGAACTTCCTCTTCTTCAGAAACTTAGCTGCTTGAAGCAGGGTTTGCAGAGAGGCCTAAAGAGCAGCAGAGACCAGGAGATGCAGCCCAGGACACAGGGTCTGTGTCCCTGCCGGCAAAGCCAGGAGGAGGCTGGAGAGCTGCAATCTGTGAGTCGCCAGGGCAGAAGGCAGCTTGGAATCCTCACCTCTGCCGCACACTGATTCTCACCATACAGATGGTAGAAGAGTGGGAGCAGACTCTGGTGCACACACATCTTCAGGGGCTTTTTTTCCCTCTTGCTGTAGGTAGACTATCATCTCTAAAAATAGGCAAATGAAGAGAAGTTGCACATGGCTGGTGTCCTTGTGGAAGGGAACTGGGCAAGACCTCAACACTGCCTATTCCAGGCCCACCTGGGCAGGGGCCTGAAAATCCACAGAGCACATAGTTTCCTGGCAGCACACAGCACCATGATAGAGGCTACAGTCTTACACTGTCAAAGAGCATCCAGAGCCTCAGTCAGCTGCAGAGCAATGGGAATGGCAATTGCCTCATTGTTGTCCAGGAGCACCTTGCTGAGCACTGAGAGGGTCAGCCCAACTGGCTCCCCATCTGCATCCTACAGTAGTTCCATGAGGCTTTCAGAAAGGCTCTGCAACCTTCTGGCCTGTGTGGAACACAAGGCTGTATTGCAAAGCTATGGAAGGCTGCTCCAACAAAACTGCTTTGGAGGTGCAACCCCACTGCTGCAGCCTTGGGGCCCAGAAGCCAGAGGTCTGCCCCAAAGAACTTGGGCAGCTGCATGGGGAGGCAGAAATGTTGGGAGCAGCTGGCACAACCCTGAGAGCCCAGCCACATTCTAGGTCCTGCATCACCCAGCATTCCCTACCCAGCCCCACGCTGCCAGCGCAAGTTCAAGCCAGCTCTTCTCATCTTCCAGGGACTCTTGCAGAGCACGAGGAGGCCTGTGAGCACCAAGCAACATCTTTCTTTGCATCACTCTGCAGATGACGTGACATGAGCTGCAGGATGGTATCAACCATTTCCTCTGTTTCGAGGCATTGAAGGATCTGAAAGACACAGGTTGCATCATACAGTGACGGGGTGCCTGGCTGGCAGGACACAAGCACTACACAGGACAGGAGCAGGGACCCAGGCAGCACAGCCCAAAGGCAGCAGAGACTGTGCAGAGCCCCTGGGCTCCCCACCCTGCACAGATCTCTCGCCAACTCTGCTGTGCCCTCCAGCTCTCGGTAGCCTCAGATCCTTTGACCTTGAGGAGCCACGATGGAAGAGTGAGGGCTGGCACCAGGGGGACAGGAAACAGAGGAGGCAAGTGTCACCCCAGCAGCAAGGGGCCAAGGGCACACAGCAGAGCCTCTGCTCTGTCCCAGCTCCACTGATAAGGCTCCCCCCACAGCTGCAGCTGTGTCAGGAGGCAGCTCAGCAAGGCAGAGCTGGCCACCAGGATCACCTCGACAAGGAATGCCATGGCAGGGACCCGCCAGCATGACTCCCCCTGCTGAGCAGCACAACCAGGTAGCGTGCAATCATTTCATGGAAGGATCTGGAGACACAGCAGTGCATCTCTCTGACACGAGGAAGAAGGTAACATCAACCCTGAGCAAGGTCAGCAAGCCTCTCCTAACACTGACTCACACAGGCTTGGTCTTTCCATGCCACCATTCACCAAGAGAAAGGCAGTGCCCAATGTCAGCAGGCTGCTTTTGGGTAAGACACTGTAAAAAGCCTCCAGAGAGTCATGTCCTCCAGGCTCTGTCACTGGCCCTCAGTGCAACCTGTCCTGCCCCAGCAGGCTGCCCTCAAGTGAGGCTGCATGCACAGCCTGCACTGCTCTGTGCCATCACCCGAGGGGCCCCAGGAGACAATGCTGACACTTTGGGAGGTGGCTGCTCCTGTGCATCTGCTTCTCTCAGCCTTTTTGTCTCCTGGGCCATCCCTTGGT
The DNA here is from genome assembly GCA_910950805.1 of Acrocephalus scirpaceus scirpaceus. Classification (NCBI taxonomy): domain Eukaryota; kingdom Metazoa; phylum Chordata; class Aves; order Passeriformes; family Sylviidae; genus Acrocephalus; species Acrocephalus scirpaceus. The sequence continues at coordinate 66,175,173 of OU383776.1, read as the reverse complement.
GATGGTGTGGGCTGCCCCATTTGCAGGCAAGAAATTATGGGGGCAGTGAGGAGAAGGAGGCTCTCACCTGGCCAACAGACCCACTGCACAGTGGTGGGTGTCATTGTTGAGGATGTCTCCCAGCCTCTCTTACGTTCAACTGCTAACACCACATCCGCAAGCCACAGACGGCAGAGCAGCGCTTTCGCTGTCAGCACCACAAACCTGTGTGCAGAGCAAAGCTCAGGTCATGCAGAGAGCCCTGGCCCAAGGTCCAGGGGCATGGAAGAGACAAAAAGACTGGGATGGAGCAGTTTTTGGGGTTGGTGGGAAAGTGCTCTCTTCTGCCATCTCCTCCAGAGTATATTGATGTCTTCTGGCATCTCCTCTGTGCTGCAGAAAACTTGGACCAGCAGAGTCAGGAAGAGGGAGGGGGCCACTGTCGATGCCTCTGGGGACAAGGGCAGATGGATGATCTTCCACAGTGCCTTGGTTGCCTGTGAAAAACAAAAAACCCAGAGATCATGTCTGGGCATTGCTCTGGGCCATGGAGGCACTGGCCTGAACCATCCCCTTGTGGGCTTGATATTTCTGAGCTTGAGAGAATTTCAGCTTGCTAATTTGCAAGCTCCTTTCCCAAGGGAAAACTTTCAACAGTTTTCTCTTCCCAAAACATCTTCTCCTTTTCCCAAAACATTTCTAAGTGGGCCGTGGTTTTTTCTCATACCAATCTTCCCCAGCTGTTGTTTCCTATTACTTAACCAATGGAAAGAGGTGTCAGTCCTATTGACCAATGAATACCTTATTTAGTAAAGCATGCTATAAAAGAAGCAAAAAGATTGTAAATAAAGCCTTCATATCTTCTTCTGATACTGGAGCCAACTGTCCTTATTTCATGTCCTACTGCAACAGCCCCTAGCCCAGGCTTCCAGTGCACCTGAGGCAGGGAGATGCAGAGGTGAGGGAGGATGGAGAGCTGACTGAACAGTGACCCTGGAGGCAAGAAAAGACCTGGGAGAAACTCACAGCCAGGACAAACACTTGCTGTCTGTCTCCATCAGAGGTGCATGTGCTGTGCCCAGAATGCAGGGCAACTCCAACAGCACCATCTCTGCAGTCCTGCTCAAAGAGAGGAGCACTTTCCACATGGTCAGAGCAGTTCTGCAGGCCCAGAGCTCCCTGTCAGTGGGGACTCAGCCACAATACTGTGGCCTAGGCAGCCACAGGCTGGCATCCAGCCCTGCCTCTGCCCACAGTCTCTCACTGGCAGCACCCAGCCACACTGTCCCTGCTGGGGGCCAGGTGGCCAAGAGACAGAGACTTGAGGGTCAGTGATGGAGCATGGCAGCAGGCTCTGGGACTGACATGCTACTACTGGGAAATGAAGCAGCCAAAGGGTCTTGGAACTCCCCATTAGTCTGACAGCTTACATGGGATGGGGCCTGCAGAGTGATGGGCTCTGAAGGCAGATGGGTCCAATACTGTGGGAACATTGTGAGAACTGAAAAAGCAGAGGACTTTTTGGGGAAGCCCCAGGCCCTTCCTCTTCCTCCTCCTCCTCCTTCACCCAGGCCTGCCTGGGAACACCGGAGGGTGCTTCTGCCATGCTGCTGTCTGGCCTTGAGGGCTCTGGACATAGAGGCAGGAGGTATCTACAGAAAACACAAGATCTGCAAGGAGGAAGGTGGCTGCTCAAGGGATCCTCAGTGTGTCCTATGCTGTTTCATCATGTCCCTGTCCCGTTACATCCTTCAGGCACTGTGGAAGCACCCATGGTGGGTCACAGCCATGTGACATCCCACCAGCAGAATCCATGTCACAGCATGTCCCAAAGCGCCCTGAAGCCACCTGTGCCCCAGTGCCACTGCCCCATCCCCTCGGTGCCTCCCAGTAGCCCAGTTTTCAGGGCCACCCATCATTTTGGTACCTTTAGTAATGGTGGAGATGTTTTATATGTCCTCTGAAGAGGTATCAAATGAGTCATAGTATTTCTAAAGCACTTAGTGGGGATTTCAGTCCTAAGGAAAATGTTGTTTCCTTGTAAACAGATTTATAAGACTGCATGCAAGGTGTTTTTATGTTTAGATTATGGAGAAGATAATATCAGAACCACGCTGTCTGTGTGAACCATACAGTCTCCAGACAGATTGGAAGAAGGCATGTTTGGAAATCAAACACTCCACAAGGCAGGTTGGAACACGCTGAGTTTGCTGCAGTTGTGATGCAGGTGGACACACACCAGTGCTGGGCTCCCACTGAAAACCAGCTTTGTTTCACACAACAGAAAGCACAAATTCAAACCTTTCCAAAGAGACAGAGAGATCTTACTGTAGCCAAGAAAATAACTGAATAACACCATAGACAAACCCTCTGGGATAGAAGCTATGAGTCAGAAAACAAAAAGCAGCACACTCCAGTCTAAACAGAGGTTTGGAATAACTGTTGTTATTCCATCAAGGTATTGATGCTGATAAATAAAACAGATTTAAAGGAATTAAACTATCTAGAATGACAGTGATTTCAGGTTTGAACTTTGAAAACTGTTGTGTTGATTTCAGACCAGAGGAAGAGAACAACTCCATCGTCCATCCATTTTTCCCACCTCTTTCAAACAGTGTTATAAAATTTTTGTCTTTTTCCTTATTCTTTCATGGTCAGACAAAGATTTACTACAAGAACTTCAATCTACCCAAGCAAGCATGTTCCCTTTACCATTACTTAACTGAGGATGGCTATTGCTCTCCACTGGGTTCAGAATTAGAATCAGATTGGCCATGTGGCAGAAAGCTGGGCCTATGTGAGAGCCCAGCAACCACAGACCCCTGCTTTTCATGGTAAGATGCCTCATGCTCCTCCTTTCTCAAGGTGTTTTCACCTCTTTCTCCTTGTAATGGTATAGCCTATTGTTTGTCCAGCACAAATACAATTAAGATCTAAATCTCAGAATGAAACGATCAGCCTTGCATTCTAGTTTACCTAAACCAGACACATTTGATTGCAATTTCCATCATCTGCTGTGCTGTCTGAAAAAAAAAATTGCATTCTGTCATCAGAGGAATTTTGTCCAATAAATTTGGCTATTCTAAACCAACGTCATTGCTCTGACCTTAACAGTGGTCGTTTTGCGTGTTGGCTTTACAGAAGCACACGGTCCTCAGCTGGTGCCACGGAGTGCTGAGTGTGCCTCAGACCTCTGAATGTGTGGAGTTTGATTGCTGGACTGCAGTGTTTTAACAAACATCCCCAAAGCCCATATCTGTTCCCATAAACAGCAGCAGTTCAGAGGAAATGTCTTGTGCTCCTTTTCACACACCAAAATGTGTTTATCTCCACACACCAAATTACTCTGAGAATTATGACTGTATTCATCAGCAGACAAGGAGCTACTCTTTGGCTGATTCAGGGCTGACTATAACACCATATCTAAAGTGATGTTTCCAGGAAAGTAAAGTACCAATTATTTTGCTAAAGAGTGAGGGTCAAATTCTCACCACACTAAAATGTCCTCCTTTCTTATTTATTCAAGTGAGAATTGAATCTTGCTACCTAAATGTATGTTTTTCTTTTATGTTTGAAAAGAGGTTTAAACTGTCTTGTGTCAAAGGAGAGACATCATGGAAAGATTCTCAGCCTACTTTTGATTTCTTTTATTGGGGGGTTGGTGTTTGGGGTTTCGTTTGTTTGATAGTTTAGTTTAGTTTAGTTTAGCTTAGTTTAGTTTGGGGTTGGAGATTTTTGTGGAGTTTTTCGGTTGGTTGGTTAGTTTGGTTTGGTTTGTCTGCTTATAGTTTTAGCCTGAGACCTACAGTATACAGAAAGGTAAAATCCCTGGCAGGTGCACACCTGGAAAGCAATTGGATGCATAAGGAGGCAGACTTTCCTTGCTAGCTTTAATAGAGTAAACCCTGTTTTGTTTCTTCATTTCTTTACTTGAGCCTTTTGCAAATATTTGCATTTTCTTTATCCTATATACTGACAACAGATGCTTTTTGTTCTCTTTTACTTTGGTTTAGGTCTAGAACATCTTCAAGTTCCTCTGATAAGAAGACATTCTTTACTGAAGGACACAGCAAATATATGAGATGAGGTTTGGAGTCTCCGAAGTGTCCAGGTCCCCAGTATTTCCCTTGACATGAGCTGCAAGATGCAGATGGCCAAGCTGGACAAGCAGAGGGAGATGTATCTTCCATTGCTTGGCAAGAAGTTTTTCCAGCACGCAGAAGGCAGATAGATGCAGGAGGGCACCTGCACCCCAGAAGCCCTGCAGAATTTGTCTGCCTTTCCCAGTTTGTGTGTCACTGATAGACACACAGGCTCACAGCCACACATCTGGATGAGAAATAGTCCACACTATTTAAAGTACAAGAGCAGTATTCCAAAATCACTTCTGAGCTACCTTAGGCAGTGACTAAACTACCTGTGACAGCAGCCAGAATGAGATGTCATTATTACTGAAAACTCCCCTTAGTCCCAGGCTTGTTCCTTTGCCACAGCCCTCACCAGAATGTTTCACCATCACCTTTAGCCCTCCTGGAGCTACTCAGGCAACAAATGCCACTTCCCCTTGGCAGTCACAGACGGCCTGAATGGGCACAGATGATGAGAATTTCTTCCAGCTGAGGTACCTGTGCTCTTAAATGTCCCTGGCACACTTCCACCAGCTCGGCTCACTTGAGGGAGGATAGTGATCCTGGCAGACCTGAGCAGCACGTCCAGGAGACAGGGTGACTCAAACCAGGGCATCACAACTTCAGGTTTAACAAGACTTGTGCAATCATCCCACAAAACAGTTCATGGAGATATTCAGCTGAGGCTGGGGAACGTACACAGAGATTTTAGTCAGGGAGGAGCAGCACTACAACAACCAGAAGTGGTGTTGCAGACAAAACAAACCCAAGTGAGGAAGCAGAGAAAGAGGCAGAAGTTGCTTGTGAAGTTCAACAAAGAACCATTTCAGACCAAGTTCATTCCAAAACTGAGGTGCATTTTCAGGGCAGTCGCCATGATACCTTGCTTTGCAGTTTTGTTTTTTGTGTAAAAGACCCTATGTTCTCTCTTCTAACACTCTAAAGTCCAGCAATTAAGGTGGCCCTCTCAGTGCTGGTTTCATGTGTTTTGAATTCACTGGACTGAAAAGTATGGCTACTCTGTACCTGCTGTTGCAGAAAGATTGCCTCTGTCTTATGGGATTCTACCTCCTATGCAAATATTTTTAGTTATGTAAAAGTAAAAATTGGAGTTTAAGTCTTTCCATACTAGGTTAAGACCACACCTGTAAGAAGGAAGAAAATGATGAAGATTCTCTTTCCCATTCTGTAGCCAAGGAACCTAAGAAATATATGCTAAATTCAATGACTTATTACTTGTTTTCCAGGAATTGGTTTGCCAGGAATTTCTCACTTTTATCAGCCATGTAAGTCCAAATACAGACTCCAGGTAAATTGGTCAGAAAAACATACATTTATTCTTCAGCTTTTACTATTCACAGTGCTGTGGTTAGACCAAGTAACCTAAAACATTGGCAGGAACACCATTTGATACAAGTACCATGTAGAAATAAACAAGAAAAAATGGATTCAGGACCAGCAGTTAGTTTCCAGAGGATCAGGAACAGTTTGGGTGCTGCACGCCCACCACACCTACACCACCTTAAGGAATACTGCTGTCACAGGTGTGGGAGGAAAAATTGTCTAAGCATCTGAGATGAAAAGGTGAAGGCAGTGACACAGCTGTGTGCAAATCAGAAAGTGAAAATTGTGTCTTCCTACACTGCAAGGAGATCTTACATGCTAGCAGTAGAGCTCACAGGAGAGTTTCAACTGAAAGACACACTAATGTATTGAGATATACTGATAATATTAATAATTTCTAACAGCTTGTCAAAAATAAGTCAGTATGGACTGTTTTAATGTTGCCCTTGTTGCATATAATATCAGCAGACTAGTGGAAAAAATATATTTACCTAAAGTGTATTTCACTTTCAGAACGGTCTGTTCTTCAACTTTGAACTGATAAGTATTCACCAAGAAGAAAAACACTAAAATTGCATTTTCAAAGCGGTAAAAATTGTGATTCAAAAGTTACAGTGTTGTGTTGGGAAAAAGAAAAGATATGGAACAATAATACTTAAAGTGATCAGGCCTGTATATTCAGTTATGTTCTTTGCAAATTATTTTTAAATGGGAAAGAAGTCATTTTTAGGAAAAAATCTTAATCTAAAACCATATACCACAGTCTGAAGGATTTTTCTTTCTTAAAAATTAATAACATTTTCTGTTGTTAACTTTCAAACCAATTTTTGGCCCAAACATTGAAATATCCATTATTTACCTTGTGGTGTTTGTAACTGACATTAAATTCTATCAGTACCATAGAAAACTGGGGAAGAGTCATGCTGCCAGACACAAGATAAGCACATTTCTTTTTAAGTTTCAGTATCCTTAAAACACAGCTAACAGTAACTTCTCATTCTTAGCCACAGAGGACTGTGGGAAAGTCAGTGTAAGCATAATTATATACAGGTGTGCCTGTATATAGGTAAAAACATTCCAATGGTCAATCCACTTTTCAGCCACTTCCTCATCTCTAGTAGGGCACAGGACCAGCATGCATGTGTTTCTCATGACACAGAGATTACAAAGGAGGTCTTCAAAAAGAGGCTTTTCTGGATGAAGCAGCACATAGATGGACATGTGGGAAATAGGGGTCATGAAATGTGAAGAAAGATTCTTTTCTGAACTCTTGTCTTCTCCTTTTTGCCTATTCATTAGAAATTTTGTTGTAATTCACTTGCTGGGATAATTTTTGTGAGCATTGTTATGCTGTGTTTAAAGAAAGTGCCACCAAGGTGAACCATTCATAATTTGTGTTCTGTTTTAAGCAATTTAAGATGGATTGGGAAGAGATTTTCTAGGTAGTGGGTTTCAATTTTTCTCAGAAAGCCAGCACACAGAGGAGGAGATGACAGGGCATCTTTAAAACACTCAGACCAAAAGTACTCCAGAATGTGATGAGACCAACAACCCTTGTGTCAGCATGTCACCCACAGGACAGCGACTGAAGAGGCAGAGCCAGGCTCCTCACCAAGGGACCTGGAAGGAGGGCAAGACAAGGCAGTGTCGCCTGGAACTCAAGAGAAGCTGGATGTAAGGAGAACATCCACTCTGTGTGTGCCATGAGCTTCTGCCACGCCACCAAATATACTCACATGAGCCCTCATGGTGAAGTGATATAAGACATAAAAAAAGAGCATTGATTAAAAGAGATGGAAGAAATAGGTCTATTTTTTCATGCTATGAAAACTGGAACTTTAAAATAGAAAGAACAAGTGACACTAAGCACAGATGATTGCAAGCTCACCTTTGTTGGTTTACATTGAAAAGACCTGGCTGCAGGAGGGATTTTGCATTGTAACTCTCCCTTGATTGGGGAAAAAAAGAGGAGAAATTATTACTGAGGAAAGAAAAATACAAAGCCTCTTGATGAAGACACCAGCGTGAGTTCACTATAACTGTAGGTGATTTATCCCTCACGTAAAGAAACATCCTTTCAGGGGGCAGGATTTTAGCTTTGATGAAAATGCTGCCAAAATTGCTGCCCTTCTTGTTGCTGTTTCTACCTCCAAAGAATGAGAAATGTGCCAAATCTGCTGAATACAGGGAGAAAGAACCTGCCAGCTGACGGGAAAAGGGGCAAAAACAATGTCTTCAATTCTCTCCTTTTCACCAATTTTCCCTTCTCCCATTTGACCTGTCTGCTTTCAAGCAGGGAGCTCTGTTTGCAAGCCCAACCAAAATAGTGAAGCTACTCAGTCTAACATCTTTTCCCTTCCCTCAGCTATGCAGAACACAAAGTGATTTTGCTTTAACTGCACAAAGTAAGAATTTCCCCTGGGATTGCTTAATGCGGACCCCTTTCTGAAAGTTCCTGCACTTGCCTTGGTGGTTTAGGGCTGTGCTGGAAAGCAAAGGCAGGGTGACTGCAGCCAGGGAAGGAAAGGGTTCGCACCTCACCGTGCCCCGCCGTGCCCGGCCAGCCCCGGGAGCCGCCGCGCCCGCGCTGTGCCCACAGCCCCGGCTCTGGGCGCTCGTCCCCGCCGAGTCCGGCCCGCGCCGGGGCCGCGCCGGGCACGCGCGGGGCCGAGCGCAGCGCCCCCCTCAGGCCGCGCGCCGCCGGCGCAGCCGCGGCCGTTGCGCTGCGGCCGTTGTGGCCACAGTCGGTGACCGACACCATGGCAGAGCTGCCGCTGCCCGCTGGGCTCAACGCCAGCACCTTCCCCGCCAAGCTGTGGCGCCTCGTGAACAGCCCCAGCGTCCACTCCGTGCGCTGGGACAGCCACGGCCAGGGTCTGCTCATCGACCGCTCGCTCTTCGAGCGAGAGCTGCTCAGCCAGGCCGACGCCCACGAGGGGGGCAGCGAAGGGGCGGGGGCAGCACCCGGGGCAGCCCCGGAGTCGTTCAAGGCCACGCACTTCGGCAGTTTCGTGCGGCAGCTCAACCTGTACGGCTTCCAAAAGGTGCTGGGCTGGGTTGGCGCGGCTGTGCCGGGCGATGCCGGGGGCTGGCTCCACTTCAGGAATCCCAATTTTCGCCGCGACCGCCCCGACCTCCTCCTCCACATCAAGCGCCTGACCAGGGCCAACAGGCAGCGGCTGGCAGCGGGGCTGGAGGTGCGCAGCCGCCAGCCCAGCCGCTTCCAGCAGCTCCGCACGGACCGGCCGCTGCTCGCCTTCCCCGCCTGGCAGCCCAGAGCCGGTGAGACGGGGGTGGGAGCTGCGGGCGCTGAGGGTGGCGTGGGCTTTGGCCGTGGGCAGTGCCCGGCTGGGCAGGAGCGGGCCCTGCCCGTGCTGGGGCTGCTCAGCGCAGCTGCCCCGGCTGGCACAGGGGCTGTCCTTGGGCAAGGCAGCTGTGCCGGCAGCGCCCGGAGCTGTGCCGGCTGTGCCGGGCGATGCCGGGGGCTGCGGGACTGTCCCGCCCGCGGCTGCGCTCGCCACACCCTGGCCCGGTCGGCGTGCAGCTGGCCCAGCCCTGCGCCGTGGCTGGCGCTGCTCCTTGCCCGGCCCTGGGATGCTTGGGGAATTCTCTGTGAGTGCGTGTGAGCCGAGGGCTCGGTCGTGGTCAGGCCCAGCGGGGGGGAGCCTCCTGTCCCTCTGGAGCAGAGGGGAAGAGAGCTGGCAGTTGGGTTTCTGGCAGTTGCCTCCTGCCAAGGAATGGCAGCGGGACAGTTTTCCCAGACAGTTGAACGGATACCGGAGATCTAAGTAGACAAGGAATTGGTTATTGTAAAGTGATGCGTGAAAGATAGACTGGGAACAAAACCCCATAGACCGGTGTCTATGCAGATATTTGTTTATTGCAGTGCTGGAGGTGAGGGGGATTTCTCCTCCTAACTCACCCACCTTTGTCAAGTGCTGTGATATATTTATACAGTAAATCTTGCTTAGTATTACTATGTCATTATAACATCATCATACACTTGCCAGAACTAATGTGCATAGTATGATCTCATGCTTATAAATAGTTATTTTGCATTGTGCTTGCACCTCCCCAATTCGGGGGTTGTCGGGGGTCTTTGATGAAGGCTTCCAAAGTCTTCTTTGCGTCTGAAATTTTCAACTTTGTCTTCAGAGCATGCGCGGTTACGGTGTGCCTTGGTTTGTCTGGTCCTAACTGGTCTAAATTCTTCATTTTGTGGTTAATCTGCTTTACATTTGCCAATTTCTCATTAGTACTTATACTTACCCATTTCTGAAACTATCCACCTGGTGAGTTTTTTGGGGCTTTTTTTTTTTCTCTCTTCAGCATTAAGCAAGTAGTTTACCATATAATAGTCACTACATTGTAGAGAAAGTTATTTATATCAGGTTATGTAGGTATAAGAAGTTATGGTTCAGGTTACATAGATACAAAAAGCTATGATTCAGGTTATATTGATAGCAGGTTATATAGATACATGAAAAGTCAGGATTTAGGTTATATTGATAATCAGGTTATATAGATATATCAGGACATATTGATATCTTATAACTCAAGCTAAATAAGCACCTTGTAACTTTGACTTAAGTTATATAGGCATCAAAACCTCCAGAACATGTTGAGGTATTTTTCTTTTGCACCCTGCTTGTGAGGATGGGAGCTTTTGTCATCCCTGACAGAAGTACAGTTGCTGCCAAGGGAAACGCATACAAAGACCAGTAGTGACCCAGCCTTCCCTTTGCTTCCTTTCTTCTTCCCTCACTGTTACACAGCTCCCTCACACCTGAGCCTCACTGCTGCACCTGAGGATTCAGAGCTGCCTCCAGGCTCTTCCCGGAGAAGTGCAGCTGCTCAGGAGCCCAAGACATGCCCACCACCTGCCAAGAAAGTCTGTGCCACCTCTGGACTTCTCAGAGCTTCACCAGTGGAACCATCAAGAGAGCTCGTGCACAAATTCAATCTCCGCGAGCTCACCATTCCGCTGGTTCGCGTGGATCTTAAACACCACCCTGAGCTCGTGGATCGCCAGACTCAAATCGACCCTGAAGCCGCTTGCAGGGCCCTTGGAGAGAGCAGCAGCTGTACATCTTCAGAGCAGCACCCGCCAGCCAGCCATGCATCAGGTAGGGAAAGAGTTTCTACCCTTCCTTTTCAGACAGATCCAGGAAATTGACCCTTTGAAGTGTTTTCCCACAGTGTTCTGTCATGGGTAGATCTCAAGTGAGAATCAGGTAGAAAGTGTCAAGTGTATTAGGAAATAGGACCGTGAATGCCAGAGAATTCTCAGTCTGCTTTTCCTGTCCTTCCTGCAGATTTGGAGGGTGTTCTGGACATTTTCCAGACTGCCTCTCTGCTGAGGTGCAAGGGCAAGCCAAAAAATATTGCCTGACAAGTGATCAGGTCAGATGAACTCTGCTCTTTCTTTGAATGAAGCCAGACTAGGATGGTGATAGGATATTGCAGATGTTTAAGACTGTCTCTCCTGCAAATCAAGCCATGCCATTGAAATGAGCTCTGTGTGCCCTAGAACAGCGGCAGCTGCAGAATATGGCCTCACCCACAAGGTTGTTTTTGGAATAAACTCACAGTCTAATTTCACAGAGTCACAGAATCACACAATCTCTAGGTTGGGAGAGACCTTCAAGATCATTGAGTCCAACCCATGCTCCAACACCTCAGCTAGACCATGGCACCATGTGCCACATCCAGTCTCTTTTAAACACATCCAGGGATGGTGCCTCCACCACCTCCCCGGGCAGGCCATTCCAGTACTTATCCAGTATCACTCTTTCTGTGAAAAACTTTTTCCTAAGATCTAACCTGTACTTCCCATGACGCAGCTTGAGGCTGTGTCCTCTCATTCTGTCAGATGTTGCCTGGA
>OU383776.1:65995852-66163639 GCA_910950805.1 Acrocephalus scirpaceus scirpaceus | reverse complement strand
AAGGAGATAATTCCTAGGTTTGGGGTACCGTTGGGAATGTCATCTGATAGGGGCCCACATTTTGTGGCTGGGATAGTGCAGGAAATAGCCAGGATGCTGGGAATATCCTGGAATTTGCACACACCTTGGAGGCCGCAGTCGAGTGGACAGGTAGAAAGGATGAATCAAACGTTGAAAAATCAGGTCAAGAAAATTTGTCAGGAGGCAAAAATACAATGGCCACAAGCATTGCCCCTAGCATTATTGAGAATCAGGATTAAACCTAGAGAAAGAATAGGAGTAAGCCCATATGAGATTTTGTATGGTAAACCATATCATGCTACTACGTATAAAGGGGACCCATATCTGGTCGGGGATCAAATGTTGTTGAATTATGTACTATCTCTAAACAAGACTCTTACAGCTGTCAGAGGAGCTCTGCAGTGGAACCGTCCCCTTCCCCTTGAGAATCCAGCTCATGACATCCTATCTGGAGACCAGGTGTATGTAAAGAACTGGAACACAGAACCTCTGAGGGAAACATGGGATGGACCTCATCAGGTGATCATGACCACATATACGGCTGTGAAGGTGGAAGGAATAGACAATTGGATTCATTACACCCGAATCAAGAAGGTCCCTTTAAAATGGGAAGTTCAACCCTTGTCTGCAACCCGAATGGTGTTTCGAGCAAAACCTTAAAAGGAATAATTTTGTTAAGTGTTATTTCTCTGAGTAACCCATTTGTCATAGTTACTGTTTCAGAACCCACGATGGTAGTGGTGGAAAATGCAAGTTTATCATTGACATGTTTCTTTTCTGACAACCAGGGAGCTGGATCTAAGGAAGTGAAAAGTAGATGGAGGCATGGACCAAAAGTGGTGAGGGAAGGATTTGTGACATACTGGGATGAGCACCAACAGAAAGGAAATACAACCTTGCAGATATCCCGAGTACAAGGTCAATCTACTAATCAATATGCTTGTGTGGTATGGATTAGGGATAGTTTTGATTATGGGGATTTTGAAGTTCAGATATTAACTTTGCAAGAGGTACCCGGGAGTGAACATCCTATTGGCATAAGACCAGTTCGGGCGGCAGTGGATATGTGGGATGGGCCTCCGTTGAAAATTGGTTGTGCATTTAGCTTAGAAAAGAGTTGTGAACAAGGAATTCAGGTTAAATGGTGGAAAAAGGATAGAGAGTGGTCATGGGAAAAGCAAGAGCTGGGAGTAAGTTGGTGGTCAAAAGGGCTTATGGGAAAAGGTTGGCTGAATATCACTAACCCACGGATTGGGGAATCAGAAGGGGAATATCTTTGCATAGTTTCATGTGGAATCCAAGGGAATTTTGGGTTAAGAAAGGTAGGTGCTAAGTCACGTCAAAATATGGGATTGAAGCCGCAACATGGGACATATTTAGCAGTGGAGGATAGAAATACCACAATAAGTTGTGAGGTTAGAATGGGAATAGAGTATGAAGAATTTGGATGGTGGTTTGGGAATAATTTGAAATCAGGAGGAAAATACCAGATTCAGAAGAGGCCAGAGGGTATCACCTTGATAATTAAGGATATGGAAAAGAGCAAGGATGAAGGGAATTATTGGTGTTGGATAGCAAAGGACGATTGGTGGATACATGGGGTAATGGCAGTGTATTTAAAGGAAACACGAGTAACTAGACAAGTCCCAGAAATAGGGAACTCTATAAGAAGTTCTGACCAAAAGAATTTAGTGGTAGGATTAATTCGGGATTTTGGGAAAGTTCAAAATGTAACTTCAATAACGGCATGTCTACCAATGCCGCATGCAGCAGGGGACCCTATACCTTGGGGCATAATCCCGGTAGGAAATATGCCAAAAGCAAATCAAAGTAATACTCAGGAATGTATTAAACAACTCAGTAATCACACAAAATGGGTAAATCGTACTAGCACAATTAGGAAACGGTGGTCTACTCCCGGTCAACGGTCAGATTGTGTCGCATTACCCAATTCAAGATTCACCAAGATAGGTAGATTCAAAAATGTGGGGTGGTGTGAATATGATGAAGTTCAGTGGTCAAGGACACCTGTTGTGGAATATTATTATGAAGAAGTTTGCCAGCAAAAACAGATTGAATGGAAAGAGTGGTATGCCATATGGGGACCAAGTTTACTAGAAACCTATAGTTATTTGGGGAAGGTAACCTGGTGTTTAGAATGGGAAGGGAAATATCGATATAACCCTTCGAAAGTAAAAATACAGAAAGAGAAACAAATAGAAACATGGAATTGCACGCAAATATTTACCTGTGATTCTCCTATGGTCGAGATTGGGTTAGTGCCTGTGAGAATTTTATTAAAATGGGGATGTGAGTGTCGTGGGTACAACCATACCATTAAAGGAAAAATGAAAGGAGAGGAGAAAATAGATTGTGGGAAAACAACGGTAAGGAGTCCAGGAAATTTGGTTTGGGTTATGGGGCACGGACAGTGGACCACTCATATGTCTATTGATGGACCAGTTACTCAAGTTACCTTAGGAGTTCCGACGCTTTGCCCATTTTGGAAACAAGGCAAGTTGACACAGGAAGAGATACGGGATCGAGCTAAGAGGGAGGTAACTGATGAATTGGCTGTGGAAGATGATTGGCATGAACCGTCCTCAGGGGTAAAATTTGGCTGGATTCTTGAATCATTATTTCCACCTATCTCTACATATCGGAATAGAGAAATGCTCTATCGACTATTGGGACAAACAGAAAGGTTGGCAGCAGTTACTAAAAAGGGATTTAAAGATTTGAATCTACAGTTGCAAGCTACAACGAGGATGACAGTGCAGAATAGGATGGCGTTAGATATGATATTGTTGAAGGAACATGGAGTTTGTGGATATCTGCAGGGGAGACAAGATCACTGTTGTGTGCACATCCCTAATGTTACTAAGGACATAGAGAAGGACATAACTCAATTGGATAAAATTGAATCAAAAATTCATGAGACTCAAAAAGATGCAGAACACAATTGGATAGGAGCAATATTTAATTCTTTAGGGATCCAGGTCTCTGGTTGGATATCATCAGCTATTCAATATGTAATCATGATAATTATTTTAATCGTGGTTGTCTTTGGAGCTTACAGATGTCTTTTAGGAACTATAATGAAAGAAGGAGCTCATACCAAGAAGGTACTGAAGGCTATGACTCGTAAAGAAGTGATCTCACCCTTCGCAGTCACAAAGTCATCTGCCTCATCGCATTCCGAGACACCTACATAGAAGAATTGAGCATCCTTGCAAAGGATCAAAGAATGCTCAAAAGGGGGGAATTGTTACCAATATAGTGAAATAGTGTGAATCTACAATGAATATATAGAAAACTTATACAGTAGCAGTAGTTATGCTAAGGCTTGAGAACCTTAGTAGGCCCATGGAAAACAAGTTGAGACATGTCTGGTGTTAATGTTTAAAAGGGGTTAGTCAAGCTTGCAGAGCATGTAGAGCTTGTTGCTTAGATGTTAAAGTTGTTTGGTGGTGGGGGATTGGGTGAGAAAGCTGATCTATAGTTCGGGGTTAGACAACCTCATAAGATTTATAGGGTAGGGGGATTGTTTTCTGAACAACGAATGTAACAGTTTATGATTCCTTGGAAATAACATACGATAAGGTTGGCATGGAGCTGTATGAGGTAATCTTTGTAAAAAAGGTATAAAAACTGGAAGACTGATGGAGATTCTCGGGATTCTGATTTGGGACATTAGTCCCCAGGTCCCCAGGGCCTCCGAATAAAGCACCGCATAAACTGACTTTGTTGGTTTGTGTTTACTCTTCTATCGGGCAACACATATACGAATTTATCTATTATACTTATTACATAATCCATGTAAAATACATTTTAAATATAACTAAGATGAGCTAAATAAGCTCTTCTTATTGTTATCAAAGTATTTTTTTCACCTTCAGTGTCAGTGTCTCTTTTCTCCATCATTTATGAGATCTTTGATTAACTGCTATGCAATATCCTACAGATGCTTTGTGCAACCCTACTGTTACTAATGCTTGGTGTTTACCACAAGATGGCCTGTCATTTTTGTTTTTCCTTGGTGACAATTAAAATTATTTTTTGTACACTCCTAAATCAAACTTCAGGGTTGTCAATATTCTAACCAATTAATTTCTGAAAGAACAGTAGTGTTTCTCTTCCTGATTTTACTAAGAAAGAACAAAACATGAGGCTAGCAAAAAACATAGATGAGAACTGGTTTATGTATTGCATTTATTCAGATGATCCTTCATACCAAGTACATATATACATTATTTTTAGATAATAGCGTATTTAACCAAATAATTACTAAGTGATGTAAGATAACTATCAGATCATTGCTTTACAAGATTTGCTCTCTTCCCTTCCTTTAACCTTTCTCTTCCTGAGAGTCTTGGGTAGTTGTAAATGATAAAGAAGTTCCAAAGTCTCAATTAGTCCAGTGGATTACTGCCTTTAAAATAAAAGTCAAATGTATATACATGCCTTGTTTACTAGAACAAAGAGAACAAAAGAGAAATCTACTTTTTTATTCCTGGACATTAATCAGATTTGATGGAAATATTGCACAGAATGAAATAGAATTTGGATTAGATTTTAAACCAGCCCTGCAATTCTTATCCTTAAGAGTTTTAGCAAAGTGTCTTTATACTATTTGTACCTTAGAAAATAATTTGAAATAAATTTCTATGGAGCTGTTGTGAAACAACTACACTTTCTTAAGTTTACAGAAGATGAATGTTCTATAAATCTGCTAAAGGAGGAAATGCATGGTTCTAAATGCTGACTACTGCCTTTTGAAACATGGTACTCAATGCAGAGATAGTCTAAGAAATTAAAAATCCGGTATTAGCAGTGGGCCAACAAGTTCTGAAGTCCTATAATTGATATAATTTACATTCAGGTCTGCTTTCTGCAGTGGGTTTGAGCTTCAAAAGCCAAACAGAGCCCGCAGGAAGATAACTGAGCTGTAACTGCAGTACCAGGAGGGGTCGCATTGGCCATTCAGGAATGGTTTTGTTGTCTGTTATAAACGACAATTCTCCAATCTTTCGTTCAGGAAATTTATTGGAAAATGACAAAATGAAAATGGAGCAGAGCCACAATCAAAAGGCAGTTCTGACCCTGGGTGTCGAAGCTGGATCAGAACCAGAGACACGGTCTCTCCTGGACCAATGTTCCCCACGGTTCCAAAGCCAGTTCTTACGCTGTTCTTCATGTCCCGAGGCTGTCTATTGTTCAGTCCAGTTTTTAGATATGCAGATAGGTTTATTTTTTCTGAGGTTTGCTTGACGAACAGAGTTCTGGGAAGGTACACTCGTCTTGACTACATCTTCTTGGGCAGGGCATTGGGTTGTGTCCTTGATGAGTAGATATGATGCTTATCTGGTTTTGATTGCTGAGTCGTTGGCCTTGCCCAGCTCCATCGAAGTCCTGCTACACCCTGCATTGTGCTGCAAAATACCTTATCTTTTGGGTTTCGGGAGGAGGATGGGATAGTTCCTGCCCATTCAATCGCGAATAAAATTTGTACAGGGGGGTAGCTAAGGGATACAGTTTAACTATATACATAGTTGCTTTAATAAAACATTGAATTAACCATACATATATAACATTGTCCATCACCGATGTGCCCGCTCCTGCTGCGTGCTGCAAGTCCTTCCCTCGCAGTGACAGCAGGAGCTGCTCCCTGCTGCCGGCCAGCTCCTTTGCCTGGAGTCCCTTCCCGTGCTGACAGTATAAGCTCCCTCTTGCCTTGAGTCAAATGCGTGCCTGCACCTTGGGCTGGGTTTGCCACATCTCTTTTTCCAAGCATTAGACTCCCAGGCTTCTGCCCCAGCCCAGGGACATTTGTTGTTTCCATCACCAGCTAGTTTTACATGATGAGAGGAACCATTTTGGTTTTACTTAAGAGGTGAATCATTAAGGTTGTGGGGCTTTCTTGTACACAATGTCCTATTAAGACCAAACCCAAGCTGTTCCTACACCTTAGTTTGTGGCTCTTCCTACACCATTTATTTCACTCTGCATGACTAAAGAAAATCTATCGTTTTCCTTGTTAAGTTTAGGCTACAGCTTAATGCAAATAGGTGTTAAAAGAAAGTAAGTGCCATAATCCCCTTACATTTTCCCCCTCCCCAGCCACGGTGCTTCGTGAGGAGGTTCTAGAGGTGGAGCACAACTCACAGACAAATAACCTCAAACTGATGTTTCACAGACAAGACAGGTTCTATAACGCACAGATTGACAGACTTGTAAGGAATTGGGTGCCACAGCCTGTCATACACTCATCAAAGCATAAGGACCAGTGAAGAAATAGGGACAAACATTAATGTGGTAACTCCTCATGGAAACAAGAAGTGCCCCAAAGCCAATGCCAGATTAAAAAGGAAATTTATTACAGATTTCTACAGCTGCACTGCTTGTACACAATGACCAATTGCAGTTAGATGGCTACACAATGGTACAACTCTGCTGACTCTATATATAAAAGATAGAAATATGCATTCAAGTACATTACAGGTTACTAAGTACTGCCTGCATATATACAGGTATGTTGTATATAAAGAACCAAACATCGACTGAATTATCTGAATATCCACGGAGCAGGAGTTCTACACTCAGTGGAATCCCAGAGTTTTCTCAGAGGCCTTTGCAGCGAGTTCTTAACCAACGTGTGGCTCTGCTGCCATCCCAAATCCACGCTTTCCTTGCCCAGCCTGAGTGCAAGTAGGGCATGTGCTGGGCATGGCTGGAGATTTTCATGGCCAGAATCCTCCAGCATTTACATCTGCTCATTCTTTGGATAGCACAAATGACAAAACATTCACCCCAGCTGACAAATGTCATTTCTTGTAGATGGCTACAGCTGCACTGCTGATTGACAAATACACAAGAATCAATTTCAGCTGAAAAATGTCATTTATTGAAAATTGCTATACCTGCACTGACAATACAGAACTATACAAATCTCAATTAAGGTTAAAAAAAGGAATTTATTAGATTATTACAACCAGTCTATATAAAAACATACAAATACCAACTTCTGATTAAAAAACCCTTAATTTATTGCCAAACACTACAACTCTCTATCCACAAAGATCAATTAGATGTTTAACAACTTACATTTATGGTATATTACTACATTTAGAAATACTATTTTTGTATTTCTGTATGGGCTTAAAGCCCATACATGTTTAAATGGAATTAAATACTTATATATGGACATATATAAAAGTACATATATAACTCTAGAGCAATCTACAAATGTAAATATAGATTAAACATTACATATTACATACTATATGTATATAAAAGTAGGTATATAAACCAAACCTATCTATAAATATACAAATATCACTGTATGAATCTAAATATCTGTCCAACTGCATCACCACAAATATACATCTATACATCCTGACACATATGTAAATGTAACTAAATAGACAGCAATAGATCAATATACATATACAAATATAAAAATAGACATATCCACTGATACAAATACCAATATACCTAAAGAGCCATATACATATAACTGCATCAATAGATATACCTACACAACTGTAAACCTAAAAAATGGACTTGAACACAGATATAACATACATGTATACTTAGATACATATATACATATATGTAACGACAAACATATATGTAAAGATACACATACATATATACACAGTACATGTACAAATACAACAACAGACATACAGAAATATTTCTATACAAATAGCAACCAACATAAATAAATATGTGAGCAAGTCCACATATCTTCAAACAGAACTATAAAGAGAGGGATCCCAGCTGCCCCATCCTCAAAGCCTCTCCCTCTGTGGCTTCCTCCTGTGCAGAGCAGCTCTCCTCGCCAGGGACAGCAGATGGGACATCTGGGAAGCAAAGGGAACACTGAGTCAGTATCGGGACGTTTCCCTTGGCAGCACCTGCACTTCCATCAGGGAAGGGCAAATCTCAGAGCCTCCCCAGGAGGGTTAGAAAGAAAAACCAGGCCAAGCTGGCCAGGGTGTGGTGAGCGCAGCCGCGGGCGGGACGGTCCCGCAGCCCCCGGCATTGCCCGGCACAGCCGGCACAGCTCCCGGGCGCTGCCGGCACAGCTGCCTTGCCCAAGGACAGCCCCTGTGCCAGCCGGGGCAGCTGCGCTGAGCAGCCCCAGCACGGGCAGGGCCCGCTCCTGCCCAGCCGGGCACTGCCCACGGCCAAAGCCCACGCCACCCTCACCCCCACCCTGCCTCACCGGCCCTGTGGCCTCAGCCGGGGTCTCAGGTGGCAGCACAGGTCCCTGTTCGCCGCTCTTGTTCGTGGTCCTCAGCTTCTCCCTGCTGGCTCCTCTCAGTCTGCGGCCGTCTTCAAGGTCTTCAGTGCAGCTGTGGCAAAAGGGGAGGCTCCGGAATTGGTTCCAAAGCCTGGCAGAGTTGCAGTCCCGGACCCCTCCGTGCTCCCTGCTGGCACCCTCCATCCCCTCAGCCCCGCCGTCCTCTCGGCAAGCCCCCAGCCCCCTTCAGTTTCTTCAGACCCCCACAGACCTCTCACCCCACTCAGTCCTTTCTGACCCATCCTATCCCCTCAGACCCACCTCCCCCCTCAGCCTGTGCCACTGCCCTGTTACCTCAGTACCACCATTGCCCTCTGCTCTCCCATACCCCTCAGTCCCCCCAGCCCCTCAAGGTCACCGTCCCTTCAGCGTCACCGCCCCCTCAGCCCCCTCAGCCCCCTCAGTCTCACCGTCCTTCCGCAGCTCCTCAGGGGACACTGCCTGGGGCCACCGGCAGCTCCCACCGCTCCAGGGACACCCGGGGCTGGAACTGCTGCCCTGCCCGGCCTGGCCGCCAGCTCGGACCCAGCACAGGAAGAGGGGACAGAGGGGGGACAAGAAGAAAAGCAAAAGGTGAAAAAGGCAGCTGAGGGGGAAGGAGGTAAAAATGCAGCCTAGGCCTACACAGCTCAATGTATGTATCTAAAATTCATATTCCTCTGACTAAATACTATGTCCATTTATAAATATGAATATAACTATATATATATAAATGTTACTCTATACATACATATATGAAAATCTGAAAATCTGTAAATGTAACTACTTTCATATAAATAGAATTCCATCACATCCATAACTATATATGTGGATTTAACTATATAGATGTATAAATATATGCACATATAAACACAACTCTATGAATCTATAAATGTAACCCTATGGATCTATAAATAAAACTATAGAAATCTCAAAATGTATCTATAAACAGAGGGATTCCACCTGTCTGATGGTCACAGGCTCTCCCTCTGGGCCTTCTCACGCAGGGCAGCCCTCCTGGCAAGGTAGATCAGATGGATATCTGGGAAGCAAATGGAACACTGAGTCAATATTGGCCTTCTTTCATCTTTCCCTTTGGAAGTAAGTGTCCTTCTATCAAAGACTGTAAAAGATGGTGTAAAAAGCAGACTCTCACTTGGGAATTGCAGGATCCTTGAAAGAGCAGGAATCCTCCCAAGCTTTCAAAACATATCAAGTTTTGAAGTATCCCAATTAACTCATAACACTTGCACTGCAAATGGCACCCATGACAGCTTGAAACACAGCCAGTCCCAGCTCCTGTAAAGAAGGCCAACCTTGTTCTTTTTCTATGCCACAGACAGACCTCAGTCCTCACTGAAATGGCTAAAGCTGAAAGGTGCTGTGAGCTGAGTTATGAACTAGCACCATTCCTTGCCATCTACAAAGTGCTCTCTGCAGTGAGCAGCAGCTCCTCCAGCACCACCACCACCAGCTCTGGGATGAAGAGCAGGGAGGGAAAGAGTTCCCTACGAGGCCTGAAGGCTGCACCAGCTTTGCTCAAGAATGCAGATCTAAAGTGCTCTCTCTCTCCTATTAGTTCTTGTGAATTTGCAGTGATTTAAGTTTTCCTTGGAAAAACCTTCTTTTTCTTTGAAAACTTTCCACTGGATTTGTGACTAAGGATTTGTTTGTCCTCAGAGCTTGTATTTTTAATGTATCTCACTATAGCTATCATCAGACTGGTACTACATCGATTTAAAGCTTGGAGACAAAAAGCTTGAATTTCTACACTGACTTTTTGTTGGGGTTTTCCTCTCTTGCTTCAAGAGTCACTCAGTGTTGCCTCCAGAGCACTGTCACCCTGCAGCAAAGTTATCCATGGATTTCAGCACATAACTGGGACATGTGGGTTGCTGACACAATTCCCACAAGGTCAGGTTTATTCCCTGCTCTCTTGCCACAGCAGAGGACTCCGTGTCAGAGCCTCTGGAGAAACACGGAGGGGCAGGGCTGGGGGAGATTGTGCCAGTGCAGGATTGGAACTAAAGGCAACAGGAAGCACCAACCCTGCAGACAAGAACTCAACTCTTCTGATCTCCCTCCCTGTCAGAGGCAGGCTCAGAGCAGGTGTGTCACACCTCTCTAAACCACTTGGACCCTTCCCTTACCAAGCTCCTCCTCGGGCTCCTGGGAACTGTTCCCGCAGCTCCCGGTGCCAGCTGAAGCTCCCTCTGCACCAGCCTTGTTCACAGGCTCCTGTCCTGAAGACTCAGGGGCAGCACTGATATTGTCCTGAAAAAAACACAGGAAGAAAGAAACCCAAAGATCACTCGCTATTTTCTGCAGGGACACAATAGTTCAGAGCCTGCAACATTTCCTTCTCTTGAGGAAGAAAATGCTTTTGAAAACTGGTATGTGTGACTTTACAGAAGACAAAAGGTCATCACTCTTTGCAATAAGATATGGGCAATTCCAAAAAATTCCCCTCCCCACTTCGAGTCTGCCCCTTCTCAATAATAAATCTACAGCAGGCAACGGGTCTGCATATTACATGAAATTGGGAAATCCTTTGGCAAAGTTGTACAATAATATGCAAAAAGGCCTGTGCCAATACAGCAACTGAACACTCCAGGCAGGTCTGGGAAGAGGCAAGAGTTAAGAGAAAGTGGATTCCTAAGTCAAAGAGAGAATCTGTCAAACAAAAGGACTAATGGTCCATGATTGAACTGCTCCTCAACACAGAAGAAGCCCCTTGGCTTAAAGGAATCTTTAAGCATTTCATGACCAGCGTCAATTTTGTCCTCCTCACCAATCACACAAGTCATGGGGCCTCAAAACCAACACATCTGCCCCCTAAAGACACCAGGGCTCACACACTTTCATCCCTTGCTCCTAACAAGAAGTCTTGGCCCCAAAGCCCTTCAACAGTCAAAGAGATTTGACTTCTCAAACGCTGCCCAAAAGCTGTCAAAGCAGACAATGTTGAACGTGGGGGTGACACTGAACACATGGAACGGGTGCTAAGGAAGGAGTCCTGCCAGCTCCTGGCACAGGGATGTGCTCCTCCCTCCACAGCCCTGAGCAGAACACTCTCATCCAGGCTGCAGCTTTGCAGGGACTGCATGGGAACACACATCCCTTCCCACAGAGATGCCCAAGAGCAAGGTGGCTGAGCTCTGGAACATGGAGAGCAAGACTGGCCAGTTTGCCCAGCTGAGGATTTCCCAGATGGAAACTGGACTGCAGGCACCAGGTTACTGAGAGGACAAGGAAGCTGCAGCTCCAGCCCATCCCCACACACGGCTCTGGGAGCGCCTACACGCACGGCAGGGCTCACACAGCAGCAGCAGCTGCAGCCCAGCCCTTGCTTTGCCTGGCCCTCCAACCCAAGAGAGGCAGAGCCCACATCTGCTGCTGGAACAGAGGCACCTCTTGCATGTCTCTCTCAGCACGGGACACTGCCTTCAGTGGCAATTTCCAAACACTCCTCTCTTCTTTCCCATCAAACAAAGCCTGTTAAAACCTACAAAGCATCCACTTCCTCACCACAAATGCCCCCTGCCTTTGCCCCATGGGAGGGATTCTTCCCAGGAAAACCAGCACCCAAACCTGGCCAACACCTCTCATCCTCACTTAAGGGGTATCCCCCATCTCATTCCCTCTTCTTTAGGAAATCTTGCTTTACCAAGCAAATCCTTCCCTGTCCATTCACAGCTGAATTGAAGAATGCTTTGCTTCTCACCAATGCAACCACATTCAAAAGCTCACAGTCCAGCCCCTTTTATCCCTGTCCAATGGAGTTACCTGAGCAGAGGGAGACTTTTCCGGCAGGGATGGTGAAAGCATCTCCTCCAGAGTCTCAAGCACAAGGTCCAGATCCAGCGGTGGCAATTCCTCTTCCCCAGGAGTATTCCAGAGCCAGCTGGGGGCTGTCCATGCTGCATAAGCAGCACTGCAAGCTGGAGCACCGGGGGCTGAAATGCTCGGTGTGGCTGCAAGAATCCAAACACACTGGTCAGGCTCCAGAATGTGACTTTGGGACGCAGAGCTCTATTGCTGCCTTGGATCAAACATCACAGGAAGCACACAGCAATCTCAATTCCAGAAATGTATTCCAACTTCCCAGGGAATTTGAAGACTGAGTTCTTCCTATGAACAAGTATTTATTCTAATTGATGTGTATCTGTATGAAAGGATGGATTGTAAAACTGATACAGACAGTATCACACACACACACTAAGACTTTATAATCACAGCCTTTCTCTCTCCCCAGCAGCTTTTGGATTTGGTAGCTTCTGTGTTTCTCATCACAAGAGACCACAAAAAGTGGATTCACCCAGACTTCTCTGCCAGATCTGCAACACAGATGCTGAAATTACACTGGGAGTTTATTCTAAAAAGAAACCTTGTGGGTGAGGCCGTATTCTGCAGCTGCAACTGGCCTGGGGACACACAGAGCTCACTGAAATTCAGTAGCATTATTTGCAGGAGAGACAACCTGTAAATGTAGCAACGTACAGCTGGTCTACAGTTGGGCATAATGAATCTGATCACAACAGACCCAATCTGGCTGACCTGGCTTGTTCTAGAAATTCCTAGGGTCAAATGTCTTTTGCCTCACCCCTTGACCCCTACAGAGAGACGGTATGGAAAATGGCCAGAACACCCTCCAAATCTGCAGCAAGGACAGGAAAAGCAGATTGGTTTTGTATTCACAGTCCTGCTTCCTAGCACACTTGACACTTTGTACCAGATTCTCACTTGAGATGTACACATGACAGAGCACTGAGAGAAAATACTTCAAACAGTCACTTTTTGTGATCTTTCTGAAAAGCAAGGGGAGAAACTCTTTCCCTACTGGATGGGCTGTAGGCTGGAGAGTGCTGCTCTGGAGATGTGCAGATGTGGCCTCTAGAAGGGCCAAGGATATGTTTTGCTGGCCCACAGGAACCAGTGGAATGCTGAGGTCATGCTGGAGTTGAAATTTTTGTGTGCCTGGCCCCTCTGATGAAACCCCAAGAAGTCTAGAGGTGGCACAGACTTTCTTGGCAGGTGCTGGGGAAGCCTCATGCTCTTGAGGACCTGAACTTTGCCTGGAAGGGCCTGGAGGCAGCTCTGAATCCTCAGGTGAAGCAGCAGTGAGGTTCTGGCACAAGGGAGCTGTGCAGCAGTGAGGGCAGAAGAAAGCAAGCAAAGGGATGGCTGTATGGGAGAACAGATGAGAGACAGAGTGGGGAGCAAGGATGAGCTTGTGGATTGAGGTATCTTGGCTTTGGTGGGGTACAGGCCATGGTGTGGGCGACCACAAGTACGATAAAGAATTTGGAAAAGAATTGCATATGTAACTGTCAAAGACTTTGAAACTATGTAGTTTTGTAAAGGCTGCCAAATAATGCAACCAATTGCTTAAGGATGAGGTTGTTTAGGGCTGTGGCCTTGTCCTGGTTTAGGGCAAATTTGGGAGAAAACCCCGTAAGGAGGGCCCTCCCTCCACTCCCTAACTGGTTCTGGAAAGACTTTTTCAAAGAGAAGTGGAAAGAAACCTTTTCATTAAACAGGCAAAGCACTCCCCAGCACAATGAATTGGAAACGAAAATGGAAAAAAAGAGCAGAGCCTCTCTCTGTCTCGCTGTGTGCTGAGCTTCCCTGCTTCCAAGGCCACTCCGAGGAGCAGAGTTTTCCTGGAAAAAAACAAACTGGGCTTCCCCCTCCCCTTTGCTCGCAGATCCATTATTAAAGGTACAGGGTGTAATATCTGGCATCACCCAACAGATGACTGGGGATACAAACATTATAACGTCACCCTAGGACAGGCCTATTTTAGCTGTAACAAGTCTATAACACTGTACTGTGAGAATAATATCTGATGTCAATGATTTCAACCCTGATTTCCAACTCCTTTTTACTCTGACTTCTGCTTAGACTTCAATAAATTTTAATTTCAATTCAAACTCCAACCTCTTTTTGCTCAAGCTTTGGCTTAAGGTTCCCTGCTTAGACTACTTTTGCACCCCCTCTTTTGAAGTCCTGTCTCTCAGTCACACGGCAAGGCTGGGTCACCACTGGTCTTCAGGTGTGTTTCCCTTGGCAGCAACTATAGTTCTGTCAAGGAAAACAAAAGCTCCCATCCTCCCAAGCAGGGTGAGAAAAAAAATATCCCCACGTGTTTTGGGCCTTTACAACAACCAATTCCTTGTCTACTCAGCTCTCCTCTACTTGTTCATCTGTCTGGGAAAACTGTCCTGCTGCCATTCCTTGGCAGGAGGCAACTGCCAGAAACCCAACTGCCAGCTCTCTTCCCCTCTGCTCCAAAGCCATGCAAAAATTTTATAATCATAGCCTTTCCTATCTCCCCAGTAGCTCTGGGATTTGGCTGCTTGGGTTTCTCAGCACAAGAGACCACAAAAAGTGGATTCACCCAGGAAGATCCCAGACCTGCAGACACACATGCTGAAAGGAGACTCAGAGGTGACCTTATCACTCTCTGCAACTTCCTGAAGGGTGGTTGCAGTCAGCTGGGGGTTGGTCTCTTTCTCCAGGCAACATCGGACAGAATGAGAGGACACAGCCTCAAGCTGCGTCATGGGAAGTACAGGTTAGATCTTAGGAAAAAGTTTTTCACAGAAAGAGTGATACTGGATAAGTACTGGAATGGCCTGCTTGGGGAGGTGGTGGAGGCACCATCCCTGGATGTGTTTAAAAGAGACTGGATGTGGCACATGGTGCCATGGTCTAGCTGAGGTGTTGGAGCATGGGTTGGACTCAATGATCTTGAAGGTCTCTCCCAACCTAGAGATTCTGTGATTCTGTGACTCTGTGAAATTAGACTGTGAGTTTATTCCAAAAACAACCTTGTGGGTGAGGCCGTATTCTGCAGCTGCCGCTGTTCTAGGGCACACAGAGCTCATTTCAATGGCATGGCTTGATTTGCAGGAGAGACAGTCTTAAACATCTGCAATATCCTATCACCATCCTAGTCTGGCTTCATTCAAAGAAAGAGCAGAGTTCATCTGACCTGATCACTTGTCAGGCAATATTTTTTGGCTTGCTCTTGCACCTCAGCAGAGAGGCAGTCTGGAAAATGTCCAGAACACCCTCCAAATCTGCAGGAAGGACAGGAAAAGCAGACTGAGAATTCTCTGGCATTCACGGTCCTATTTCCTAATACACTTGACACTTTCTACCTGATTCTCACTTGATATCTACCCATGACAGAACACTGTGGGAAAGCCCTTCAAAGGGTCAATTTCCTGGATCTGTCTGAAAAGGAAGGGTAGAAACTCTTTTCCTACCTGATGCATGGCTGGCTGGCGGGTGCTGCTCTGAAGATGTGCAGCTGCTGCTCTCTCCAAGGGCCCTGCAAGCGGCTTCAGGGTCGATTTGAGTCCGGCGATCCACGAGCTCAGGGTGGTGTTTAAGGTCCACGCGAACCAGTGGAATGGTGAGCTTGCAGAGATTGAATTTGTGCACGAGCTCTCTTGATGGTTCCACTGGTGAAGCTCCGAGAAGTCCAGAGGTGGCACAGACTTTCTTGGCAGGTGGTGGGCATATCTCGGGCTCCTGAGCAGCTGCACTTCGCCTGGAAAAGCCTGGAGGCAGCTCTGAATCCTGAGGTGCAGCAGTGAGGTTCAGGTGTGAGGGAGCTGTGTAACAGTGAGGGAAGAAGAAAAGAAGCAAAGGGAAGGCTGGGTCACTACTGGTCTTTGTATGTGTTTCCCTTGGCAGCAACTGTACTTCTGTCAGGGACGACAAAAGCTCCCATCCTCACAAGCAGGGTGCAAAAGAAAAATACCCCAACATGTTCTGGAGGTTTTGATGCCTATATAACTTAAGTCAAAGTTACAAGGTGCTTATTTAGCTTGAGTTATAAGATATCAATATGACCTGATATATCTACATAACCTGATTATCAATATAACCTAAATCCTGACTTTTCATGTAACTTTATAACCTGCTATCAATATAACCTGAATCATAGCTTTTTGTATCTATGTAACCTGAACCATAACTTCTTATACCTACATAACCTGATATAAATAACTTTCTCTACAATGTAGTGACTATTATATGGTAAACTACTTGCTTAATTCTGAAGAGAGAAAAAAAAAAGCCCCAAAAAACTCACCAGGTGGATAGTTTCAGAAATGGGTAAGTATAAGTACTAATGAGAAATTGGCAAATGTAAAGCAAATTAACTACAAAATGAAGAATTTAGACCAGTTAGGACCAGACAAACCAAGGCACACCGTAACTGCGCATGCTCTGAAGACAAAGTTGAAAATTTCAGTCACAAAGAAGACTTTGGAAGCCTTCATCAAAGACCCCCGACAACCCCCGAATTGGGGAGGTGCAAGCACAGTGCAAAAGAACTATTTATAAGCATGAGATCATACTATGCACATTAGTTCTGGCAAGTGTATGATGATGTTATAATGACATAGTAATACTTAGCAAGATTTACAGTAAAAATATATCACAGCACTTGACAAAGGTGAGTGAGTTAGGAGGAGAAATCCCCCTCACCTCCAGCACTGCAATAAACAAATATCTGCATAGACACTGGTCTATGGGGTTTTGTTCCCAGTCTATCTTTCACGCATTATTTTACAATAACCAATTCCTTGTCTACTTAGATCTCCGGTATCCGTTCAACTGTCTGGGAAAACTGTCCCGCTGCCATTCCTTGGCAGGAGGCAACTGCCAGAAACCCAACTGCCAGGTCTCTTCCCCTCTGCTCCAGAGGGACAGGAGGCTCCCCCCCGCTGGGCCTGACCACGACCGAGCCCTCGGCTCACACGCACTCACAGAGAATTCCCCAAGCATCCCAGGGCCGGGCAAGGAGCAGCGCCAGCCACGGCGCAGGGCTGGGCCAGCTGCACGCCGACCGGGCCAGGGTGAGGCGAGCGCAGCCGCGGGCGGGACAGTCCCGCAGCCCCCGGCATCGCCCGGCACAGCCGGCACAGCTGCCTTGCCCAAGGACAGCCCCTGTGCCAGCCGGGGCAGCTGCGCTGAGCAGCCCCAGCACGGGCAGGGCCCGCTCCTGCCCAGCCGGGCACTGCCCACGGCCAAAGCCCACGCCACCCTCTGCACCCGCAGCTCCCACCCCCTGTCTCACCGGCTCCGGGCTGCCAGGCGGGGAAGGCGAGCAGCGGCCGGTCCGTGCGGAGCTGCTGGAAGCGGCTGGGCTGGCGGCTGCGCACCTCCAGCCCCGCTGCCAGCCGCTGCCTGTTGGCCCTGGTCAGGCGCTTGATGTGGAGGAGGAGGTCGGGGCGGTCGCGGCGAAAATTGGGGTTCTTGAAGTGGAGCCAGCCCCCGGCATCGCCCGGCACAGCCGCGCCAACCCAGCCCAGCACCTTTTGGAAGCCGTACAGGTTGAGCTGCCGCACGAAACTGCCGAAGTGCGTGGCCTTGAATGACTCCGGGGCTGCCCCGGGTGCTGTCCCCGCCCCTTCGCTGCCCCCGTCGTGGGCGTCGGCCTGGCTGAGCAGCTCTCGCTCGAAGAGCGAGCGGTCGATGAGCAGACCCTGGCCGTGGCTGTCCCAGCGCACGGAGCGGACGCTGGGGCTGTTCACGAGGCGCCACAGCTTGGCGGGGAAGGTGCTGGCGTTGAGCCCAGCGGGCAGCGGCAGCTCTGCCATGGTGTCGGTCACCGACTGTGGCCACAACGGCCGCAGCGCAACGGCCGCGGCTGCGCCGGCGGCGCGCGGCCTGAGGGGGGCGCTGCGCTCGGCCCCGCGCGTGCCCGGCGCGGCCCCGGCGCGGGCCGGACTCGGCGGGGACGAGCGCCCAGAGCCGGGGCTGTGGGCACAGCGCGGGCGCGGCGGCTCCCGGGGCCGGCCGGGCACGGCGGGGCACGGTGAGGTGCGAACCCTTTCCTTCCCTGGCTGCAGTCACCCTGCCTTTGCTTTCCAGCACAGCCCTAAACCACCAAGGCGAGGTAAAGAAAAGGCTGCTTCAAAGACAGTCAGCCACCGGCAGGTATTGATGCGTGGGGTTATTCCTCCCCAGGCACAAGACTGAGCATTTCCCTTTGTTGAACTTCATCAGTTTCCCCTCAGGCCAATTCTTTAGCCTGTCAAGGTCCCTCTGAATGGCAGAAGCAGTTGGTGTATCAGCCACTCCTGCCAGTTTCGTATTGTCTGCAAACTTGCAGAGGGTAAACTGCTCCTGCAGCCAGGCCATTAAAGAAGACATTAAAGATTATCTGCCTCAGTATCTGCCCCTGGGGGTCAGAGCACTAATGACTTGCCTTGAGCTGCTCTTTGTCTTACTATTGACAATCCTCAGGGCCCAACTATCCAGCCATTTTTCAGTCTTCCTCCCTGGTCATTTTGACAGTTTGTATTTAAGGATGTTGTAGAAGACAGTCTCAAAGGCTGGGGTAGACATCATCCACTGCTCTACCCATAGCCTATCAGTTTGGCTGTCCTATCACAGGCATCAGGTAGGTTAACCATTACTCCTGTTATAAATGGCTAATGTAGCAGTTGGCTTTCGCTACAATTTAGTTAGTTATAAGATCGTAATTATTTGAAAATATTATTGTAAGTTTTAAACTGCTTTTTGAGTGTGGAAAGTTTGTAATTGCTTATAGACAATGCAAAAAAGGAAGCAGGGGTTTTATAGAATATAAGACTTGCTTGCTATTGCAAAGTATATATTTTAAATATGCTTGCTACTGCCAATACATATCTAAAATACAAAAGCGAAAACCAGAAACTACAAAAGGAGAAGTACCAAGCTTAAAGTGGCATCAGAAGATAGTCAGAAGACCACCCTAGACTGCTGATGTCTGCAACTATTGAGTGCTGCAGAGATCTAGAACAAGACTTGTGGTCAACAAGCCCAAAATAAAACCATACCATCATTTAAAGAAGAAATGGAATGTAACCGTATAAAAAGACTGCTCACTAAGGCAGTAGGTGTGCTGGCTTTGCCAGGCACCCAGGCCTGCTGCTTTTGCTTTAAGTATATTTATTCCTTATTGCCATTTCTTAAACTCTTAAACTTTAAAAGGAGCGGGCTTTGTTTCTCACAACTCCCAATCAACTTCTTCTCCATTTGTTTGGAATAGTTTCCAGGATTAGTTACTCCATCACCTTTCCAGGGATGGAGGCAAGGCTGACTGACTGACCTGTATTTTCCTGTATTGTCCTTCTTACTTTCTTTGAAGACATCACTCTATTACAGCAATTCTGGCTGTTTATAGCCAATCAGTTCCAGGAAAAATAACCAGTAAGAAAAATGAAGCTCTAAATACAATCTATTAAATTCTTCTTAGTGCTACCATTCTATGCCACAAGAAAGGTCTTGCTTTCTTACCAGTATTAGACAGCTGATTAAAAACAAAAACCAAACGAAACCAAAACAAAAAAAACCCAAACAAGACAAAAGTCTCTCTTAATGGAATATAATTATGGCTATTTTTCAGGAGACACAAAACTTAGATTTTCTTTCAGGATTAAACAGAGATTAAAGGACTTGAGAGCTTCCAGAAGTTGTTGTTGTTGTTGTCTCCAACTGTTTGGAAAACTTAGAACACGGTGAAGACATAGTGCTTTTGACAATCCCATTCTGAAGTTTTGTAGGCTTGTGTTACATATAAAAGTGCCTAAAGAATTTTAGATATCTTGTAGCACAGATTCCTCACTTTCAAAATGAGGAAATGTCAGAATTTGTTAGATCTTCTATTTTTTTATGTTGTTTTTCTGATTCCCACATTTTTACATGCATATGTATCTTTTAGTGTCATGGTCACATACTCCATTTTCCTTCAGATCCCAAAGTCATCAGTGCTCAGAGTAGCCAATGAACAAGTAATCAATATTCTTTTTCCTCTCTTTTATTTAATAATAAACTCCGACACCATTGGTCTTTTGGGAATTGAGCACAATACTTGTATGCAAAGTTTGCAGGGAATATTTACTATCAAGCCCAGTGAATTTTTTCTTCTCTCCTTCTCCTTTCCCCTTTTCCTTCAGCTCTTGCCTGACCTCAGAGCCCTTTCTCCTCCTCTCAAGTCCTCTCTTTGTTGCACTCCAGTGAAGCTCTCACCTGCGGGTTCCCCGACGTATGGCAGCACAAGTCTTCAAGCAGCAAACCCAAGCTCTGGCTAAGAGCACAGACACTCCATCAGCCAGCTCAGCTTTCAGCTGCCACGGCAGCAGCACAGCAGGAAAGGGGTGGAAGAGAGAGCTGAGGACGCTGACAGAGCAACACTTGGGCAATCCAGGGTGAGAGTGCCTTAAACTGCTATTGGATCACACTGTAGGTGACACAGGAGGCTGCTCTGCCATGGCCAGGGGCTGTGCCATCAATCCATGCAGACAGGCAGTGGAAACAGGCTCTTATGCAGGAGATAATAGGCTCCATCCATACCAAAACTTTGTCAATCTTGCTAAAAGCTCTCTTTGTCCTTCTGTCTTCACATTGACAGTGGTTTGGGTAACAGAATAGAGGTGACATGAAACAATTGATTATAACTTGTAAACAAATTTCCATGGGTTTTTTGTTTGCTTGGGTTTTTTTGGTTTATTGTGGTGTTTTGGTTAGGTTTGGGGGTTTTTACACGGATGTGAGGCTTAAATGTGTCATAAAGTTCTTGAGCATTCATCAGGCTCTACAGTGCCCTCCATGGGGATTTCCTTGGCTATACACAAGCTCAGAGACCAGCATGTGGCAACTCAGGCCAAGCACAGAGGACACACAGGATGAGTCTGCAAGGTGCTGTGTAACAATAGGCACTGTTAGCTGTTATCCAATGCATAAGAACTACATACTGTCTCTGCTTCAGATTCTCCTAGTAATGCACACTGTTCTTGTTTTGTAAGATGCAGCACTCTCAAACCTCTATTACACTATATCTGTATGAGCATTCACCCAAGATGTTTGCTAAAAAATTTTTGTTCCAGCTGAAAAGCACAGGGTATGCAATGCCCTGAGCAATAGCAGGAGATAAATGGACATCTACAGACTTCAGGAGCAGAAGCAGCATTAAATCTATGACAATGTGTAGATGTGAAAATACAGAAATCCATGAATAGCTGCACAGCCCACACATCTCTGCTAGGTTCTGCAGAATGGCATCAAGGAATGCATAGGTATCAAGACGATGAACTGATGCTGCACTTATTTGTCAGTCAGCAGAGTTGTGGGAGGCAGAAATAAACGTGATTTTGGAACAAAAAAGGAGAAAGAGAAGACAAATTCCAGATGGAGACAGAGTGGCACTGCTCTGCTGACCCAAGCAAAACAGGGAGCGAGTTGCGCATTACTAGAAAAGAAGAGTTTTGTAAAAGGAAGCCATGCTATGCGGGGGTTCTTTCCACAGCACACAGAGTTTAGAGCATGACTATACATCAGGTTTAAATATTCCAGAAAAGTGTTAGAAATAAGTCCTTTACATATGATTATTTACACATACCCATAAACATACTCAGGAATGAATAAAGAACCTGCACCACTACATGTATCATTAAGCAAGATACTCTGTAGACTGCATAATTATATATGATACTTCCAAATATTTAAAGATTTTTTCCTCCGTTTGCTTCTTTAAAACTCACAAAATGTAATGAAATTCTCTTTTAAAACTGCAGAGACTGCTGCATGTCTAAGCAAGCCATTATTTTCTTGCTCATAATCATCTTTTCCCTGTCAGAGTCACTGATGCAATAATTGCTTATCCAAACTTGAAACAGTTCATGAATCACTCTGAAAATAAAATAAATACTAATGAGCCAGTTTCAATGGAATTCATGTCCTCTGCCTCCTAAAGCTGAAAGACTGTATTTATTACATGTCAGAATGAAGTCTTGATACCTAATGAATGGGAAAATAAGATATATACTGAGTAGATCACCATATTTCAAGGGTTCATTGCATTTTAGTCTTATTTGACCCAATTAGTGATCAAAGAGTGAAAGGACTGGTCAATTATAACAGAGAAATTAGGTGAAAGAGATTTCTAGGTCTGGTGCAGTTGTGAAGTGTGTGGGTTTTGAAGTTGAGAAGTGATTCCATATCAGCATGATCTTCAAACAAACACATCGGCAACAAATACCATGCCATAAGGAATGTTGTTATTCCTAACTGAAGTAATTCCCTGTTCCTGCTGGAGATGGTGTTCCAGCGAATCCCGGCTGCCCTGGCAGGGAATTGTTTCAAGTCCGGTTGGGCAGTGGCTAGCAGACCGGCCACTACCTCCTTAGTAGTTCAGAAGATGCACGAGAGCTGTTAGTGAGGCTCGACGAAGGTAAGAAGAAGGAGGCTTCGTGGCAAGATAAGAGTTTATTGTCACATGCACCCCATGGTGCAGGCACTCACGTGTCCCAGGAGAGAGAGAGCTAAGAGGGCCAAGGCCAGAGCCAGGCCCAGGCCCAGGGGCCTGGGCCCTGAGCGAAGCCCCAGCCCGAGGCAGAGGCTGAGAGGAAGAGAGAGCGAGCAGGGGGAGGCTCACTCTTATCAGGGACTAGGGGAAGGGGGTGGACACAAGAGGGAAAACCAATCAGGGAAACGGGGAGGGCACACAGCCAGCAAATAGGAAACGAGGGGTGGGGCATTCCCAGCCTGCTCCAATCCGGGACCGAGCCCCTCCAAAGCCTCTGGAATGAGGGGGGGGGCTTCCCAGATGAGGGCAGGCACTGGGAGGAGACCAATGGATGATTGACAACATATTGCAACAGAGGGGAACGAAGGGAATTTCCCAGGCAGGAGATTGTACTAAATGGGGAGAAGTACAGGGGGGAACTTGGGAAGAACCATTATAGAAAAATGATTATTAACAATAAGTAAGAAAACTAGAAAACGCGCCGCTACATCTCCCCCTTTCTTTTTACAAAAAGATGGTAACTTAAACTATAAACAGCTAGTCGGTGGCCACAGCTCAAAGTCCTGGTCACAGTCTTGTTCAAAGTCTTCTTCAGGGAAGGGCTCATCTTCGCAGATGTCTTTATCTTTAAGTGGAGGAGCTGTGGCACACTCAGCTTGGAATACTTGGGGGAATGTGCTGGCATGTAAAATAAACTTTTTGACATAGCAGCAGGTAAGACATGCAGCAACAGAAACACAAAAAAGCACTAACAAAACAATCAGAACTAAACAAATGATGGATCCAGCCCACTCAGGTAGCCCCCAGTCTTCAAAAAGTCCAGCCAGCCAGTCGGATGCCCGAGGACAGCTTGTTCTTGATGTCTCTGACAACCCTGCAGATTGTGGCATGGATGTCTCCGACAAGTTTGCTGTTTGTGGCATGGATGTTGGCACTGTCCACGCCACAGCCGGAGACTTCAGGCTGGAGATCAGCAGCAGCAGGAATAGAAATCTGGCTGCTGTCAGTGGGGCCATCGCTCTGTGTGGGTCTGGACCTGAACTAAATAAAACAAGAAACTACAACATAATTAGAAAACAGGGCAAAGGGGTAAGGGGAGGACAAACTCGTCCCAGGAGTTCTGGAGCAAGGGTAGGAAAGTCATCTTGGCCTGGGCCTTGGGGTCCCGGCACCACCCCCCCGGTATCCCAAGCATGGGAACGGGAAGTAGGACTGTGGGAACCAGACGCCCGAGGTGGCTCTGGCACAGGAGGGGGTGTGGCCTCCCGGGGTGACATCATGGGAGGTGGGGTCAGGTTGTGGGTGGAGCGGGAGTGGGGAGGAGTTAGGGGAGGAGTATGAACAAGGGGTGGAGCTCTTGAGCCCCGGGATGTGGGAGGGGTTAAGGGAAGGGAGGGGTTGGAATGTGGGAGGGAAGAAAAGGGATTGTGGGGAGAAGAAGGAGTGGGGGAGGGGGACACTGAACACGTGGACGGCTGCACCATGCAGTTGCTGCCATGTCTTGCCTTGGGGGAAGGAGAGGGAGAAGGAGATGCACAGCCACAACTGCCATTCTGTGCACTCTCTTTGTTTTGGGAAGAAAACTTAACTTGGGGTTTAGGAACTGGGGTAGAAGGGGATGGGAAAAATGGCTTGAGCTGCCTAGCCGGGGCAAACGCAAGCACACCTGAACAGTCTGGCCATGACTGTTCAGGCTGGGGTCGGGCACCTGCGGGGAGCCAGGGCTAGCAGGGCAAGTTTTCTCTGCTTTTCCCCGGAGAATGCCCCTTCGAGGGAGAGAGGGAATGGGAATGGGGTCTGGGGTAGCTGAGGCAGATTGTCCTCTCTGCTCTTTCTCCACTTTCTTTGGCTGAATTAAAGACTTCCTTCTTCTGTGTGGAGAAATCTGCACCCATTTTCAATCCACACCCACACACACACACTCAAAAAAAATAAAAATGCACAACTTAAATCAAACAAGAAAAAAGAAGAAAAAAAACCTAAAAACTGCCGCACACAGTTAACAAACCCTGGAGGGCAAAAAGGCAACCTCTTAGGGCGGAATGCATTCCTTTGGCTTCTAAAAAGCCTCCCGATTGGCTAAAAAGCCGTGAGCATTGGAAGTCAGGAGCTCTCGTAGGATCTGGGTTCGTCCCGGCTGCGCTGCCGCTGGAGGCAGTGGGGGGGGAGCGCGCGCACCATCGCCGGCGAGACCACGTGTCGCTGCGGTCATGCGGCAGCCGAGCGTGCTGCCGCTGCCGCCGCGCGGGCGGGGGGGGGGGGGGGCGCGAGCGGGGCTGCCGCCGCAGAGCCGCCGAAACCGAAACCGCCGCGCGGGGGGGGAGGAGGGGAGACGGACGCCGTGCTAGCCGCGAGCGGAGCCGCGCCGCTGAAACCACGTGGTCCCGCGGTGACGCGGCAGCGCCGCTCCACGCCGCTGCAGAGCGCGGGCGAAACGAAACAGCCGCTGCCGCATGACCGCCGCCGCTGCAGAGGGGGAAGAGGGGGGCTTCCCCCACTCCCGCCCGCTCCGCTGCGTATGAAACCCACTCGGCCGGTGCCGCGCGGTCTCCGCCCGCCCCGCTGCCGCTGCGAAAGCGTGCAGCCGTGGGACTTACCAATCCTGGGCTCACCAACTGACTTCTTTAGCTCCCCACGGAGGCGAGCTCCCTCGCTCAAGCCTCCTCCTGGTGCAGGCTTGTAAAACAAAAAATAAAACTGAGTGTGGTGGTTTCCTTTCGTCGGAGGAGAACTCTTCTGGGTGCAAGAGCTACTCTCCTCTCCTGCCAGAAGCCTGGCAGGCACGTAGCTGTCTTCGGCTTCGCTACACTGCGAGGATAAATCCAATGCAGGTGGAGCCTTCTCCCGCGGGTTCTGGCGTTCACAGACTTCCACGCGGAGACAGCCTACGCAACCTCTTCTCGTGGTACTTCTGCCCCACGTTGGGCGCCAATTTGAAGTAATTCCCTGTTCCTGCTGGAGATGGTGTTCCAGCGAATCCCGGCTGCCCTGGCAGGGAATTGTTTCAAGTCCGGTTGGGCAGTGGCTAGCAGACCGGCCACTACCTCCTTAGTAGTTCAGAAGATGCACGAGAGCTGTTAGTGAGGCTCGACGAAGGTAAGAAGAAGGAGGCTTCGTGGCAAGATAAGAGTTTATTGTCACATGCACCCCATGGTGCAGGCACTCACGTGTCCCAGGAGAGAGAGAGCTAAGAGGGCCAAGGCCAGAGCCAGGCCCAGGCCCAGGGGCCTGGGCCCTGAGCGAAGCCCCAGCCCGAGGCAGAGGCTGAGAGGAAGAGAGAGCGAGCAGGGGGAGGCTCACTCTTATCAGGGACTAGGGGAAGGGGGTGGACACAAGAGGGAAAACCAATCAGGGAAACGGGGAGGGCACACAGCCAGCAAATAGGAAACGAGGGGTGGGGCATTCCCAGCCTGCTCCAATCCGGGACCGAGCCCCTCCAAAGCCTCTGGAATGAGGGGGGGGCTTCCCAGATGAGGGCAGGCACTGGGAGGAGACCAATGGATGATTGACAACATATTGCAACAGAGGGGAACGAAGGGAATTTCCCAGGCAGGAGATTGTACTAAATGGGGAGAAGTACAGGGGGGAACTTGGGAAGAACCATTATAGAAAAATGATTATTAACAATAAGTAAGAAAACTAGAAAACGCGCCGCTACACCTAACATTGAATGAAGGAGGAGGAGAAGGAAGGCATGGAGTTTTCAGGAGTATCTGTGGGGAGACAGAGAGAGATAGTACTGAAGGCAATCTTATCCTTGATATATTGCAGCTGTGTTAATTATCCAAGAGTGAGAACAGCCTGGCCCTCCCAGCTATGGGTGTGATAAAGAGTGAGTTAGCTAGGAGAGAGTTCATTTCGAGTTACTTAGAGTCTGCTAGCTGTGCTGTGAAGAGGAAGGGACAGGAAGTCGTGCTAGGGACAGAAAGAGTAAGACAAACAGGGTTAGGCGGCCGTGATAGAGACAGAAAAGAGCGAGCTAGGGCAGCAGAAAGAAGAAAGAAGACTACAGAGAAAGAGCCAGAGCTGTGTGGAGCTGCCCTGTGAGATTGCTAAAGAGAACAAGTACAAGAGACTTTTAAATAACAAAGAGCTGATGCTTGAAACCTTCTGATGTTTTTACTAAAGCACTTTGAATGCAGTGTCCATCTCAACAACCACAGTATCCAAAGAAAGCACTTTCTTCTGGATCAATATGGAATTTTCATTAAGCGAAAACACAAGTGGAGAGCTCTTCACCCATTCAATTTTTTACAAAAATTCAGTGAAAGATACTATTTTGGGGTAAAAACTTTCATGTTGAAGACATGAGTGTGCTGAGAGATTTTTAAGTCTGGGTCAATGACAATTCACTGTTGAAAATCCAAGTCTAAAATCTTTCAAATTAACTGACCCCGGATGAAGTAGGAAACTCAAGTCCTGCCCTTGAACCTCTGCTTGCTTGTTCTAGCTTGTTCCTGAAAATGATAGGCAAAGAAGATCCCACAGGAATCAAAGGAGCAACAGGCCATGTGCCTAAAAGGGAACTGTAAATCTGAAATAACCTGGAAATTAGAGAGACATCAATGAGCCACTTTTTAATCAAACTGTTAGTGAAGAACCTTTTCCAAAGAAATGACAGCTTTTCTCAAGGAAGTTGAGCAGCAGGATATTATGGTTCATGTAGCTGGCAGGTATAAAGCAGATAAAGTAGGAAATTTATAGGAATGATCCCTAGTATTAACTGATCACAGCGGGATGAAGAACCCATTTTATCAGACTCTGGGTCTTAGTAAGAAATGAAGAAACCTCTATTTATTATATTAGGGCCTCTATTTATAATATTACGGTTGTTCATTGTCAGAGGTCGTATCAGCTGCTCTAGCAGAAGGCACCGCTTTAACTTCAGCTCATCAAGTCTGGAGCAGCCCGAGAAGTGCTCCTGCACCTCAGCTGGTGCCAGAGCACAGGGACACCTGGACACCCTCTTTAGACCCGTGTGTACCATAAAACTGAAGGCATCTCCCTGAACCAAGCTATCCAATCCACCACTTAGCACAGAACATGTCACTGCCAGTGAAGTCTGCATGAAAGAATACAGAGAAAAATACAATTATGAAACATATTGGGGATGTGATATAATACAGGAAAAATTCAGATTTTGGTACTTACCTTCATAAATGAGCATATACACTAGCTGTTTTCCCTAAAGTGTAGTTAAACAGTGTGCGCTTCCCAGAGCAGTATCCTAAAATTCTTCACTTCATGCATTCACAGCTAGCATAGCTCTCACACAACTTGTTTTTTCTCTTAAGTGTAAGAAAGGACAAAGTTCAAATGAACTGTGCTGTTTCCTCTGAAAGATACAAAATTATGGAAAGAATAAATTCAAAGTCATAGGTTTCTGCAATCAATCAATCGATCGATCATTACTTTTAAGATTTAAAAAAAAAGAAATCAGAGTAAGTATCACAGTTGACACTGTGATACCAGGTCCAGTCCGGCCGTGCTGAGCGTGGCAAAAATAGAGGAGCGGGAATGTTGGAGTGGCCTGAAAATAGAACTTTATTAGTAGTGAAAAAACAAATGCAGAGACTGCATGGTCCAGAGAGCAACGCCCAAAGACCAGGGGTGTGACTAACTTAACAATATATGAGGTTATCTGGGGACAGGGGTCCAATCCTGAATGAAGGACAGGGACATGACTTTGTATGGCAAAGGTCTTGAACCAATTGGGAAGCAGAACCAGAGACATGACCAATTTTGGAATGATGCTATTAGCATCCTGATTTCCATATCCTGCCTCCCATGGTCTCAGGTTTATGGTTTCTGCACAAGTGTCCTGGGCTAAGGTATTATCTATCTCAGGTAGCTCAGTTGCCACAAGTAAGAATTTAAAACAGTTACATGATGACAAGTTACCTATATCCCCAATGAATTTTTGCATTAGAATTTTTGAGGAGACAAACTCCTCACAAACTACGACAACTGTCTTTTCTCTATAGGGAAACACCTTACAAATAACGTTACCACAGAATTAATAATCCATGTTTTCTTTGCAGGTTCCATTAAACACAGCCTAAAAATATATGTAACAGGAAATAATTGTAAGCTGAGTTATCACATTACAAAATGCAGCAAAGGCCTGTTGTACCTGTACATAAACATTTGCTCTCTCATCTCACAAGTCATTCTGCAAGTTGCAATAACCAGCTGAGTGCTCTCAGTAACTCCAAGTCGTTCCTCTTACCATCCTGACTGGACGGGCAAAAGTAACATTGGACAATATAAACCACCCTTCAATTTCATCAAAACTTAACTCTTAAAAGATCAGTTTCTATTTTGTGTCTTCCAGGGGAAGCAGATGTACCAAACACACAGGAGAACATGATTTTAAACAGTGCTGTCTGGTCTGGCAATTGGTATGGTCAAGAGCTGCTTTCCTCAGGAGCTGATGGATAATCTCTCTCTAAGCCTCAAGAACTGCATACTGAGTAAAGCCTGAATGGACAAACTTGCATTTCACTTGTTAGATGGTAATCCTTACATACTCAGAGGAGTGTTTAATAAAGCAGTTAAAGGATACTGGAAAAATATCCTCTCCTGACTTGATCTGTGATTTGCAGCTAAGAAAAAAAGCCAGTTTTCAAAATAGAAAAAGAGCATTTACATTGAGGAATTCTCTAGACCTGCCTGAGAAGGTTGCACTTCCAAGAAGGCAGTGAAGTAATATATGCCTCAAAAAGAAACTTAGCTTAGCATTGAGAATAAAAACACAGAAACACATATTACAAATATTAACCCATTTTATACACTGAATGGCTATGACTCCATAACTTTTATTGCAAGGTACAAGTATTCATGTATTTTTTTCCACATTTGTTTTAAGTAAGACTGTAAAAATAAAGTAAGGAAAAGCATGAAGTACAGTTAATACTGCCTAAAGAGAGAAGTTAAATACAGGCAGAATCAAACCATGTGTCAAACCATGCCAAGCAATTTCTAAAGCAATCTGAAGTCTGCTGGTAAGTTGCTGACTGAATTTTAGTGGTACATGAATTTTTTTATTTGCATGTCCAAAACGGCATGTGTGTTCTGCAGGTCTTGTGTTGTATCTGTAGGCTCTTTGTGGACATTTTGCATTTAAAACAGTACTAGATGGCTGTGCTGAGACCACTGGACTAAATTCTAGATATCTGGTTATCACAGACTTGACAACCCTTCATATACCATCTTGGAGCAGCCCAGAAGAGCAAAGACAAAAATTTAAGTAAAAGTGATTCTTGGTTTAGATGGCTTAAAATAATAAAATGTGAAGAATATTAAAGCTTTTTTTATTATTACTCTTCCTAGATGGAAACTATAAAGTCTGTGATCTAAAATGTCTCTTACAATCCATGGCTGCCCTATCCTATTACCAAGAGAACAAATATGAGCTGAAAGAATAAATCATGCTGTGCATGGGTGATCAATAGATTTTATAATGTGGTCTAAACAGTAACAAATCTTCGATAATGAACTACATTGCTGGTGCTTCAGCAACCCCCAGATGAACAAGACAATAATCATCTTTGCAATTAATGAATTTTTCTGCCTTTCAAAACAGGATATGATGATACAGGATATGATATCAGTTCTAAACTGATATGGTGATGGCCACTCGTGTTTACAATTCTGCATCATGTTGTTTAATTGTCATTTTAGGATTACTTATCGTTTCTGTTATTCAGCTTTTTTCTACTGGCACATTCCAGAGATTTGTTTTGCTCTCAGCAAATTTGCTGGCAGACAGCAAGTCAGACCTATGTTTATTTTCAATGTTGAATAGCTCCTGGGAAGACCTTACGATGGCAATCCATGTCATTTACAACACTTTCTGATACTTCAGTGACAAATCAAGTGCTACTAGTTCAATACTGCAAGCTGTAGCAATGTGTTTATCTTCTAAATCTGTGGGCTGAGACTAAAATAATCAGCATTAGTTATTCAGCAACATAAAAGAAGTGATGAGTTTTCAATCACTATAAATCTAATCCATGTAAAATACATTTTAAATATAACTAAGATGAGCTAAATAAGCTCTTCTTATTGTTATCAAA
Organism: Acrocephalus scirpaceus scirpaceus; assembly: GCA_910950805.1. Classification (NCBI taxonomy): domain Eukaryota; kingdom Metazoa; phylum Chordata; class Aves; order Passeriformes; family Sylviidae; genus Acrocephalus; species Acrocephalus scirpaceus. The sequence goes on along the minus strand of OU383776.1, from coordinate 66,132,942 downwards.
GTATTTTTTTCACCTTCAGTGTCAGTGTCTCTTTTCTCCATCATTTATGAGATCTTTGATTAACTGCTATGCAATATCCTACAGATGCTTTGTGCAACCCTACTGTTACTAATGCTTGGTGTTTACCACAAGATGGCCTGTCATTTTTGTTTTTCCTTGGTGACAATTAAAATTATTTTTTGTACACTCCTAAATCAAACTTCAGGGTTGTCAATATTCTAACCAATTAATTTCTGAAAGAACAGTAGTGTTTCTCTTCCTGATTTTACTAAGAAAGAACAAAACATGAGGCTAGCAAAAAACGTAGATGAGAACTGGTTTATGTATTGCATTTATTCAGATGATACTTCATGCCAAGTACATATATACATTATTTTTAGACAATAGTGTATTTAACCAAATAATTACTAAGTGATGTAAGATAACTATCAGATCATTGCTTTACAAGATTTGCTCTCTTCCCTTCCTTTAACCTTTCTCTTCCTGAGAGCCATGGGTAGTTGTAAATGATAAAGAAGTTCCAAAGTCTCAATTAGTCCAGTGGATTACTGACTTTAAAATAAAAGTCAAATGTATATACATGCCTTGTTTACTAGAACAAAGAGAACAAAAGAGAAATCTACTTTTTTATTCCTGGACATTAATCAGATTTGATGGAAATATTGCACAGAATGAAATAGAGTTTGGATTAGATTTTAAACCAGCCCTGCAATTCTTATCCTTAAGAGTTTTAGCAAAGTGTCTTTATACTATTTGTACCTTAGAAAAATAATTTGAAATAAATTTCTATGGAGCTGTTGTGAAACAACTACACTTTCTTAAGTTTACAGAAGATGAATGTTCTATAAATCTGCTAAAGGAGGAAATGCACGGTTCTAAATGCTGACTACTGCCTTTTGAAACATGGTACTCAATGCAGAGATAGTCTAAGAAATTAAAAATCCGGTATTAGCAGTGGGCCAACAAGTTCTGAAGTCCTATAATTGATATAATTTACATTCAGGTCTGCTTTCTGCAGTGGGTTTGAGCTTCAAAAGCCAAACAGAGCCCGCAGGAAGATAACTGAGCTGTAACTGCAGTACCAGGAGGGGTCGCATTGGCCATTCAGGAATGGTTTTGTTGTCTGTTATAAACGACAATTCTCCAATCTTTCGTTCAGGAAATTTATTGGAAAATGACAAAATGAAAATGGAGCAGAGCCACAATCAAAAGGCAGTTCTGACCCTGGGTGTCGAAGCTGGATCAGAACCAGAGACACGGTCTCTCCTGGACCAATGTTCCCCACGGTTCCAAAGCCAGTTCTTACACTGTTCTTCATGTCCCGAGGCTGTCTATTGTTCAGTCCAGTTTTTAGATATGCAGATAGGTTTATTTTTTCTGAGGTTTGCTTGACGAACAGAGTTCTGGGAAGGTACACTCGTCTTGACTACATCTTCTTGGGCAGGGCATTGGGTTGTGTCCTTGATGAGTAGATATGATGCTTATCTGGTTTTGATTGCTGAGTCGTTGGCCTTGCCCAGCTCCATCGAAGTCCTGCTACACCCTGCATTGTGCTGCAAAATACCTTATCTTTTGGGTTTCGGGAGGAGGATGGGATAGTTCCTGCCCATTCAATCGCGAATAAAATTTGTACAGGGGGGTAGCTAAGGGATACAGTTTAACTATATACATAGTTGCTTTAATAAAACATTGAATTAACCATACATATATAACATTGTCCATCACCGATGTGCCCGCTCCTGCTGCGTGCTGCAAGTCCTTCCCTCGCAGTGACAGCAGGAGCTGCTCCCTGCTGCCGGCCAGCTCCTTTGCCTGGAGTCCCTTCCCGTGCTGACAGTATAAGCTCCCTCTTGCCTTGAGTCAAATGCGTGCCTGCACCTTGGGCTGGGTTTGCCACATCTCTTTTTCCAAGCATTAGACTCCCAGGCTTCTGCCCCAGCCCAGGGACATTTGTTGTTTCCATCACCAGCTAGTTTTACATGATGAGAGGAACCATTTTGGTTTTACTTAAGAGGTGAATCATTAAGGTTGTGGGGCTTTCTTGTACACAATGTCCTATTAAGACCAAACCCAAGCTGTTCCTACACCTTAGTTTGTGGCTCTTCCTACACCATTTATTTCACTCTGCATGACTAAAGAAAATCTATCGTTTTCCTTGTTAAGTTTAGGCTACAGCTTAATGCAAATAGGTGTTAAAAGAAAGTAAGTGCCATAATCCCCTTACATTTTCCCCCTCCCCAGCCACGGTGCTTCGTGAGGAGGTTCTAGAGGTGGAGCACAACTCACAAATAACCTCAAACTGATGTTTCACAGACAAGACAGGTTCTATAACGCACAGATTGACAGACTTGTAAGGAATTGGGTGCCACAGCCTGTCATACACTCATCAAAGCATAAGGATCAGTGAAGAAATAGGGACAAACATTGATGTGGTCACTCCTCATGGAAACAAGAAGTGCCCCAAAGCCAATGCCAGATTAAAAAGGAAATTTATTACAGATTTCTACAGCTGCACTGCTTGTACACAATGACCAATTGCAGTTAGATGGCTACACAATGGTACAACTCTGCTGACTCTATATATAAAAGATAGAAATATGCATTCAAGTACATTACAGGTTACTAAGTACTGCCTGCATATATACAGGTATGTTGTATATAAAGAACCAAACATCAACTGAATTATCTGAATATCCACGGAGCAGGAGTTCTACACTCAGTGGAATCCCAGAGTTTTCTCAGAGGCCTTTGCAGCGAGTTCTTAACCAACGTGTGGCTCTGCTGCCATCCCAAATCCACGCTTTCCTTGCCCAGCCTGAGTGCAAGTAGGGCATGTGCTGGGCATGGCTGGAGATTTTCATGGCCAGAATCCTCCAGCATTTACATCTGCTCATTCTTTGGATAGCACAAATGACAAAACACTCACCCCAGCTGACAAATGTCATTTCTTGTAGATGGCTACAGCTGCACTGCTGATTGACAAATACACAAGAATCAATTTCAGCTGAAAAATGACATTTATTGAAAACTGCTATACCTGCGCTGACAATACAGAACTATACAAATCTCAATTAAGGTTAAAAAAAGGAATTTATTAGATTATTACAACCAGTCTATATAAAAACATACAAATACCAACTTCTGATTAAAAAACCCTTAATTTATTGCCAAACACTACAACTCTCTATCCACCAAGATCAATTAGATGTTTAACAACTTACATTTATGGTATATTACTACATTTAGAAATACTATTTTTGTATTTCTGTATGGGCTTAAAGCCCATACATGTTTAAATGGAATTAAATACTTATATATGCACATATATAAAAATACATATATAACTCTAGAGCCATCTACAAATGTAAATATAAACAGTACATCTTACATACTATATGTATATAAAAGTAGGTATATAAACCAAAACTATCTATAAATATACAAATATCACTGTATGAATCTAAATATCTATCCAACTGCATCACCACAAATATACAGCTATACATCCTGACACATATGTAAATGTAACTAAATAGACAGCAACAGATCAATATACATGTACAAATATAAAAATAGACATATCCACTGATACAAATACCAATATACCTAAAGAGGCATATACATATAACTGCATCAACAGATATACCTACACAACTGTAAACCTAAGAAATGGACTTGAACACAGATATAACATACATGTATACTTAGATACATATATACACATATATGTAACTACAAACATATATGTATATATACACATACATATATACATAGTACATGTACAAATATAACAACAGACATACAGAAATATTTCTATACAAATAGCAACCAACATATATAAATATGTGAGCAAGTCCACATATCTTCAAACAGAACTATAAAGAGAGGGATCCCAGCTGCCCCATCCTCAAAGTCTCTCCCTCTGTGGCTTCCTCCTGTGCAGAGCAGCTCTCCTCGCCAGGGACAGCAGATGGGACATCTGGGAAAGCAAAGGGAACACTGAGTCAGTATCGGGACGTTTCCCTTGGCAGCACCTGCACTTCCATCAGGGAAGGGCAAATCTCAGAGCCTCCCCAGGAGGGTTAGAAAGAAAAAGCAGGCCAAGCTGGCCAGGGTGTGGTGAGCGCAGCCGCGGGCGGGACGGTCCCGCAGCCCCCGGCATTGCCCGGCACAGCCGGCACAGCTCCCGGGCGCTGCCGGCACAGCTGCCTTGCCCAAGGACAGCCCCTGTGCCAGCCGGGGCAGCTGCGCTGAGCAGCCCCAGCACGGGCAGGGCCCGCTCCTGCCCAGCCGGGCACTGCCCACGGCCAAAGCCCACGCCACCCTCACCCCCACCCTGCCTCACCGGCCCTGTGGCCTCAGCCGGGGTCTCAGGTGGCAGCACAGGTCCCTGTTCGCCGCTCTTGTTCGTGGTCCTTGGCTTCTCCCTGCTGGCTCCTCTCAGTCTGCGGCCGTCTTCAAGGTCTTCAGTGCAGCTGTGGCAAAAGGGGAGGCTCTGGAATTGGTTCCAAAGCCTGGCAGAGTTGCAGTCCCGGACCCCTCCGTGCTCCCTGCTGGCACCCTCCATCCCCTCAGCCCCGCCGTCCTCTCGGCAAGCCCCCAGCCCCCTTCAGTTTCTTCAGACCCCCACAGACCTCTCACCCCCATCCTATCCCCTCAGACCCACCTCCCCCCTCAGCCTGTGCCACTGCCCTGTTACCTCAGTACCACCATTGCCCTCTGCTCTCCCATACCCCTCAGTCCCCCCAGCCCCTCAAGGTCACCGTCCCTTCAGCGTCACCGCCCCCTCAGCCCTCTCAGTCTCACCGTCCTTCCGCAGCTCCTCAGGGGACACTGCCTGGGGCCACCGGCAGCTCCCACCGCTCCAGGGACACCCGGGGCTGGAACTGCTGCCCTGCCCGGCCTGGCCGCCAGCTCGGACCCAGCACAGGAAGAGGGGACAGAGGGGGGACAAGAAGAAAAGCAAAAGGTGAAAAAGGCAGCTGAGGGGGAAGGAGGTAAAAATGCAGCCTAGGCCTACACAGCTCAATGTATGTATCTAAAATTCCTATTCCTCTGACTAAATAACTATGTCCATTTATAAATATGAATATAACTATATATATATAAATGTTACTCTATACATACATATATGTAAATCTGAAAATCTGTAAATGTAATTAAACACATATAAATATAATTCTATCACATCCATAACTATATATATGGATTTAACTATATAGATGTATAAATATATGCACATATAAACACAACTCTATGAATCTATAAATGTAACCCTATGGATCTATAAATAAAACTATAGAAATCTCAAAATATATCTATAAACAGAGGGATTCCACCTGTCTGATGGTCACAGGCTCTCCCTCTGGGCCTTCTCACGCAGGGCAGCCCTCCTGGCAAGGTAGATCAGATGGATATCTGGGAAGCAAATGGAACACTGAGTCAATATTGGCCTTCTTTCATCTTTCCCTTTGGAAGTAAGTGTCCTTCTATCAAAGACTGTAAAAGATGGTGGAAAAAGCAGACTCTCACTTGGGAATTGCAGACTCCCTGAAAGAGCAGGAATCCTTCCAAGCTTTCAAAACATCTGAAGTTTTGAAGTATCCCAATTAACTCACAACACTTGCACTGCAAATGGCACCCATGACAGCTTGAAACACAGCCAGTCCCAGCTCCCATAAAGAAGGCCAACCTTGTTCTTTCTCTATGCCACAGACAGACCTCAGTCCTCACTGAAATGGCTAAAGCTGAAAGGTGCTGTGAGCTGAGTTATGAACTAGCACCATTCCCTGCCATCTACAAAGTGCTCTCTGCAGTGAGCAGCAGCTCCTCCAGCACCACCACCACCAGCTCTGGGATGAAGAGCAGGGAGGGAAAGAGTTCCCTACGAGGCCTGAAGGCTGCACCAGCTTTGCTCAAGAATGCAGATCCAAAGTGCTCTCTCTCTCCTATTAGTTCTTGTGAATTTGCAGTAATTTAAGTTTTCCTTGGAAAAACCTTCTTTTTCTTTGAAAACTTTCCACTGGATTTGTGACTAAGGATTTGTTTGTCCTCAGAGCTTGTATTTTTAATGTATCTCACTATAGCTATCATCAGATTGGTACTACATTGATTTAATGCTTGGAGACAAAAAGCTTGAATTTCTACACTGACTTTTTGCTGGGGTTTTCCTCTCTTGCTTCAAGAGTCACTCAGTGTTGCCTCCAGAGCACTGTCACCCTGCAGCAAAGTTATCCATGGATTTCAGCACAAAACTGGGACATGTGGGTTGCTGACACAATTCCCACAAGGTCAGGTTTATTCCCTGCTCTCTTGCCACAGCAGAGGACTCCGTGTCAGAGCCTCTGGAGAAACACGGAGGGCAGGGCTTGGGGAGATTGTGCCAGTGCAGGATTGGAACTAAAGGCAACAGGAAGCACCAACCCTGCAGACAAGAACTCAACTCTTCTGATTTCCCTCCCTGTCAGAGGCAGGCTCAGAGCAGGTGCCTCACACCTCTCTAAACCACTGTGGGCTCTCCCTTACCAAGCTCCTCCTCAGGCTCCTGGGAACTGTTCCCGCAGCTCCCGGTGCCAGCTGAAGCTCCCTCTGCACCAGCCTTGTTCACAGGCTCCTGTCCTGAAGACTCAGGGGCAGCACTAATATTGTCCTGAAAAAAAAAACCAGGAAGAAAGAAACCCAAAGATCACTCGCTATTTTCTGCAGGGACACAATAGTTCAGAGCCTGCAACATTTCCTTCTCTTGAGGAAGAAAATGCTTTTGAAAACTGGTATGTGTGACTTTACAGAAGACAAAAGGTCATCACTCTTTGCAATAAGATATGGGCAATTCCAAAAAATTCCCCTCCCCACTTCGAGTCTGCCCCTTCTCAATAATAAATCTACAGCAGGCAACGGGTCTGCATATTACATGAAATTGAGAAATCCTTTGGCAAAGTTGTACAGTAATATGCAAAAAGGCCTGTGCCAATACAGCAACTGAATGCTCCAGGTAGGTCTGGGAAGAGGCAGGAGTTAAGAGAAAGTGGATTCCTAAGTCAAAGAGAGAATCTGTCAAACAAAAGGACTAATGGTCCATGATTGAACTGCTCCTCAACAAAGTATCCCAACGAAGTATCAACAAAGAAGAAGCCCCGGGCTTAAAGGAATCTTTAACCATTTCACGACCAGCGTCAATTTTGTCCTCCTCACCAATCACACAAGTCATGGGGCTCACCAGGGCTCACACACTTTCATCCCTTGCTCCTAACAAGAACTTTGGCCCCAAAGCCCTTCAACAGTCAAAGAGATTTGACTTCTCAAACGCTGCCCAAAAGCTGTCAAAGCTGACAATGTTGAATGTGGGGGTGACACTGAACACATGGAACGGGTGCTAAGGAAGGAGTCCTGCCAGCTCCTGGCACAGGGATGTGCTCCTCCCTCCACAGCCCTGAGCAGAACACTCTCATCCAGGCTGCAGCTTTGCAGGGACTGCATGGGAACACACATCTCTTCCCACAGAGATGCCCAAGAGCAAGGTGGCTGAGCTCTGGAACATGGAGAGCAAGACTGGCCAGTCTGCCCAGCTGAGGATTTCCCAGATGGAAACTGGACTGCAGGCACCAGGTTACTGAGAGGACAAGGAAGCTGCAGCTCCAGCCCATCCCCACACACGGCTCTGGGAGCGCCTACACGCACGGCAGGGCTCACACAGCAGCAGCAGCTGCAGCCCAGCCCTTGCTTTGCCTGGCCCTCCAACCCAAGAGAGGCAGAGCCCACATCTGCTGCTGGAACAGAGGCACCTCTTGCATGCCTCTCCCAGCACGGGACACTGCCTTCAGTGGCAATTTCCAAACACTCCTCTCTTCTTTCCCATCAAACAAAGCCTGTTAAAACCTACAAAGCATCCACTTCCTCACCACAAATGCCCCCTGCCTTTGCCCCACGGGAGGGATTCTTCCCAGGAAAACCAGCACCCAAACCTGGCCAACACCTCTCATCCTCACTTAAGGGGTATCCCCCATCTCATTCCCTCTTCTTTAGGAAATCTTGCTTTACCAAGCAAATCCTTCCCTGTCCATTCACAGCTGAATTGAAGAATGCTTTGCTTCTCACCAATGCAACCACATTCAAAAGCTCACAGTCCAGCCCCTTTTATCCCTGTCCAATGGAGTTACCTGAGCAGAGGGAGACTTTTCCGGCAGGGATGGTGAAAGCATCTCCTCCAGAGTCTCAAGCACAAGGTCCAGATCCAGCGGCGGCAATTCCTCTTCCCCAGGAGTATTCCAGAGCCAGCTGGGGGCTGTCCATGCTGCATAAGCAGCACTGCAAGCTGGAGCACTGGGGGCTGAAATGCTCGGTGTGGCTGCAAGAATCCAAACACACTGGTCAGGCTCCAGAATGTGACTTTGGGACGCAGAGCTCTATTGCTGCCTTGGATCAAACATCACAGGAAGCACACAGCAACCTCAATTCCAGAAATGTATTCCAACTTCCCAGGGAATTGGAAGACTGAGTTCTTCCTATGAACAAGTATTTATTCTAATTGATGTGTATCTATATGAAAGGATGGATTGTAAAACTGATACAGACACACACACACAAACATTTTATAATCACAGCCTTTCTCTCTCCCCAGTAGCTTCTGGATTTGGTAGCTTCTGTGTTTCCCATCACAAGAGACCACAAAAAGTGGATTCACCCAGATTTTCCTGCCAGATCTGCAGACACACATGCTGAAATTAAATTGGGAGTTTATTCTAAAAAGAAACCTTGTGGGTGAGGCCATAATCTGCAGCTGCAACTGGCCTGGGGACACACAGAGCTCACAGAAATTTAATAGCATTATTTGCAGGAGAGACAACCTGTAAATGTAGCAACGTACAGCTGGTCTACAGTTGGGCCTAATGAATCTGATCACAACAGACCCAATCTGGCTGACCTGGCTTGTTCTAGAAGTTCCTAGGGGAACAAAGACCTCAGCCAACCCCATCTAAGCCTAAAATCTGGATGCAGACCACCTAACTGGCCAGAGATCTGTGGCAGAGATTCACAGCCAACAGGCTTTCAAAGCCTAGGAAATTCAAACTTGCTATAAAAGGGATCCTGGAACAATCAAATTAAGCTGTTGCTCAGAACTCAAGAAGTTACTGTGTTGTGCATCTGCCTCCAACCCACGACCCTCATGTTACAAGTAAACTCTGCTATATCCTATCAGGGTCCTAGCCTGGCTTCATTCAAAGAAAAATGGTAGTTCACCTGACATTGACCAATTGTGGTCAAATGTCTTTTGCCTCACCCTTTGACCCCTACAGAGAGACAGTATGGAAAATGGCCAGAACGCCCTCCAAATCTGCAGCAAGGACAGGAAAAGCAGACTGAGAATTCTCTGGCATTCAAGGTCCTATTTCCTAATACACTTGACACTTTCTACCTGATTCTCACTTTGAGATCTACCCATGACAGAACACTGTGGGAAAGCACTTCAAAGGGTCAATTTCCTGGATCTGTTTGAAAAGGAAGGGTAGAAACTCTTTCCCTACCTGATGCATGGCTGGCTGGCGGGTGCTGCTCTGAAGATGTGCAGCTGCTGCTCTCTCCAAGGGCCCTGCAAGCGGCTTCAGGGTTGATTTGAGTCCGGCGATCCACGAGCTCAGGGTGGTGTTTGAGATCCACGCGTACCAGTGGAATGGTGAGCTTGCGGAGATTGAATTTGTGCACGAGCTCTCTTGATGGTTCCACTGGTGAAGCTCCGAGAAGTCCAGAGGTGGCACAGACTTTCTTGGCAGGTGGTGGGCATGTCTCGGGCTCCTGAGCAGCTGCACTTCTCCGGGAAGAGCCTGGAGGCAGCTCTGAATCCTCAGGTGTAGCAGTGAGGTTCAGGTGTGAGGGAGCTGTGTAACAGTGAGGGAAGAAGAAAGGAAGCAAAGGGAAGGCTGGGTCACTACTGGTCTTTGTATGTGTTTCCCTTGGCAGCAACTGTACTTCTGTCAGGGACGACAAAAGCTCCCATCCTCACAAGCAGGGTGAGAAAGAAAAATACCCCAACATGTTCTGGAGGTTTTGATGCCTATATAACTTAAGTCAAAGTTACAAGGTGCTTATTTAGCTTGAGTTATAAGGTATCAATATGTCCTGATATATCTATATAACCTGATTATCAATATAACCTAAATCCTGACTTTTCATTTATCTATATAACCTGCTATCAATATAACCTGAATCATAGCTTTTTATATCTATATGACCTGAACCATAACTTCTTATACCTACATAACCTGATAGAAATGACTTTCTCTACAATGTAGTGGCTATTATATGGTAAACTACTTGCTTAATGCTGAAGAGAAGAAAAAAAAAAAACCAAAAAAACTCACCAGGTGGATAGTTTCAGAAATGGGTAAGTATAAGTACTAATGAGAAATTGGCAAATGTAAAGCCAATTAACCACAAAATGAAGAATTTAGACCAGTTAGGACCAGACAAACCAAGGCACACCGTAACTGCGCATGCTCTGAAGACAAAGTTGAAAATTTCAGACGCAAAGAAGACTTTGGAAGCCTTCATCAAAGACCCCTGACAACCCCCGAATTGGGGAGGTGCAAGCACAATGCAAAATAACTATTTATAAGCATGAGATCATACTATGCACATTAGTTCTGGCATGTGTATGATGATGTTATAATGACATAGTAATACTAAGCAAGATTTACTGTATAAATACATCACAGCACTTGACAAAGGTGGGTGAGTTAGGAGGAGAAATCCCCCTCACCTCCAGCACTGCAATAAACAAATATCTGCATAGACACCGGTCTATGGGGTTTTGTTCCCAGTCTATCTTTCACGCATCACTTTACAATAACCAATTCCTTGTCTACTTAGATCTCCGGTATCCGTTCAACTGTCTGGGAAAACTGTCCCGCTGCCATTCCTTGGCGGGAGGCAACTGCCAGAAACCCAACTGCCAGGTCTCTTCCCCTCTGCTCCAGAGGGACAGGAGGCTCCCCCCCGCTGGGCCTGACCACGACCGAGCCCTCGGCTCACACGCACTCACAGAGAATTCCCCAAGCATCCCAGGGCCGGGCAAGGAGCAGCGCCAGCCACGGCGCAGGGCTGGGCCAGCTGCACGCCGACCGGGCCAGGGTGAGGCGAGCGCAGCCGCGGGCGGGACAGTCCCGCAGCCCCCGGCATCGCCCGGCACAGCCGGCACAGCTCCCGGGCACTGCCGGCACAGCTGCCTTGCCCAAGGACAGCCCCTGTGCCAGCCGGGGCAGCTGCGCTGAGCAGCCCCAGCACGGGCAGGGCCCGCTCCTGCCCAGCCGGGCACTGCCCACGGCCAAAGCCCACGCCACCCTCAGCGCCCGCAGCTCCCACCCCCGTCTCACCGGCTCTGGGCTGCCAGGCGGGGAAGGCGAGCAGCGGCCGGTCCGTGCGGAGCTGCTGGAAGCGGCTGGGCTGGCGGCTGCGCACCTCCAGCCCCGCTGCCAGCCGCTGCCTGTTGGCCCTGGTCAGGCGCTTGATGTTGAGGAGGAGGTCGGGGCGGTCGCGGCGAAAATTGGGGTTCTTGAAGTGGAGCCAGCCCCCGGCATCGCCCGGCACAGCCGCGCCAACCCAGCCCAGCACCTTTTGGAAGCCGTACAGGTTGAGCTGCCGCACGAAACTGCCGAAGTGCGTGGCCTTGAACGACTCCGGGGCTGCCCCGGGTGCTGCCCCCGCCCCTTCGCTGCCCCCCTCGTGGGCGTCGGCCTGGCTGAGCAGCTCTCGCTCGAAGAGCGAGCGGTCGATGAGCAGACCCTGGCCGTGGCTGTCCCAGCGCACGGAGCGGACGCTGGGGCTGTTCACGAGGCGCCACAGCTTGGCGGGGAAGGTGCTGGCGTTGAGCCCAGCGGGCAGCGGCAGCTCTGCCATGGTGTCGGTCACCGACTGTGGCCACAACGGCCGCAGCGCAACGGCCGCGGCTGCGCCGGCGGCGCGCGGCCTGAGGGGGGCGCTGCGCTCGGCCCCGCGCGTGCCCGGCGCGGCCCCGGCGCGGGCCGGACTCGGCGGGGACGAGCGCCCAGAGCCGGGGCTGTGGGCACAGCGCGGGCGCGGCGGCTCCCGGGGCTGGCCGGGCACGGCGGGGCACGGTGAGGTGCGAACCCTTTCCTTCCCTGGCTGCAGTCACCCTGCCTTTGCTTTCCAGCACAGCCCTAAACCACCAAGGCAAGGTAAAGAAAAGGCTGCTTCAAAGACAGTCAGCCACCGGCAGGTATTGATGCGTGGGGTTATTCCTCCCCAGGCACAAGACTGAGCATTTCCCTTTGTTGAACTTCATCAGTTTCCCCTCAGGCCAATTCTTTAGCCTGTCAAGGTCCCTCTGAATGGCAGAAGCAGTTGGTGTATCAGCCACTCCTGCCAGTTTCGTATTGTCTGCAAACTTGCAGAGGGTAAACTGCTCCTGCAGCCAGGCCATTAAAGAAGACATTAAAGATTATCTGCCTCAGTATCTGCCCCTGGGGGTCAGAGCACTAATGACTTGCCTTGAGCTGCTCTTTGTCTTACTATTGACAATCCTCAGGGCCCAACTATCCAGCCATTTTTCAGTCTTCCTCCCTGGTCATTTTGACAGTTTGTATTTAAGGATGTTGTAGAAGACAGTCTCAAAGGCTGGGGTAGACATCATCCACTGCTCTACCCATAGCCTATCAGTTTGGCTGTCCTATCACAGGCATCAGGTAGGTTAACCATTACTCCTGTTATAAATGGCTAATGTAGCAGTTGGCTTTTGCTACAATTTAGTTAGTTATAAGATCGTAATTATTTGAAAATATTATTGTAAGTTTTAAACTGCTTTTTGAGTGTGGAATGTTTGTAATTGCTTATAGACAATGCAAAAGAGGAAGCAAGAGTTTTATAGAATATAAGACTTGCTTGCTATTGCAAAGTATATATTTTAAATATGCTTGCTACTGCAAAATATATATCTAAAATAGCAAAAGCAAAAACCAGAAACTACAAAAGGAGAAGTACCAAGCTTAAAGTGGCATCAGAAGATAGTCAGAAGACCACCCTAGACTGCTGATGTCTGCAACTATTGAGTGCTGCAGAGATCTAGAACAAGACTTGTGGTCAACAAGCCCAAAATAAAACCATACCATCATTTAAAGAAGAAATGGAACGTAACCGTATAAAAAGACTGCTCACTAAGGCAGTAGGTGTGCTGGCTTTGCCAGGCACCCAGGCCTGCTGCTTTTGCTTTAGGTATATTTATTCCTTATTGCCATTTCTTAAACTCCTAAACTTTAAAAGGAGCGGGCTTTGTTTCTCACAACTCCCAATCAACTTCTTCTCCATTTGTTTGGAATAGTTTCCAGGATTAGTTACTCCATCACCTTTCCAGGGATGGAGGCAAGGCTGACTGACTGACCTGTATTTTCCTGTATTGTCCTTCTTACTTTCTTTGAAGACATCACTCTATTATAGCAATTCTGGCTGTTTATAGCCAGTCAGTTCCAGGAAAAATAACCAGTAAGAAAAATGAAGCTCTAAATACAATCTATTAAATTCTTCTTAGTGCTACCATTCTATGCCACAAGAAAGGTCTTGCTTTCTTTCCAGTATTAGACAGCTGATTAAAAACAAAAAACAAAACAAAACAAGACAAAAGTCTCTCTTAATAGAATATAATTATGGCTATTTTTCAGAAGACACATAACTTAGATTTTCTTTCAGGATTAAACAGAGATTAAAGGACTTGAGAGCTTCCAGAAATTGTTGTTGTTGTTGTTGTTGTCTCCAACTGTTTGGAAAACTTAGAACACGGTGAAGACATAGTGCTTTTGACAATCCCATTCTGAAGTTTTGTAGGCTTGTGTTACATATAAAAGTGCCTAAAGAATTTTAGATATCTTGTAGCACAGATTCCTCACTTTCAAAATGAGGAAATGTCAGAATTTGTTAGATCTTCTATTTTTTTATGTTGTTTTTCTGATTCCCACATTTTTACATGCATATGTATCTTTTAGTATCATGGTCACATACCCATTTTCCTTCAGATCCCAAAGTCATCAGTGCTCAGAGTAGCCAATGAACAAGTAATCAATATTCTTTTTCCTCTCTTTTATTTAATAATAAACTCAGACACCACTGGTCTTTTGGGAATTGAGCACAATACTTGTATGCAAAGTTTGCAGGGAATATTTACTATCAAGCCCAGTGAATTTTCTCTCCTTCTCCTTTCCCCTTTTCCTTCAGCTCTTGCCTGACCTCAGAGCCCTTTCTCCTCCTCTCAAGTCCTCTCTTTGTTGCACTCCAGTGAAGCTCTCACCTGCGGGTTCCCCGACGTATGGCAGCACAAGTCTTCAAGCAGCAAACCCAAGCTCTGGCTAAGAGCACAGACACTCCATCAGCCAGCTCAGCTTTCAGCTGCCACGGCAGCAGCACAGCAGGAAAGGGGTGGAAGAGAGAGCTGAGGACGCTGACAGAGCAACACTTGGGCAATCCAGGGTGAGAGTGCCTTAAACTGCTATTGAATCACACTGTAGGTGACACAGGAGGCTGCTCTGCCATGGCCAGGGGCTGTGCCATCAATCCATGCAGACAGGCAGTGGAAACAGGCTCTTATGCAGGAGATAATAGGCTCCATCCATACCAAAACTTTGTCAATCTTGCTAAAAGCTCCCTTTGTCCTTCTGTCTTCACATTGACAGTGGTTTGGGTAACAGAATAGAGGTGACATGAAACAATTGATTATAACTTGTAAACAAATTTCCATGGGTTTTTTTGGTTTATTGTGGTGTTTTGGTTAGGTTTGGGGGTTTTTACACGGATGTGAGGCTTAAATGTGTCATAAAGTTCTTGAGCATTCATCAGGCTCTACAGTGCCCTCCGTGGGGATTTCCTTGGCTATACACAAGCTCAGAGACCAGCATGTGGCAACTCAGGCCGAGCACAGAGGACACACAGGATGAGTCTGCAAGGTGCTGTGTAACAATAGGCACTGTTAGCTGTTATCCAATGCATAAGAACTACATACTGTCCCTGCTTCAGATTCTCCTAGTAATGGACACTGTTCTTGTTTTGTAAGATGCAGCACTCTTAAACCTCTATTACACTATATCTGTATGAGCATTCACCCAAGATGTTTGCTAAAAAATTTTTGTTCCAGCTGAAAAGCACAGGGTACGCAATGCCCTGAGCAATAGCAGGAGATAAATGGACATCTACAGACTTCAGGAGCAGAAGCAGCATTAAATCTATGACAATGTGTAGATGTGAAAATACAGAAATCCATGAATAGCTGCACAGCCCACACATCTCTGCTAGGTTCTGCAGAATGGCATCAAAGAATGCACAGGTATCAAGACGATGAACTGGTGCTGCACTTATTTGTCAGTCAGCGGAGTTGTGGGAGGCAGAAATAAACGTGATTTTGGAACAAAAAGAAGAAAGGAAAGACAAATTCCAGATGGAGACAGAGTGGCACTGCTCTGCTGACCCAAGCAAAACAGGGAGCGAGTTGCGCATTACTAGAAAAGAAGAGTTTTGTAAAAGGAAGCCATGCTATGCGGGGGTTCTTTCCACAGCACACAGAGTTTAGAGCATGACTATACATCAGGTTTAAATATTCCAGAAAAGTGTTAGAAATAAGTCCTTTACATATGATTATTTACACATACCCATAAACATACTCAGGAATGAATAAAGAACCTGCACCACTACATGTATCATTAAGCAAGATACTCTGTAGACTGCATAATTATATATGATACTTCCAAACATTTAAAGATTTTTTCCTCCGTTTGCTTCTTTAAAACTCACAAAATGTAATGAAATTCTCTTTTAAAACTGCAGAGACTGCTGCATGTCTAAGCAAGCCATTATTTTCTTGCTCATAATCATTTCCCTGTCAGAGTCACTGATGCAATAATTGCTTATCCAAACTTGAAACAGTTCATGAATCACCCTGAAAATAAAATAAATATTAATGAGCCAGTTTCAATGGAATTCTTGTCCTTTGCCTCCTAAAGCTGAAAGACTGTATTTATTACATGTCAGAATGAAGTCTTGATACCTAATGAATGGGAAAATAAGATATATACTGAGTAGATCACCATGTTTCAAGGGCTCATTGCATTTTAGTCTTTTTTGACCCAATTAGTGATCAAAGAGAGAAAGGACTGGTCAATTATAACAGAGAAATTAGGTGAAAGAGATGTCTAGGTCTGGTGCAGTTGTGAAGTGTGTGGGTTTTGAAGTTGAGAAGTGATTCCATATCAGCATGATCTTCAAACAAACACATCAGCAACAAATACCATGACGTAAGAAATGTTGTTATTCCTAACATGGAATGAAGGAGGAGGAGAAGGAAGGCATGGAGTTTTCAGGAGTATCTGTGGGGAGACAGAGAGAGATAGTACTGAAGGCAATCTTATCCTTGATATATTGCAGCTGTGTTAATTATCCAAGAGTGAGAACAGCCTGGCCCTCCCAGCTATGGGTGTGACAAAGAGTGAGTTAGCTAGGAGAGAGTTCATTTCGAGTTACTTAGAGTCTGCTAGCTGTGCTGTGAAGAGGAAGGGACAGGAAGTCGTGCTAGGGACAGAAAGAGTAAGACAAACAGGGTTAGGCGGCTGTGATAGAGACAGAAAAGAGCGAGCTAGGGCAGCAGAAAGAAGAGAGAAGACTATAGAGAAAGAGCCAGAGCTGTGTGGAGCTGCCCTGTGAGATTGCTAAAGAGAACAAGTACAAGAGACTTTTAAATAACAAAGAGCTGATGCTTGAAACCTTCTGATGTTTTTACTAAAGCACTTTGAATGCAGTGTCCATCTCAACAACCACAGTATCCAAAGAAAGCACTTTCTTCTGGATCAATATGGAATTTTCATTAAGCAAAAACACAAGTGGAGAGCTCTTCACCCATTCAATTTTTTACAAAAATTCGGTGAAAAGATACTATTTTGGGGTAAAAACTTTCATGTTGAAAACATGAGTATGCTGAGAGATTTTTAAGTCTGGGTTAATGACAATTCACTGTTGAAAATCCAAGTCAAAAATCTTTCAAATTAACTGACCCCGGATGAAGTAGGAAACTCAAGTCCTTCCCTTGAACCTCTGCTTGCTTGTTCTAGCTTGTTCCTGAAAATGGTAGGCAAAGAAGATCCCACAGGAATCAAAGGAGTAACAGGCCATGTGCCTAAAAGGGAACTGTAAATCTGAAATAACCTGGAAATTAGAGAGACATCAATGAGCCACTTTTTAATCAAACTGTTAGTGAAGAACCCTTTTCCAAAGAAATGACAGCTTTTCTCAAGGAAGCTGAGCAGCAGGATATTATGGCTCATGTAGCTGGCAGGTATAAAGCAGATAAAGTAGGAAATTTATAGGAATGATCCCTAGTATTAACTGATCACAGCGGGATGAAGAACCCATTTTATCAGACTCTGGGTCTTAGTAAGAAATGAAGAAACCTCTATTTATTATATTAGGGCCTCTATTTATAATATTAAGGTTGTTCATTGTCAGAAGTCGTATCAGCTGCTCTAGCAGAAGGCACCGCTTTAACTTCAGCTCATCAAGTCTGGAGCAGCCCGAGAAGTGCTCCTGCACCTCAGCTGGTGCCAGAGCACAGGGACACCCGGACACCCTCTTTAGACCCGTGTGTACCATAAAACTGAAGGCATCTCCCTGAACCAAGCTATCCAATCCACCACTTAGCACAGAACATGTCACTGCCAGTGAAGTCTGCATGAAAGAATACAGAGAAAAATACAATTATGAAACATATTGGGGATGCGATATAATACAGGAAAAAATCAGATTTTGGTACTTACCTTCATAAATGAGCATACACACTACCTGTTTTCCCTAAAGTGTAGTTAAACAGTGTGCGCTTCCCAGAGCAGTATCCTAAAATTCTTCACTTCGTGCATTCACAGCTAGCATAGCTCTCACACAACTTGTTTTTTCTCTTAAGTGTAAGGAAGGACAAAGTTCAAATGAACTGTGCTGTTTCCTCTGAAAGATACAAAATTATGGAAAGAATAAATTCAAAGTCATAGGTTTCTGCAATCAATCAATCGATCGATCATTACTTTTAAGATTTAAAAAAAAAAGAAATCAGAGTAAGTATCACAGTTGACACTGTGATACCAGGTCCAGTCCGGCCGTGCTGAGCGTGGCAAAAATAGAGGAGCGGGAATGATGGAGTTGCCTGAAAATAGAACTTTATTAGTAGTGAAAAAACAAATGCAGAGACTGCATGGTCCAGAGAGCAACGCCCAAAGACCAGGGGTGTGGCTAACTTAACAATATATAAGGTTATCTGGGGACAGGGGTCCAATCCTGAATGAAGGACAGGGACATGACTTTGTATGGCAAAGGTCTTGAACCAATTGGGAACCAGAACCAGAGACATGACCAATTTTGGAATGATGCTATTAGCATCCTGATTTCCATATCCTGCCTCCCATGGTCTCAGGTTTATGGTTTCTGCACAAGTGTCCTGGGCTAAGGTATTATCTATCTCAGGTAGCTCAGTTGCCACAAGTAAGAATTTAAAACAGTTACATGATGACAAGTTACCTATATCCCCAATGAATTTTTGCATTAGAATTTTTGAGGAGACAAACTCCTCACAAACTACGACAACTGTCTTTTCTCTATAGGGAAACACCTTACAAATAACGTTACCACAGAATTAATAATCCATGTTTTCTTTGCAGGTGCCATTAAACACAGCCTAAAAATATATGTAACAGGAAATAATTGTAAGCTGAGTTATTACATTACAAAATGCAGCAAAGGCCTGTTGTACCTGTACATAAACATTTGCTCTCTCATCTCACGAGTCATTCTGCAAGTTGCAATAACCAGCTGAGTGCTCTCAGTAACTCCAAGTCGTTCCTCTTACCATCCTGACTGGACGGGCAAAAGTAACATTGGACAATATAAACTACCCTTCAATTTCATCAAAACTTAACTCTTAAAAGATCAGTTTCTATTTTGTGTCTTCCAGGGGAAGCAGATGTACCAAACACACAGGAGAACATGATTTTAAACAGTGCTGTCTGGTCTGGCAATTGGTATGGTCAAGAGCTGCTTTCCTCAGGAGCTGATGGATAATCTCTCTCTAAGCCTCAAGAACTGCATACTGAGTAAAGCCTGAATGGACAAACTTGCATTTCACTTGTTAGATGGTAATCCTTACATACTCGGAGGAGTGTTTAATAAAGCAGTTAAAGGATACTGGAAAAATATCCTCTCCTGACTTGATCTGTGATTTGCAGGTAGGAAAAAAAGTCAGTTTTCAAAATAGAGAAAGAGCATTTACATTGAGGAATTCTCTAGACCTGCCTGAGAAGGTTGCACTTCCAAGAAGGCAGAGAAGTAATATATGCCTCAAAAAGAAACTTAGCTTAGCATTGAGAATAAAAACACAGAAACACATATTACAAATATTAACCCATTTTATACACTGAATGGCTATGACTCCGTAACTTTTATTGCAAGGTACAAGTATTCATGTATTTTTTTCCACATTTGTTTTAAGTAAGACTGTAAAAATAAAGTAAGGAAAAGCATGAAGTACAGTTAATACTGCCTAAAGAGGGAAGTTAAATACAGGCAGAATCAAATAGTGTCAAACCATGCCAAGCAATTTCTAAAGCAATCTGAAGTCTGCTGGTAAGTTGCTGACTGAATTTTAGTGGTACATGAATTTTTTTATTTGCATGTCCAAAACGGCATGTGTGTTCTGCAGGTCTTGTGTTGTATCTGTAGGCTCTTTGTGGACATTTTGCATTTAAAACAGTACTAGATGGCTGTGCTGAGACCACTGGACTAAATTCTAGATATCTGGTTATCACAGACTTGACAACCCTTCATATACCATCTTGGAGCAGCCCAGAAGAGCAAAGACAAAAATTTAAGTAAAAGTGATTCTTGGTTTAGATGGCTTAAAATAATAAAATGTGAAGAATATCAAAGCTTTTTTTATTATTACTCTTCCTAGATGGAAACTATAAAGTCTGTGATCTAAAATGTCTCTTACAATCCATGGCTGCACTATCCTATTACCAAGAGAACAAATATGAGCTGAAAGAATAAATCATGCTGTGCATGGGTGATCAATAGATTTTATAATGTGGTCTAAACAGTAACAAATCTTCGATAATGAACTACATTGCTGGTGCTTCAGCAACCCTCAGATGAACAAGACAATAATCATCTTTGCAATTTATGAATTTTTCTGCCTTTCTAAACAGGATATGATGATACAGGATATGATATCAGTTCTAAACTGATATGGTGATGGCCACTCATGTTTACAATTCTGCATCATGTTGTTTAATTGTCATTTTATGATTTCTTATCGTTTCTGTTATTCAGCTGTTTTCTACTGGCACATCTTCTCTTTTATAGTCAAGGCAATTTCAGAGATTTGTCTTGCTCTCAGCAAATTTGCTGGCAGACAGCAAGTCAGACCTATGTTTATTTTCAATGTTGAATAGCTCCTGGGAAGACCTTACGATGGCAATCCATGTCATTTACAACACTTTCTGATACTTCAGTGACGAATCAAGTGCTACTAGTTCAATACTGCAAGCTGTAGCAATGTGTTTATCTTCTAAATCTGTGGGCTGAGACTAAAATAATCAGCATTAGTTATTCAGCAACATAAAAGAAGTGATGAGTTTTCAATCACTATAAATCTAATCCATGTAAAATACATTTTAAATATAACTAAGATGAGCTAAATAAGCTCTTCTTATTGTTATCAAAGTATTTTTTTCACCTTCAGTGTCAGTGTCTCTTTTCTCCATCATTTATGAGATCTTTGATTAACTGCTATGCAATATCCTACAGATGCTTTGTGCAACCCTACTGTTACTAATGCTTGGTGTTTACCACAAGATGGCCTGTCATTGTTGTTTTTCCTTGGTGACAATTAAAATTATTTTTTGTACACTCCTAAATCAAACTTCAGGGTTGTCAATATTCTAACCAATTAATTTCTGAAAGAACAGTAGTGTTTCTCTTCCTGATTTTACTAAGAAAGAACAAAACATGAGGCTAGCAAAAAACGTAGATGAGAACTTGTTTATGTATTGCATTTATTCAGATGATCCTTCATACCAAGTACATATATACATTATTTTTAGATAATAGTGTATTTAACCAAATAATTACTAAGTGATGTAAGATAACTATCAGATCATTGCTTTACAAGATTTGCTCTCTTCCCTTCCTTTAACCTTTCTCTTCCTGAGAGCCATGGGTAGTTGTAAATGATAAAGAAGTTCCAAAGTCTCAATTAGTCCAGTGGATTACTGACTTTAAAATAAAAGTCAAATGTATATACATGCCTTGTTTACTAGAACAAAGAGAACAAAAGAGAAATCTACTTTTTTATTCCTGGACATTAATCAGATTTGATGGAAATATTGCACAGAATGAAATAGAATTTGGATTAGATTTTAAACCAGCCCTGCAATTCTTATCCTTAAGAGTTTTAGCAAAGTGTCTTTATACTATTTGTACCTTAGAAAATAATTTGAAATAAATTTCTATGGAGCTGTTGTGAAACAACTACACTTTCTTAAGTTTACAGAAGATGAATGTTCTATAAATCTGCTAAAGGAGGAAATGCATGGTTCTAAATGCTGACTGCTGCCTTTTGAAACATGGTACTCAATGCAGAGATAGTCTAAGAAATTAAAAATCCGGTATTAGCAGTGGGCCAACAAGTTCTGAAGTCCTATAATTGATATAATTTACATTCAGGTCTGCTTTCTGCAGTGGGTTTGAGCTTCAAAAGCCAAACAGAGCCCGCAGGAAGGTAACTGAGCTGTAACTGCAGTACCAGGAGGGGTCGCGTTGGCCATTCAGGAATGGCTTTGTTGTCTGTTATAAACGACAATTCTCCAATCTTTCGTTCAGGAAATTTATTGGAAAATGACAAAATGAAAATCGAGCAGAGCCACAATCAAAAGGCAGTTCTGACCCTGGGTGTCGAAGCTGGATCAGAACCAGAGACACGGTCTCTCCTGGACCAATGTCCCCCACGGTTCCGAAGCCAGTTCTTACACTGTTCTTCGTGTCCCGAGGCTGTCTATTGTTCAGTCCAGTTTTTAGATATGCAGATAGGTTTATTTTTTCTGAGGTTTGCTTGATGAACAGAGTTCTGGGAAGGTACACTTCTTGGGCAGGGCATTGGGTTGTGTCCTTGATGAGTAGATATGATGCTTATCTGGTTTTGATTGCTGAGTCGTTGGCCTTGCCCAGCTCCATCGAAGTCCTGCTACACCCTGCATTGTGCTGCAAAATACCTTATCTTTTGGGTTTCGGGAGGAGGATGGGATAGTTCCTGCCCATTCAGTCGCGAACAAAATTTGTACAGGGGGGTAGCTAAGGGATACAGTTTAACTATATACATAGTTGCTTTAATAAAACATTGAATTAACCATACATATATAACATTGTCCATCACCGATGTGCCCGCTCCTGCTGCGTGCTGCAAGTCCTTCCCTCGCAGTGACAGCAGGAGCTGCTCCCTGCTGCCGGCCAGCTCCTTTGCCTGGAGTCCCTTCCCGTGCTGACAGTATAAGCTCCCTCTTGCCTTGAGTCAAATGCGTGCCTGCACCTTGGGCTGGGTTTGCCACATCTCTTTTTCCAAGCATTAGACTCCCAGGCTTCTGCCCCAGCCCAGGGACATTTGTTGTTTCCATCACCAGCTAGTTTTACACGATGAGAGGAACCATTTTGGTTTTACTTAAGAGGTGAATCATTAAGGTTGTGGGGCTTTCTTGTACACAATGTCCTATTAAGACCAAACCCAAGCTGTTCCTACACCTTAGTTTGTGGCTCTTCCTACACCATCTATTTCACTCTGCATGACTAAAGAAAATCTATCGTTTTCCTTGTTAAGTTTAGGCTACAGCTTAATGCAAATAGGTGTTAAAAGAAAGTAAGTGCCATAATCCCCTTACATTTTCCCCCTCCCCAGCCACGGTGCTTCGTGAGGAGGTTCTAGAGGTGGAGCACAACTCACAAATAACCTCAAACTGATGTTTCACAGACAAGACAGGTTCTATAACGCACAGATTGACAGACTTGTAAGGAATTGGGTGCCACAGCCTGTCATACACTCATCAAAGCATAAGGATCAGTGAAGAAATAGGGACAAACATTGATGTGGTCACTCCTCATGGAAACAAGAAGTGCCCCAAAGCCAATACCAGATTAAAAAGGAAATTTATTACAAATTTCTACAGCTGCACTGCTTGTACACAATGACCAATTGCAGTTAGATGGCTACACAATGGTACAACTCTGCTGACTCTATATATAAAAGATAGAAATATGCATTCAAGTACATTACAGGTTACTAAGTACTGCCTGCATATATACAGGTATGTTGTATATAAAGAACCAAACATCGACTGAATTATCTGAATATCCACGGAGCAGGAGTTCTACACTCAGTGGAATCCCAGAGTTTTCTCAGAGGCCTTTGCAGCGAGTTCTTAACCAACGTGTGGCTCTGCTGCCATCCCAAATCCACGCTTTCCTTGCCCAGCCTGAGTGCAAGTAGGGCATGTGCTGGGCATGGCTGGAGATTTTCATGGCCAGAATCCTCCAGTATTTACATCTGCTCATTCTTTGGATAGCACAAATGACAAAACATTCACCCCAGCTGACAAATGTCATTTCTTGTAGATGGCTACAGCTGCACTGCTGATTGACAAATACACAAGAATCAATTTCAGCTGAAAAATGTCATTTATTGAAAATTGCTATACCTGTGCTGACAATACAGAACTATACAAGTCTCAATTAAGGTTAAAAAAAGGAATTTATTAGATTATTACAACCAGTCTATATAAAAACATACAAATACCAACTTCTGATTAAAAAACCCTTAATTTATTGCCAAACACTACAACTCTCTATCCACCAAGATCAATTAGATGTTTAACAACTTACATTTATGGTATATTACTACATTTAGAAATACTATTTTTGTATTTCTGTATGGGCTTAAAGCCCATATATGTTTAAATGGAATTAAATACTTATATATGGACATACATAAAAATACATATATAACTCTAGAACCATCTACAAATGTAAATATAGATTAAACATTACATCTTACATACTATATGTATATAAAAGTAGGTATATAAACCAAACCTATCTATAAATATACAAATATCACTGTATGAATCTAAAAATCTATCCAACTGCATCACCACAAATATACAGCTATACATCCTGACACATATGTAAATGTAACTAAATAGAGAGCAATAGATCAATATACATGTACAAATATAAAAATAGACATATCCACTGATACAAATACCAATATACCTAAAGAGCCATATACATATAACTGCATCAATAGATATACCTACACAACTGTAAACCTAAGAAATGGAACTGAACACAGATATAACATACATGTATACTTAGATACATATATACACATATATGTAACTACAAACATATATGTAAAGATACACATACATATATACATAGTACATGTACAAATATAACAACAGACATACAGAAATATTTCTATACAAATAGCAACCAACATATATAAATATGTGAGCAAGTCCACACATCTTCAAACAGAACTATGAAGAGGGATCCCAGCTGCCCCATCCTCAAAGCCTCTCCCTCTGTGGCTTCCTCCTGTGCAGAGCAGCTCTCCTCGCCAGGGACAGCAGATGGGACATCTGGAAAGCAAAGGGAACACTGAGTCAGTATCGGGACGTTTCCCTTGGCAGCACCTGCACTTCCATCAGGGAAGGGCAAATCTCAGAGCCTCCCCAGGAGGGTTAGAAAGAAAAAGCAGGCCAAGCTGGCCAGGGTGTGGTGAGCGCAGCCGCGGGCGGGACGGTCCCGCAGCCCCCGGCATTGCCCGGCACAGCCGGCACAGCTCCCGGGCGCTGCCGGCACAGCTGCCTTGCCCAAGGACAGCCCCTGTGCCAGCCGGGGCAGCTGCGCTGAGCAGCCCCAGCACGGGCAGGGCCCGCTCCTGCCCAGCCGGGCACTGCCCACGGCCAAAGCCCACGCCACCCTCACCCCCACCCTGCCTCACCGGCCCTGTGGCCTCAGCCGGGGTCTCAGGTGGCAGCACAGGTCCCTGTTCGCTGCTCTTGTTCGTGGTTCTCGGCTTCTCCCTGCTGGCTCCTCTCAGTCTGCGGCCGTCTTCAAGGTCTTCAGTGCAGCTGTGGCAAAAGGGGAGGCTCTGGAATTGGTTCCAAGGCCTGGCAGAGTTGCAGTCCCGGACCCCTCCGTGCTCCCTGCTGGCACCCTCCATCCCCTCAGCCCCGCCGTCCTCTCGGCAAGCCCCCAGCCCCCTTCAGTTTCTTCAGACCCCCACAGACCTCTCACCCCACTCAGTCCTTTCTGACCCATCCTATCCCCTCAGACCCACCTCCCCCCTCAGCCTGTGCCACTGCCCTGTTACCTCAGTACCACCATTGCCCTCTGCTCTCCCATACCCCTCAGTCCCCCCAGCCCCTCAAGGTCACCGTCCCTTCAGCGTCACCGCCCCCTCAGCCCCCTCAGCCCCCTCAGTCTCACCGTCCTTCCGCAGCTCCTCAGGGGACACTGCCTGGGGCCACCGGCAGCTCCCACCGCTCCAGGGACACCCGGGGCTGGAACTGCTGCCCTGCCCGGCCTGGCCGCCAGCTCGGACCCAGCACAGGAAGAGGGGACAGAGGGGGGACAAGAAGAAAAGCAAAAGGTGAAAAAGGCAGCTGAGGGGAAGGAGGTAAAAATGCAGCCTAGGCCTACACAGCTCAATGTATGTATCTAAAATTCATATTCCTCTGACTAAATACTATGTGCATTTATAAATATGAATATAACTATATATATATAAATGTTACTCTATACATACATACATGTAAATCTGAAAATCTGTAAATGTAACTACATTCATATAAATAGAATTCTATCACATCCATAACTATATATATGGATTTAACTATATAGATGTATAAATATATGCACATATAAACACAACTCTATGAATCTATAAATGTAACCCTATGGATCTATAAATAAAACTATAGAAATCTCAAAATATATCTATAAACAGAGGGATTCCACCTGTCTGATGGTCACAGGCTCTCCCTCTGGGCCTTCTCACGCAGGGCAGCCCTCCTGGCAAGGTAGATCAGATGGATATCTGGGAAGCAAATGGAACACTGAGTCAATATTGGCCTTCTTTCATCTTTCCCTTTGGAAGTAAGTGTCCTTCTATCAAAGACTGTAAAAGATGGTGGAAAAAGCAGACTCTCACTTGGGAATTGCAGGATCCTTGAAAGAGCAGGAATCCTTCCAAGCTTTCAAAACATCTGAAGTTTTGAAGTATCCCAATTAACTCACAACACTTGCACTGCAAATGGCACCCATGACAGCTTGAAACACAGCCAGTCCCAGCTCCCAGTAAAGAAGGCCAACCTTGTTCTTTCTCTATGCCACAGACAGACCTCAGTCCTCACTGAAATGGCTAAAGCTGAAAGGTGCTGTGAGCTGAGTTATGAACTAGCACCATTCCCTGCCATCTACAAAGTGCTCTCTGCAGTGAGCAGCAGCTCCTCCAGCACCACCACCACCAGCTCTGGGATGAAGAGCAGGGAGGGAAAGAGTTCCCTACGAGGCCTGAAGGCTGCACCAGCTTTGCTCAAGAATGCAGATCCAAAGTGCTCTCTCTCTCCTATTAGTTCTTGTGAATTTGCAGTAATTTAAGTTTTCCTTGGAAAAACCTTCTTTTTCTTTGAAAACTTTCCACTGGATTTGTGACTAAGGATTTGTTTGTCCTCAGAGCTTGTATTTTTAATGTATCTCACTATAGCTATCATCAGACTGGTACTACATTGATTTAATGCTTGGAGACAAAAAGCTTGAATTTCTACACTGACTTTTTGCTGGGGTTTTCCTCTCTTGCTTCAAGAGTCACTCAGTGTTGCCTCCAGAGCACTGTCACCCTGCAGCAAAGTTATCCATGGATTTCAGCACAAAACTGGGACATGTGGGTTGCTGACACAATTCCCACAAGGTCAGGTTTATTCCCTGCTCTCTTGCCACAGCAGAGGACTCCGTGTCAGAGCCTCTGGAGAAACACGGAGGGCAGGACTTGGGGAGATTGTGCCAGTGCAGGATTGGAACTAAAGGCAACAGGAAGCACCAACCCTGCAGACAAGAACTCAACTCTTCTGATCTCCCTCCCTGTCAGAGGCAGGCTCAGAGCAGGTGTCTCACACCTCTCTAAACCACTGTGGGCTCTCCCTTACCAAGCTCCTCCTCGGGCTCCTGGGAACTGTTCCCGCAGCTCCCGGTGCCAGCTGAAGCTCCCTCTGCACCAGCCTTGTTCACAGGCTCCTGTCCTGAAGACTCAGGGGCAGCACTAATATTGTCCTGAAAAAAAACACAGGAAGAAAGAAACCCAAAGATCACTCGCTATTTTCTGCAGGGACACAATAGTTCAGAGCCTGCAACATTTCCTTCTCTTGAGGAAGAAAATGCTTTTGAAAACTGGTATGTGTGACTTTACAGAAGACAAAAGGTCATCACTCTTTGCAATAAGATATGAGCAATTCCAAAAAATTCCCCTCCCCACTTCGAGTCTGCCCCTTCTCAATAATAAATCTACAGCAGGCAACGGGTCTGCATATTACATGAAATTGGGAAATCCTTTGGCAAAGTTGTACAGTAATATGCAAAAAGGCCTGTGCCAATACAGCAACTGAATGCTCCAGGCAGGTCTGGGAAGAGGCAAGAGTTAAGAGAAAGTGGATTCCTAAGTCAAAGAGAGAATCTGTCAAACAAAAGGACTAATGGTCCATGATTGAACTGCTCCTCAACACAGAAGAAGCCCCTGGGCTTAAAGGAATCTTTAAGCATTTCATGACCAGCGTCAATTTTGTCCTCCTCACCAATCACACAAGTCATGGGGCCTCAAAACCAACACATCTGCTCCCTAAAGACACCAGGGCTCACACACTTTCATCCCTTGCTCCTAACAAGAAGTCTTGGCCCCAAAGCCCTTCAACAGTCAAAGAGATTTGACTTCTCAAACACTGCCCAAAAGCTGTCAAAGCTGACAATGTTGAATGTGGGGGTGACACTGAACACATGGAACGGGTGCTAAGGAAGGAGTCCTGCCAGCTCCTGGCACAGGGATGTGCTCCTCCCTCCACAGCCCTGAGCAGAACACTCTCATCCAGGCTGCAGCTTTGCAGGGACTGCATGGGAACACACATCTCTTCCCACAGAGATGCCCAAGAGCAAGGTGGCTGAGCTCTGGAACATGGAGAGCAAGACTGGCCAGTCTGCCCAGCTGAGGATTTCCCAGATGGAAACTGGACTGCAGGCACCAGGTTACTGAGAGGACAAGGAAGCTGCAGCTCCAGCCCATCCCCACACACGGCTCTGGGAGCGCCTACACGCACGGCAGGGCTCACACAGCAGCAGCAGCTGCAGCCCAGCCCTTGCTTTGCCTGGCCCTCCAACCCAAGAGAGGCAGAGCCCACATCTGCTGCTGGAACAGAGGCACCTCTTGCATGCCTCTCTCAGCACGGGACACTGCCTTCAGTGGCAATTTCCAAACACTCCTCTCTTCTTTCCCATCAAACAAAGCCTGTTAAAACCTACAAAGCGTCCACTTCCTCACCACAAATGCCCCCTGCCTTTGCCCCACGGGAGGGATTCTTCCCAGGAAAACCAGCACCCAAACCTGGCCAACACCTCTCATCCTCACTTAAGGGGTATCCCCCACTTCATTCCCTCTTCTTTAGGAAATCTTGCTTTACCAAGCAAATCCTTCCCTGTCCATTCACAGCTGAATTGAAGAATGCTTTGCTTCTCACCAATGCAACCACATTCAAAAGCTCACAGTCCAGCCCCTTTTATCCCTGTCCAATGGAGTTTACCTGAGCAGAGGGAGACTTTTCCGGCAGGGATGGTGAAAGCATCTCCTCCAGAGTCTCAAGCACAAGGTCCAGATCCAGCGGCGGCAATTCCTCTTGCCCAGGAGTATTCCAGAGCCAGCTGGGGGCTGTCCATGCTGCATAAGCAGCACTGCAAGCTGGAGCACTGGGGGCTGAAATGCTCGGTGTGGCTGCAAGAATCCAAACACACTGGTCAGGCTCCAGAATGTGACTTTGGGACGCAGAGCTCTATTGCTGCCTTGGATCAAACATCACAGGAAGCACACAGCAACCTCAATTCCAGAAATGTATTCCAACTTCCCAGGGAATTGGAAGACTGAGTTCTTCCTATGAACAAGTATTTATTCTAATTGATGTGTATCTATATGAAAGGATGGATTGTAAAACTGATACAGACACACACACACACACAAAGACTTTATAATTACAGCCTTTATCTCTCCCCAGTAGCTTTTGGATTTGGTACCTTCTGAGTTTCTCATCACAAGAGACCACAAAAAGTGGATTCACCCAGATTTCCCTGCCAGATCTGCAGACACACATGCTGAAATTACACTGGGAGTTTATTCTAGAAAGAAACCTTGTGGGTGAGGCCATAATCTGCAGCTGCAACTGGCCTGGGGACACACAGAGCTCACAGAAATTTAATAGCATTATTTGCAGGAGAGACAACCTGTAAATGTAGCAACGTACAGCTGGTCTACAGTTGGGCATAATGAATCTGATCACAACAGACCCAATCTGGCTGACCTGGCTTGTTCTAGAAGTTCCTAGGGGAACAAAGACCTCAGCCAACCCCATCTAAGCCTAAAATCTGGATGCAGACCACCTAACTGGCCAGAGATCTGTGGCAGAGATTCACAGCCAACAGGCTTTCAAAGCCTAGGAAATTCAAACTTGCTATAAAAGGGATCCTGGAACAATCAAATTAAGCTGTTGCTCAGAACTCAAGAAGTTACTGTGTTGTGCATCTGCCTCCAACCCACGACCCTCATGTTACAAGTAAACTCTGCTATATCCTATCAGGGTCCTAGCCTGGCTTCATTCAAAGAAAAATGGTCGTTCACCTGACATTGACCAATTGTGGTCAAATGTCTTTTGCCTCACCCTTTGACCCCTACAGAGAGACGGTATGGAAAATGGCCAGAACACCCTCCAAATCTGCAGCAAGGACAGGAAAAGCAGACTGAGAATTCTCTGGCATTCACGGTCCTATTTCCTAATACACTTGACACTTTCTACCTGATTCTCACTTTGAGATCTACCCATGACAGAACACTGTGGGAAAGCACTTCAAAGGGTCAATTTCCTGGATCTGTCTGAAAAGGAAGGGTAGAAACTCTTTCCCTACCTGATGCATGGCTGGCTGGCGGGTGCTGCTCTGAAGATGTGCAGCTGCTGCTCTCTCCAAGGGCCCTGCAAGCGGCTTCAGGGTCGATTTGAGTCCGGCGATCCACGAGCTCAGGGTGGTGTTTGAGGTCCACGCGAACCAGTGGAATGGTGAGCTTGCGGAGATTGAATTTGTGCACGAGCTCTCTTGATGGTTCCACTGGTGAAGCTCCGAGAAGTCCAGAGGTGGCACAGACTTTCTTGGCAGGTGGTGGGCATGTCTCGGGCTCCTGAGCAGCTGCACTTCTCCGGGAAGAGCCTGGAGGCAGCTCTGAATCCTCAGGTGTAGCAGTGAGGTTCAGGTGTGAGGGAGCTGTGTAACAGTGAGGGAAGAAGAAAGGAAGCAAAGGGAAGGCTGGGTCACTACTGGTGTATGTATGTGTTTCCCTTGGCAGCAACTGTACTTCTGTCAGGGACGACAAAAGCTCCCATCCTCACAAGCAGGGTGAGAAAGAAAAATACCCCAACATGTTCTGGAGGTTTTGATGCCTATATAACCTAAGTCAAAGTTGCAAAGTTCTTATTTTGCATGAGTTATAAGACATGAATATGTCCTGATATATCTATATAACCTGATTATCAATATAACCTAAATCCTGACTTTTCATTTATCTATATAACCTGCTATCAATATAACCTGAATCATAGCTTTTTATATCTATATGACCTGAACCATAACTTCTTATACCTACATAACCTGATATAAATAACTTTCTCTACAATGTAGTGGCTATTATATGGTAAACTACTTGCTTAATGCTGAAGAGAGGGGAAAATAAAAACCAAAAAAACTCACCAGGTGGATAGTTTCAGAAATGGGTAAGTATAAGTACTAATGAGAAATTGGCAAATGTAAAGCCAATTAACCACAAAATGAAGAATTTAGACCAGTTAGGACCAGACAAACCAAGGCACACCGTAACTGCGCATGCTCTGAAGACAAAGTGGAAAATTTCAGACGCAAAGAAGACTTTGGAAGCCTTCATCAAAGACCCCCGACAACCCCCGAATTGGGGAGGTGCAAGCACAATGCAAAATAACTATTTATAAGCATGAGATCATACTATGCACATTAGTTCTGGCAAGTGTATGATGATGTTATAATGACATAGTAATACTAAGCAAGATTTACTGTATAAATACATCACAGCACTTGACAAAGGTGGGTGAGTTAGGAGGAGAAATCCCCCTCACCTCCAGCACTGCAATAAACAAATATCTGCATAGACACCGGTCTATGGGGTTTTGTTCCCAGTCTATCTTTCACGCATCACTTTACAATAACCAATTCCTTGTCTACTTAGATCTCCGGTATCCGTTCAATCTGTCTGGGAAAACTGTCCCGCTGCCATTCCTTGGCAGGGAGGCAACTGCCAGAAACCCAACTGCCAGGTCTCTTCCCCTCTGCTCCAGAGGGACAGGAGGCTCCCCCCCGCTGGGCCTGACCACGACCGAGCCCTCGGCTCACACGCACTCACAGAGAATTCCCCAAGCATCCCAGGGCCGCGCAAGGAGCAGCGCCAGCCACGGCGCAGGGCTGGGCCAGCTGCACGCCGACCGGGCCAGGGTGTGGCGAGCGCAGCCGCGGGCGGGACAGTCCCGCAGCCCCCGGCATCGCCCGGCACAGCCGGCACAGCTCCCGGGCGCTGCCGGCACAGCTGCCTTGCCCAAGGACAGCCCCTGTGCCAGCCGGGGCAGCTGCGCTGAGCAGCCCCAGCACGGGCAGGGCCCGCTCCTGCCCAGCCGGGCACTGCCCACGGCCAAAGCCCACGCCATCCTCTGCACCCGCAGCTCCCACCCCCGTCTCACCGGCTCTGGGCTGCCAGGCGGGGAAGGCGAGCAGCGGCCGGTCCGTGCGGAGCTGCTGGAAGCGGCTGGGCTGGCGGCTGCGCACCTCCAGCCCCGCTGCCAGCCGCTGCCTGTTGGCCCTGGTCAGGCGCTTGATGTTGAGGAGGAGGTCGGGGCGGTCGCGGCGAAAATTGGGGTTCTTGAAGTGGAGCCAGCCCCCGGCATCGCCCGGCACAGCCGCAGCCAACCCAGCCCAGCACCTTTTGGAAGCCGTACAGGTTGAGCTGCCGCACGAAACTGCCGAAGTGCGTGGCCTTGAACGACTCCGGGGCTGCCCCGGGTGCTGCCCCCGCCCCTTCGCTGCCCCCCTCGTGGGCGTCGGCCTGGCTGAGCAGCTCTCGCTCGAAGAGCGAGCGGTCGATGAGCAGACCCTGGCCGTGGCTGTCCCAGCGCACGGAGCGGACGCTGGGGCTGTTCACGAGGCGCCACAGCTTGGCGGGGAAGGTGCTGGCGTTGAGCCCAGCGGGCAGCGGCAGCTCTGCCATGGTGTCGGTCACCGACTGTGGCCACAACGGCCGCAGCGCAACGGCCGCGGCTGCGCCGGCGGCGCGCGGCCTGAGGGGGGCGCTGCGCTCGGCCCCGCGCGTGCCCGGCGCGGCCCCGGCGCGGGCCGGACTCGGCGGGGACGAGCGCCCAGAGCCGGGGCTGTGGGCACAGCGCGGGCGCGGCGGCTCCCGGGGCCGGCCGGGCACGGCGGGGCACGGTGAGGTGCGAACCCTTTCCTTCCCTGGCTGCAGTCACCCTGCCTTTGCTTTCCAGCACAGCCCTAAACCACCAAGGCGAGGTAAAGAAAAGGCTGCTTCAAAGACAGTCAGCCACCGGCAGGTATTGATGCGTGGGGTTATTCCTCCTCAGGCACAAGACTGAGCATTTCCCTTTGTTGAACTTCATCAGTTTCCCCTCAGGCCAATTCTTTAGCCTTTCAAGGTCCCTCTGAATGGCAGAAGCAGTTGGTGTATCAGCCACTCCTGCCAGTTTCGTATTGTCTGCAAACTTGCAGAGGGTAAACTGCTCCTGCAGCCAGGCCATTAAAGAAGACATTAAAGATTATCTGCCCCAGTATCTGCCCCTGGGGGTCAGAGCACTAATGACTTGCCTTGAGCTGCTCTTTGTCTTACTATTGACAATCCTCAGGGCTCAACTATCCAGCCATTTTTCAGTCTTCCTCCCTGGTCATTTTGACAGTTTGTATTTAAGGATGTTGTAGAAGACAGTCTCAAAGGCTGGGGTAGACATCATCCACTGCTCTACCCATAGCCTATCAGTTTGGCTGTCCTATCACAGGCATCAGGTAGGTTAACCATTACTCCTGTTATAAATGGCTAATGTAGCAGTTGGCTGTCGCTACAATTTAGTTATTTTAGTTACAAGATCGTAATTATTTGAAAATATTATTGTAAGTTTTTAACTGCTTTTTGAGTGTGGAATGTTTGTAATTGCTTATAGACAATGCAAAAGAGGAAGCAAGAGTTTTATAGAATATAAGACTTGCTTGCTATTGCAAAGTATATATTTTAAATATGCTTGCTACTGCAAAATATATATCTAAAATAGCAAAAGCGAAAACCAGAAACTACAAAAGGAGAAGTACCAAGCTTAAAGTGGCATCAGAAGATAGTCAGAAGACCACCCTAGACTGCTGATGTCTGCAACTATTGAGTGCTGCAGAGATCTAGAACAAGACTTGTGGTCAACAAGCCCAAAATAAAACCATACCATCATTTAAAGAAGAAATGGAACGTAACCGTATAAAAAGACTGCTCACTAAGGAAGTAGGTGTGCTGGCTTTGCCAGGCACCCAGGCCTGCTGCTTTTGCTTTAAGTATATTTATTCCTTATTGCCATTTCTTAAACTCTTAAACTTTAAAAGGAGCGGGCTTTGTTTCTCACAACTCCCAATCAACTTCTTCTCCATTTGTTTGGAATAGTTTCCAGGATTAGTTACTCCATCACCTTTCCAGGGATGGAGGCAAGGCTGACTGACTGACCTGTATTTTCCTGTATTGTCCTTCTTACTTTCTTTGAAGACATCACTCTATTATAGCAATTCTGGCTGTTTATAGCCAGTCAGTTCCAGGAAAAATAACCAGTAAGAAAAATGAAGCTCTAAATACAATCTATTAAATTCTTCTTAGTGCTACCATTCTATGCCACAAGAAAGGTCTTGCTTTCTTTCCAGTATTAGACAGCTGATTAAAAACAAAAACCAAACCAAAACAAAACAATAAAAACCCAAACAAGACAAAAGTCTCTCTTAATAGAATATAATTATGGCTATTTTTCAGAAGACACATAACTTAGATTTTCTTTCAGGATTAAACAGAGATTAAAGGACTTGAGAGCTTCCAGAAATTGTTGTTGTTGTTGTCTCCAACTGTTTGGAAAACTTAGAACATGGTGAAGACATAGTGCTTTTGACAATCCCATTCTGAAGTTTTGTAGGCTTATATTACATATAAAAGTGCCTAAAGAATTTTAGATATCTTGTAGCACAGATTCCTCACTTTCAAAATGAGGAAATGTCAGAATTTGTTAGATCTTCTATTTTTTTATGTTGTTTTTCTGATTCCCACATTTTTACATGCATATGTATCTTTTAGTATCATGGTCACATACTCCATTTTCCTTCAGATCCCAAAGTCATCAGTGCTCAGAGTAGCCAATGAACAAGTAATCAATATTCTTTTTCATCTCTTTTATTTAATAATAAACTCAGACACCATTGGTCTTTTGGGAATTGAGCACAATACTTGTATGCAAAGTTTGCAGGGAATATTTACTATCAAGCCCAGTGAATTTTTTCTTCTCTCCTTCTCCTTTCCCCTTTTCCTTCAGCTCTTGCCTGACCTCAGAGCCCTTTCTCCTCCTCTCAAGTCCTCTCTTTGTTGCACTCCAGTGAAGCTCTCACCTGCGGGTTCCCCGACGTATGGCAGCACAAGTCTTCAAGCAGCAAACCCAAGCTCTGGCTAAGAGCACAGACACTCCATCAGCCAGCTCAGCTTTCAGCTGCCACGGCAGCAGCACAGCAGGAAAGGGGTGGAAGAGAGAGCTGAGGACGCTGACAGAGCAACACTTGGGCAATCCAGGGTGAGAGTGCCTT
The DNA here is from genome assembly GCA_910950805.1 of Acrocephalus scirpaceus scirpaceus. Lineage (NCBI taxonomy): Eukaryota > Metazoa > Chordata > Aves > Passeriformes > Sylviidae > Acrocephalus > Acrocephalus scirpaceus. The sequence goes on along the minus strand of OU383776.1, from coordinate 66,097,671 downwards.
AAACTGCTATTGAATCACATTGTAGGTGACACAGGAGGCTGCTCTGCCATGGCCAGGGGCTGTGCCATCAATCCATGCAGACAGGCAGTGGAAACAGGCTCTTATGCAGGAGATAATAGGCTCCATCCATACCAAAACTTTGTCAATCTTGCTAAAAGCTCTCTTTGTCCTTCTGTCTTCACATTGACAGTGGTTTGGGTAACAGAATATAGGTGACATGAAACAATTGATTATAACTTGTAAACAAATTTCCATGGGTTTTTTGTTTGCTTGGGTTTTTTTGGTTTATTGTGGTGTTTTGGTTAGGTTTGGGGGTTTTTACACGGATGTGAGGCTTAAATGTGTCATAAAGTTCTTGAGCATTCATCAGGCTCTACAGTGCCCTCCGTGGGGATTTCCTTGGCTATACACAAGCTCAGAGACCAGCATGTGGCAACTCAGGCCAAGCACAGAGGACACACAGGATGAGTCTGCAAGGTGCTGTGTAACAATAGGCACTGTTAGCTGTTATCCAATGCATAAGAACTACATACTGTCTCTGCTTCAGATTCTCCTAGTAATGGACACTGTTCTTGTTTTGTAAGATGCAGCACTCTTAAACCTCTATTACACTATATCTGTATGAGCATTCACCCAAGATGTTTGCTAAAAAATTTTTGTTCCAGCTGAAAAGCACAGGGTACGCAATGCCCTGAGCAATAGCAGGAGATAAATGGACATCTACAGACTTCAGGAGCAGAAGCAGCATTAAATCTATGACAATGTGTAGATGTGAAAATACAGAAATCCATGAATAGCTGCACAGCCCACACATCTCTGCTAGGTTCTGCAGAATGGCATCAAAGAATGCACAGGTATCAAGACGATGAACTGGTGCTGCACTTATTTGTCAGTCAGCGGAGTTGTGGGAGGCAGAAATAAACGTGATTTTGGAACAAAAAGAAGAAAGGAAAGACAAATTCCAGATGGAGACAGAGTGGCACTGCTCTGCTGACCCAAGCAAAACAGGGAGCGAGTTGCGCATTACTAGAAAAGAAGAGTTTTGTAAAAGGAAGCCATGCTATGCGGGGGTTCTTTCCACAGCACACAGAGTTTAGAGCATGACTATACATCAGGTTTAAATATTCCAGAAAAGTGTTAGAAATAAGTCCTTTGCATATGATTATTTACACATACCCATAAACATACTCAGGAATGAATAAAGAACCTGCACCACTACATGTATCATTAAGCAAGATACTCTGTAGACTGCATAATTATATATGATACTTCCAAACATTTAAAGATTTTTTCCTCTGTTTGCTTCTTTAAAACTCACAAAATGTAATGAAATTCTCTTTTAAAACTGCAGAGACTGCTGCATGTCTAAGCAAGCCATTATTTTCTTGCTCATAATCATCTTTTCCCTGTCAGAGTCACTGATGCAATAATTGCTTATCCAAACTTGAAACAGTTCATGAATCACCCTGAAAATAAAATAAATATTAATGAGCCAGTTTCAATGGAATTCATGTCCTCTGCCTCCTAAAGCTGAAGGACTGTATTTATTACATGTCAGAATGAAGTCTTGATACCTAATGAATGGGAAAATAAGATATATACTGAGTAGATCACCATGTTTCAAGGGCTCATTGCATTTTAGTCTTTTTTGACCCAATTAGTGATCAAAGAGTGAAAGGACTGGTCAATTATAACAGAGAAATTAGGTGAAAGAGATGTCTAGGTCTGGTGCAGTTGTGAAGTGTGTGGGTTTTGAAGTTGAGAAGTGATTCCATATCAGCATGATCTTCAAACAAACACATCAGCAACAAATACCATGACATAAGAAATGTTGTTATTCCTAACATGGAATGAAGGAGGAGGAGAAGGAAGGCATGGAGTTTTCAGGAGTATCTGTGGGGAGACAGAGAGAGATAGTACTGAAGGCAATCTTATCCTTGATATATTGCAGCTGTGTTAATTATCCAAGAGTGAGAACAGCCTGGCCCTCCCAGCTATGGGTGTGACAAAGAGTGAGTTAGCTAGGAGAGAGTTCATTTCGAGTTACTTAGAGTCTGCTAGCTGTGCTGTGAAGAGGAAGGGACAGGAAGTCGTGCTAGGGACAGAAAGAGTAAGACAAACAGGGTTAGGCGGCCGTGATAGAGACAGAAAAGAGTGAGCTAGGGCAGCAGAAAGAAGAGAGAAGACTATAGAGAAAGAGCCAGAGCTGTGTGGAGCTGCCCTGTGAGATTGCTAAAGAGAACAAGTACAAGAGACTTCTAAATAACAAAGAGCTGATGCTTGAAACCTTCTGATGTTTTTACTAAAGCACTTTGAATGCAGTGTCCATCTCAACAACCACAGTATCCAAAGAAAGCACTTTCTTCTGGATCAATATGGAATTTTCATTAAGCAAAAACACAAGTGGAGAGCTCTTCACCCATTCAATTTTTTACAAAAATTCGGTGAAAAGATACTATTTTGGGGTAAAAACTTTCATGTTGAAAACATGAGTATGCTGAGAGATTTTTAAGTCTGGGTCAATGACAATTCACTGTTGAAAATCCAAGTCTAAAATCTTTCAAATTAACTGACCCCGGATGAAGTAGGAAACTCAAGTCCTTCCCTTGAACCTCTGCTTGCTTGTTCTAGCTTGTTCCTGAAAATGGTAGGCAAAGAAGATCCCACAGGAATCAAAGGAGTAACAGGCCATGTGCCTAAAAGGGAACTGTAAATCTGAAATAACCTGGAAATTAGAGAGACATCAATGAGCCACTTTTTAATCAAACTGTTAGTGAAGAACCCTTTTCCAAAGAAATGACAGCTTTTCTCAAGGAAGCTGAGCAGCAGGATATTATGGCTCATGTAGCTGGCAGGTATAAAGCAGATAAAGTAGGAAATTTATAGGAATGATCCCTAGTATTAACTGATCACAGCGGGATGAAGAACCCATTTTATCAGACTCTGGGTCTTAGTAAGAAATGAAGAAACCTCTATTTATTATATTAGGGCCTCTATTTATAATATTACGGTTGTTCATTGTCAGAGGTCATATCAGCTGCTCTAGCAGAAGGCACCGCTTTAACTTCAGCTCATCAAGTCTGGAGCAGCCCGAGAAGTGCTCCTGCACCTCAGCTGGTGCCAGAGCACAGGGACACCCGGACACCCTCTTTAGACCCGTGTGTACCATAAAACTGAAGGCATCTCCCTGAACCAAGCTATCCAATCCACCACTTAGCACAGAACATGTCACTGCCAGTGAAGTCTGCATGAAAGAATACAGAGAAAAATACAATTATGAAACATATTGGGGATGCGATATAATACAGGAAAAAATCAGATTTTGGTACTTACCTTCATAAATGAGCATACACACTACCTGTTTTCCCTAAAGTGTAGTTAAACAGTGTGCGCTTCCCAGAGCAGTATCCTAAAATTCTTCACTTCATGCATTCACAGCTAGCATAGCTCTCACACAACTTGTTTTTTCTCTTAAGTGTAAGGAAGGACAAAGTTCAAATGAACTGTGCTGTTTCCTCTGAAAGATACAAAACTATGGAAAGAATAAATTCAAAGTCATAGGTTTCTGCAATCAATCAATCGATTGATCATAACTTTTAAGATTTAAAAAAAAAGAAATCAGAGTAAGTATCACAGTTGACACTGTGATACCAGGTCCAGTCCGGCCGTGCTGAGCGTGGCAAAAATAGAGGAGCGGGAATGATGGAGTTGCCTGAAAATAGAACTTTATTAGTAGTGAAAAAACAAATGCAGAGACCGCATGGTCCAGAGAGCAACGCCCAAAGACCAGGGGTGTGGCTAACTTAACAATATATAAGGTTATCTGGGGACAGGGGTCCAATCCTGAATGAAGGACAGGGACATGACTTTGTATGGCAAAGGTCTTGAACCAATTGGGAACCAGAGACATGACCAATTTTGGAATGATGCTATTAGCATCCTGATTTCCATATCCTGCCTCCCATGGTCTCAGGTTTATGGTTTCTGCACAAGTGTCCTGGGCTAAGGTATTATCTATCTCAGGTAGCTCAGTTGCCACAAGTAAGAATTTAAAACAGTTACATGATGACAAGTTACCTATATCCCCAATGAATTTTTGCATTAGAATTTTTGAGGAGACAAACTCCTCACAAACTACGACAACTGTCTTTTCTCTATAGGGAAACACCTTACAAGTAATGTTACCACAGAATTAATAATCCATGTTTTCTTTGCAGGTGCCATTAAACACAGCCTAAAAATATATGTAACAGGAAATAATTGTAAGCTGAGTTATTACATTACAAAATGCAGCAAAGGCCTGTTGTACCTGTACATAAACATTTGCTCTCTCATCTCACGAGTCATTCTGCAAGTTGCAATAACCAGCTGAGTGCTCTCAGTAACTCCAAGTCGTTCCTGTTACCATCCTGACTGGACGGGCAAAAGTAACATTGGACAATATAAACCACCCTTCAACTTCATCAAAACTTAACTCTTAAAAGATCAGTTTCTATTTTGTGTCTTCCAGGGGAAGCAGATGTACCAAACACACAGGAGAACATGATTTTAAACAGTGCTGTCTGGTCTGGCAATTGGTATGGTCAAGAGCTGCTTTCCTCAGGAGCTGATGGATAATCTCTCTCTAAGCCTCAAGAACTGCATACTGAGTAAAGCCTGAATGGACAAACTTGCATTTCACTTGTTAGATGGTAATCCTTACATACTCGGAGGAGGCTTTAATAAAGCAGTTAAAGGATACTGGAAAAATATCCTCTCCTGACTTGATCTGTGATTTGCAGCTAAGAAAAAAAGCCAGTTTTCAAAATAGAAAAAGAGCATTTACATTGAGGAATTCTCTAGACCTGCCTGAGAAGGTTGCACTTCCGAGAAGGCAGAGAAGTAATATATGCCTCAAAAAGAAACTTAGCTTAGCATTGAGAATAAAAACACAGAAACACATATTACAAATATTAACCCATTTTATACACTGAATGGCTATGACTCCGTAACTTTTATTGCAAGGTACAAGTATTCATGTATTTTTTTCCACATTTGTTTTAAGTAAGACTGTAAAAATAAAGTAAGGAAAAGCATGAAGTACAGTTAATACTGCCTAAAGAGGGAAGTTAAATACAGGCAGAATCAAATAGTGTCAAACCATGCCAAGCAATTTCTAAAGCAATCTGAAGTCTGCTGGTAAGTTGCTGACTGAATTTTAGTGGTACATGAATTTTTTTATTTGCATGTCCAAAACGGCATGTGTGTTCTGCAGGTCTTGTGTTGTATCTGTAGGCTCTTTGTGGACATTTTGCATTTAAAACAGGACTAGATGGCTGTGCTGAGACCACTGGACTAAATTCTAGATATCTGGTTATCACAGACTTGACAACCCTTCATATACCATCTTGGAGCAGCCCAGAAGAGCAAAGACAAAAATTTAAGTAAAAGTGATTCTTGGTTTAGATGGCTTAAAATAATAAAATGTGAAGAATATCAAAGCTTTTTTTATTATTACTCTTCCTAGATGGAAACTATAAAGTCTGTGATCTAAAATGTCTCTTACAATCCATGGCTGCACTATCCTATTACCAAGAGAACAAATATGAGCTGAAAGAATAAATCATGCTGTGCATGGCTGATCAATAGATTTTATAATGTGGTCTAAACAGTAACAAATCTTCGATAATGAACTACATTGCTGGTGCTTCAGCAACCCTCAGATGAACAAGACAATAATCATCTTTGCAATTTATGAATTTTTCTGCCTTTCTAAACAGGATATGATGATACAGGATATGATATCAGTTCTAAACTGATATGGTGATGGCCACTCATGTTTACAATTCTGCATCATGTTGTTTAATTGTCATTTTAGGATTTCTTATCGTTTCTGTTATTCAGCTGTTTTCTACTGGCACATCTTCTCTTTTATAGTCAAGGCAATTTCAGAGATTTGTCTTGCTCTCAGCAAATTTGCTGGCAGACAGCAAGTCAGACCTATGTTTATTTTCAATGTTGAATAGCTCCTGGGAAGACCTTACGATGGCAATCCATGTCATTTACAACACTTTCTGATACTTCAGTGATGAATCAAGTGCTACTAGTTCAATACTGCAAGCTGTAGCAATGTGTTTATCTTCTAAATCTGTGGGCTGAGACTAAAATAATCAGCATTAGTTATTCAGCAACATAAAAGAAGTGATGAGTTTTCAATCACTATAAATCTAATCCATGTAAAATACATTTTAAATAAAACTAAGATGAGCTAAATAAGCTCTTCTTATTGTTATCAAAGTATTTTTTTCACCTTCAGTGTCAGTGTCTCTTTTCTCCATCATTTATGAGATCTTTGATTAACTGCTATGCAATATCCTACAGATGCTTTGTGCAACCCTGCTGTTACTAATGCTTGGTGTTTACCACAAGATGGCCTGTCATTGTTGTTTTTCCTTGGTGACAATTAAAATTATTTTTTGTACACTCCTAAATCAAACTTCAGGGTTGTCAATATTCTAACCAATTAATTTCTGAAAGAACAGTAGTGTTTCTCTTCCTGATTTTACTAAGAAAGAACAAAACATGAGGCTAGCAAAAAATGTAGATGAGAACTTGTTTATGTATTGCACTTATTCAGATGATCCTTCATACCAAGTACATATATACATTATTTTTAGATAATAGTGTATTTAACCAAATAATTACTAAGTGATGTAAGATAACTATCAGATCATTGCTTTACAAGATTTGCTCTCTTCCCTTCCTTTAACCTTTCTCTTCCTGAGAGTCTTGGGTAGTTGTAAATCTATCGTTTTCCTTGTTAAGTTTAGGCTACAGCTTAATGCAAATAGGTGTTAAAAGAAAGTAAGTGCCATAATCCCCTTACATTTTCCCCCTCCCCAGCCACGTTGAGGAGGTTCTAGAGGTGGAGCACAACTCACAACCTCAAACTGATGTTTCACAGACAAGACAGGTTCTATAACACACAGATTGACAGACTTGTAAGGAATTGGGTGCCACAGCCTGTCATACACTCATCAAAGCCTAAGGATCAGTGAAGAAATAGGGACAAACATTGATGTGGTCACTCCTCATGGAAACAAGTGCCCCAAAGCCAATACCAGATTAAAAAGGAAATTTATTACAGATTTCTACAGCTGCACTGCTTGTACACAATGACCAATTGCAGTTAGATGGCTACACAATGGTACAACTCTGCTGACTCTATATATAAAAGATAGAAATATGCATTCAAGTACATTACAGGTTACTAAGTACTGCCTGCATATATACAGGTATGTTGTATATAAAGAACCAAACATCGACTGAATTAGCTGAATATCCACGGAGCAGGAGTTCTACACTCAGTGGAATCCCAGAGTTTTCTCAGAGGCCTTTGCAGCGAGTTCTTAACCAACGTGTGGCTCTGCTGCCATCCCAAATCCACACTTTCCTTGCCCAGCCTGAGTGCAAGTAGGGCATGTGCTGGGCATGGCTGGAGATTTTCATGGCCAGAATCCTCCAGCATTTACATCTGCTCATTCTTTGGATAGCACAAATGACAAAACACTCACCCCAGCTGACAAATGTCATTTCTTGTAGATGGCTACAGCTGCACTGCTGATTGACAAATACACAAGAATCAATTTCAGCTGAAAAATGTCATTTATTGAAAATTGCTATACCTGCGCTGACAATACAGAACTATACAAGTCTCAATTAAGGTTAAAAAAAGGAATTTATTAGACTATTACAACCAGTCTATATAAAAACATACAAATACCAACTTCTGATTAAAGAACCCTTAATTTATTGCCAAACACTACAACTCTCTATCCACAAAGATCAATTAGGTGTTTAACAACTTACATTTATGGTATATTACTACATTTAGAAATACTATTTTTGTATTTCTGTATGGGCTTAAAGCCCATATATGTTTAAATGGAATTAAATACTTATATATGCACATACATAAAAATACATATATAACTCTAGAACCATCTACAAATGTAAATATAGATTAAACATTACATCTTACATACTATATGTATATAAAAGTAGGTATATAAACCAAACCTATCTATAAATATACAAATATCACTGTATGCATCTAAAAATCTATCCAACTGCATCACCACAAATATACAGCTATACATCCTGACACATATGTAAATGTAACTAAATAGAGAGCAATAGATCAATATACATGTACAAATATAAAAATAGACATATCCACTGATACAAATACCAATATACCTAAAGAGCCATATACATGTAACTGCATCAATAGATATACCTACACAACTGTAAACCTAAGAAATGGAATTGAACACAGATATAACATACATGTATACTTAGATACATATATAAACATATATGTAACGACAAACATATGTATATATACACATACATATATACATAGTACATGTACAAATATAACAACAGACGTACAGAAATATTTCTATACAAATAGCAACCAACATATATAAATATGTGAGCAAGTCCACACATCTTCAAACAGAACTATAAAGAGAGGGATCCCAGCTGCCCCATCCTCAAAGTCTCTCCCTCTGTGGCTTCCTCCTGTGCAGAGCAGCTCTCCTCGACAGGGACAGCAGATGGGACATCTGGAAAGCAAAGGGAACACTGAGTCAGTATCGGGACGTTTCCCTTGGCAGCACCTGCACTTCCATCAGGGAAGGGCAAATCTCAGAGCCTCCCCAGGAGGGTTAGAAAGAAAAAGCAGGCCAAGCTGGCCAGGGTGTGGTGAGCGCAGCCGCGGGCGGGACTGTCCCGCAGCCCCCGGCATCGCCCGGCACAGCCGGCACAGCTCCCGGGCGCTGCCGGCACAGCTGCCTTGCCCAAGGACAGCCCCTGTGCCAGCCGGGGCAGCTGCGCTGAGCAGCCCCAGCACCGGCAGGGCCCGCTCCTGCCCAGCCGGGCACTGCCCACGGCCAAAGCCCACACCACCCTCACCCCCACCCTGCCTCACCGGCCCTGTGGCCTCAGCCGGGGTCTCAGGTGGCAGCACAGGTCCCTGTTCGCTGCTCTTGTTCGTGGTTCTCGGCTTCTCCCTGCTGGCTCCTCTCAGTCTGCGGCCGTCCTCAAGGTCTTCAGTGCAGCTGTGGCAAAAGGGGAGGCTCTGGAATTGGTTCCAAGGCCTGGCAGAGTTGCAGTCCCGGACCCCTCCGTGCTCCCTGCTGGCACCCTCCATCCCCTCAGCCCCGCCGTCCTCTCAGCAAGCCCCCAGCCCCCTTCAGTTTCTTCAGACCCCCACAGACCTCTCACCCCCATCCTATCCCCTCAGACCCACCTCCCCCCTCAGCCTGTGCCACTGCCCTGTTACCTCAGTGCCACCATTGCCCTCTGCTCTTCCATACCCCTCAGTCCCCCCAGCCCCTCAAGGTCACCGTCCCTTCAGCGTCACCGCCCCCTCAGCCCCCTCAGTCTCACCGTCCTTCCGCAGCTCCTCAGGGGACACTGCCTGGGGCCACCGGCAGCTCCCACCGCTCCAGGGACACCCGGGGCTGGAACTGCTGCCCTGCCCAGCCTGGCCGCCAGCTCGGACCCAGCACAGGAAGAGGGGACAGAGGGGGGACAAGAAGAAAAGCAGAAGGTGAAAAAGGCAGCTGAGGGGGAAGGAGGTAAAAATGCAGCCTAGGCCTACACAGCTCAATGTATGTATCTAAAATTCATATTCCTCTGACTAAATACTATGTCCATTTATAAATATGAATATAACTATATATATATAAAAATGCTACTCTATACACACATACATGTAAATCTGAAAATCTGTAAATGTAATTAAACACATATAAATATAATTCTATCACATCCATAACTATATCTATGGATTTAACTATATAGATGTATAAATATATGAACATATAAACACAACTCTATGAATCTATAAATGTAACCCTATGGATCTATAAATAAAACTATAGAAATCTCAAAATATATCTATAAACAGAGGGATTCCACCTGTCTGATGGTCACAGGCTCTCCCTCTGGGCCTTCTCACGCAGGGCAGCCCTCCTGGCAAGGTAGATCAGATGGATATCTGGGAAGCAAATGGAACACTGAGTCAATATTGGCCTTCTTTCATCTTTCCCTTTGGAAATAAGTGTCCTTCTATCAAAGACTAAAAGATGGTGGAAAAAGCAGACTCTCACTTGGGAATTGCAGGATCCTTGAAAGAGCAGGAATCCTTCCAAGTTTTCAAAACATCTGAAGTTTTGAAGTATCCCAATTAACTCACAACACTTGCACTGCAAATGGCACCCATGACAGCTTGAAACACAGCCAGTCCCAGCTCCCATAAAGAAGGCCAACCTTGTTCTTTCTCTATGCCACAGACAGACCTCAGTCCTCACTGAAATGGCTAAAGCTGAAAGGTGCTGTGAGCTGAGTTATGAACTAGCACCATTCCCTGCCATCTACAAAGTGCTCTCTGCAGTGAGCAGCAGCTCCTCCAGCACCACCACCACCAGCTCTGGGATGAAGAGCAGGGAGGGAAAGAGTTCCCTACGAGGCCTGAAGGCTGCACCAGCTTTGCTCAAGAATGCAGATCCAAAGTGCTCTCTCTCTCCTATTAGTTCTTGTGAATTTGCAGTAATTTAAGTTTTCCTTGGAAAAACCTTCTTTTTCTTTGAAAACTTTCCACTGGATTTGTGACTAAGGATTTGTTTGTCCTCAGAGCTTGTATTTTTAATGTATCTCACTATAGCTATCATCAGACTGGTACTACATTGATTTAATGCTTGGAGACAAAAAGCTTGAATTTCTACACTGACTTTTTCCTGGGGTTTTCCTCTCTTGCTTCAAGAGTAACTCAGTGTTGCCTCCAGAGCACTGTCACCCTGCAGCAAAGTTATCCATGGATTTCAGCACAAAACTGGGACATGTGGGTTGCTGACACAATTCCCACAAGGTCAGGTTTATTCCCTGCTCTCTTGCCACAGCAGAGGACTCCGTGTCAGAGCCTCTGGAGAAACACGGAGGGCAGGGCTTGGGGAGATTGTGCCAGTGCAGGATTGGAACTAAAGGCAACAGGAAGCACCAACCCTGCAGACAAGAACTCAACTCTTCTGATCTCCCTCCCTGTCAGAGGCAGGCTCAGAGCAGGTGTCTCACACCTCTCTAAACCAGTGTGGGCTCTCCCCTTACCAAGCTCCTCCTCGGGCTCCTGGGAACTGTTCCCGCAGCTCCCGGTGCCAGCTGAAGCTCCCTCTGCACCAGCCTTGTTCACAGGCTCCTGTCCTGAAGACTCAGGGGCAGCACTGATATTGTCCTGAAAAAAAAAACAGGAAGAAAGAAACCCAAAGATCACTCGCTATTTTCTGCAGGGACACAATAGTTCAGAGCCTGCAACATTTCCTTCTCTTGAGGAAGAAAATGCTTTTGAAAACTGGTATGTGTGACTTTACAGAAGACAAAAGGTCATCACTCTTTGCAATAAGATATGAGCAATTCCAAAAAATTCCCCTCCCCACTTCGAGTCTGCCCCTTCTCAATAATAAATCTACAGCAGGCAACGGGTCTGCATATTACATGAAATTGGGAAATCCTTTGGCAAAGTTGTACAGTAATATGCAAAAAGGCCTGTGCCAATACAGCAACTGAACACTCCAGGCAGGTCTGGGAAGAGGCAAGAGTTAAGAGAAAGTGGATTCCTAAGTCAAAGAGAGAATCTGTAAAACAAAAGGAGTAATTGTCCATGATTGAACTGCTCCTCAACACAGAAGAAGCCCCTGGGCTTAAAGGAATCTTTAAGCATTTCATGACCAGCATCAATTTTGTCCTCCTCACCAATCACACATGTCATGGGGCCTCAAAACCAACACATCTGCCCCCTAAAGACACCAGGGCTCACACACTTTCATCCCTTGCTCCTAACAAGAAGTCTTGGCCCCAAAGCCCTTCAACAGTCAAAGAGATTTGACTTCTCAAACACTGCCCAAAAGCTGTCAAAGCTGACAATGTTGAATGTGGGGGTGACACTGAACACATGGAACGGCTGCTAAGGAAGGAGTCCTGCCAGCTCCTGGCACAGGGATGTGCTCCTCCCTCCACAGCCCTGAGCAGAACACTCTCATCCAGGCTGCAGCTTTGCAAGGGACTGCATGGGAACACACATCTCTTCCCACAGAGATGCCCAAGAGCAAGGTGGCTGAGCTCTGGAACATGGAGAGCAAGACTGGCCAGTCTGCCCAGCTGAGGATTTCCCAGATGGAAACTGGACTGCAGGCACCAGGTTACTGAGAGGACAAGGAAGCTGCAGCTCCAGCCCATCCCCACACACGGCTCTGGGAGCGCCTACACGCACGGCAGGGCTCACACAGCAGCAGCAGCTGCAGCCCAGCCCTTGCTTTGCCTGGCCCTCCAACCCAAGAGAGGCAGAGCCCACATCTGCTGCTGGAACAGAGGCACCTCTTGCATGCCTCTCCCAGCACGGGACACTGCCTTCAGTGGCAATTTCCAAACACTCCTCTCTTCTTTCCCATCAAACAAAGCCTGTTAAAACCTACAAAGCATCCACTTCCTCACCACAAATGCCCCCTGCCTTTGCCCCACGGGAGGGATTCTTCCCAGGAAAACCAGCACCCAAACCTGGCCAACACCTCCCATCCTCACTTAAGGGGTATCCCCCATCTCATTCCCTCTTCTTTAGGAAATCTTGCTTTACCAAGCAAATCCTTCCCTGTCCATTCACAGCTGAATTGAAGAATGCTTTGCTTCTCACCAGTGCAACCACATTCAAAAGCTCACAGTCCAGCCCCTTTTATCCCTGTCCAATGGAGTTTACCTGAGCAGAGGGAGACTTTTCCGGCAGGGATGGTGAAAGCATCTCCTCCAGAGTCTCAAGCACAAGGTCCAGATCCAGCGGCGGCAATTCCTCTTCCCCAGGAGTATTCCAGAGCCAGCTGGGGGCTGTCCATGCTGCATAAGCAGCACTGCAAGCTGGAGCACTGGGGGCTGAAATGCTCGGTGTGGCTGCAAGAATCCAAACACACTGGTCAGGCTCCAGAATGTGACTTTGGGACGCAGAGCTCTATTGCTGCCTTGGATCAAACATCACAGGAAGCACACAGCAACCTCAATTCCAGAAATGTATTCCAACTTCCCAGGGAATTGGAAGACTGAGTTCTTCCTATGAACAAGTATTTATTCTAATTGATGTGTATCTATATGAAAGGATGGATTGTAAAACTGATACAGACACACACACACAAACATTTTATAATCACAGCCTTTCTCTCTCCCCAGTAGCTTCTGGATTTGGTAGCTTCTGTGTTTCCCATCACAAGAGACCACAAAAAGTGGATTCACCCAGATTTTCCTGCCAGATCTGCAGACACACATGCTGAAATTACACTGGGAGTTTATTCTAAAAAGAAACCTTGTGGGTGAGGCCATAATCTGCAGCTGCAACTGGCCTGGGGACACACAGAGCTCACAGAAATTTAATAGCATTATTTGCAGGAGAGACAACCTGTAAATGTAGCAACGTACAGCTGGTCTACAGTTGGGCATAATGAATCTGATCACAACAGACCCAATCTGGCTGACCTGGCTTGTTCTAGAAGTTCCTAGGGGAACAAAGACCTCAGCCAACCCCATCTAAGCCTAAAATCTGGATGCAGACCACCTAACTGGCCAGAGATCTGTGGCAGAGATTCACAGCCAACAGGCTTTCAAAGCCTAGGAAATTCAAACTTGCTATAAAAGGGATCCTGGAACAATCAAATTAAGCTGTTGCTCAGAACTCAAGAAGTTACTGTGTTGTGCATCTGCCTCCAACCCACGACCCTCATGTTACAAGTAAACTCTGCTATATCCTATCAGGGTCCTAGCCTGGCTTCATTCAAAGAAAAATGGTCGTTCACCTGACATTGACCAATTGTGGTCAAATGTCTTTTGCCTCACCCTTTGACCCCTACAGAGAAACGGTATGGAAAATGGTCAGAACACCCTCCAAATCTGCAGCAAGGACAGGAAAAGCAGAGTGAGAATTCTCTGGCATTCAAGGTCCTATTTCCTAATACACTTGACACTTTCTACCTGATTCTCACTTTGAGATCTACCCATGACAGAACACTGTGGGAAAGCACTTCAAAGGGTCAATTTCCTGGATCTGTTTGAAAAGGAAGGGTAGAAACTCTTTCCCTACCTGATGCATGGCTGGCTGGCGGGTGCTGCTCTGAAGATGTGCAGCTGCTGCTCTCTCCAAGGGCCCTGCAAGCGGCTTCAGGGTCGATATGAGTCCGGCAATCCACGAGCTCAGGGTGGTGTTTGAGATCCACGCGAACCAGTGGAATGGTGAGCTTGCGGAGATTGAATTTGTGCATGAGCTCTCTTGATGGTTCCACTGGTGAAGCTCCGAGAAGTCCAGAGGTGGCACAGACTTTCTTGGCAGGTGGTGGGCATGTCTCGGGCTCCTGAGCAGCTGCACTTCTCCGGGAAGAGCCTGGAGGCAGCTCTGAATCCTCAGGTGCAGCAGTGAGGTTCAGGTGTGAGGGAGCTGTGTAACAGTGAGGGAAGAAGAAAGGAAGCAAAGGGAAGGCTGGGTCACTACTGGTGTATGTATGTGTTTCCCTTGGCAGCAACTGTACTTCTGTCAGGGACGACAAAAGCTCCCATCCTCACAAGCAGGGTGAGAAAGAAAAATACCCCAACATGTTCTGGAGGTTTTGATGCCTATATAACTTAAGTCAAAGTTACAAGGTGCTTATTTAGCTTGAGTTATAAGGTATCAATATGTCCTGATATATCTATATAACCTGATTATCAATATAACCTAAATCCTGACTTTTCATTTATCTATATAACCTGCTATCAATATAACCTGAATCATAGCTTTTTATATCTATATAACCTGAACCATAACTTCTTATACCTACATAACCTGATATAAATGACTTTCTCTACAATGTAGTGGCTATTATATGGTAAACTACTTGCTTAATGCTGAAGAGAGAAAAAAAAAAACCCAAAAAAAATTCACCAAGTGGATAGTTACAGAAATGGGTAAGTATAGTACTAATGAGAAATTGGCAAATGTAAAGCCAATTAACCACAAAATGAAGAATTTAGACCAGTTAGGACCAGACAAACCAAGGCACACCGTAACTGCGCATGCTCTGAAGACAAAGTGGAAAATTTCAGACGCAAAGAAGACTTTGGAAGCCTTCATCAAAGACCCCCGACAACCCCCGAATTGGGGAGGTGCAAGCACAGTGCAAAATAACTATTTATAAGCATGAGATCATACTATGCACATTAGTTCTGGCACGTGTATGATGATGTTATAATGACATAGTAATACTAAGCAAGATTTACTGTATGAATATATCACAGCACTTGACAAAGGTGGGTGAGTTAGGAGGAGAAATCCCCCTCACCTCCAGCACTGCAATAAACAAATACCTGCACAGACACCGGTCTATGGGGTTTTGTTCCCAGTCTATCTTTCACGCATCACTTTACAATAACCAATTCCTTGTCTACTTAGATCTCCGGTATCCGTTCATCTGTCTGGGAAAACTGTCCCGCTGCCATTCCTTGGCGGGAGGCAACTGCCAGAAACCCAACTGCCAGGTCTCTTCCCCTCTGCTCCAGAGGGACAGGAGGCTCCCCCCCGCTGGGCCTGACCACGACCGAGCCCTCGGCTCACACGCACTCACAGAGAATTCCCCAAGCATCCCAGGGCCGGGCAAGGAGCCGCGCCAGCCACGGCGCAGGGCTGGGCCAGCTGCACGCCGACCGGGCCAGGGTGTGGCGAGCGCAGCCGCGGGCGGGACAGTCCCGCAGCCCCCGGCATCGCCCGGCACAGCCGGCACAGCTCCCGGGCGCTGCCGGCACAGCTGCCTTGCCCAAGGACAGCCCCTGTGCCAGCCGGGGCAGCTGCGCTGAGCAGCCCCAGCACGGGCAGGGCCCGCTCCTGCCCAGCCGGGCACTGCCCACGGCCAAAGCCCACGCCACCCTCAGCGCCCGCAGCTCCCACCCCCGTCTCACCGGCTCTGGGCTGCCAGGCGGGGAAGGCGAGCAGCGGCCGGTCCGTGCGGAGCTGCTGGAAGCGGCTGGGCTGGCGGCTGCGCACCTCCAGCCCCGCTGCCAGCCGCTGCCTGTTGGCCCTGGTCAGGCGCTTGATGTTGAGGAGGAGGTCGGGGCGGTCGCGGCGAAAATTGGGATTCCTGAAGTGGAGCCAGCCCCCGGCATCGCCCGGCACAGCCGCGCCAACCCAGCCCAGCACCTTTTGGAAGCCGTACAGGTTGAGCTGCCGCACGAAACTGCCGAAGTGCGTGGCCTTGAACGACTCCGGGGCTGCCCCGGGTGCTGTCCCCGCCCCTTCGCTGCCCCCCTCGTGGGCGTCGGCCTGGCTGAGCAGCTCTCGCTCGAAGAGCGAGCGGTCGATGAGCAGACCCTGGCCGTGGCTGTCCCAGCGCACGGAGCGGACGCTGGGGCTGTTCACGAGGCGCCACAGCTTGGCGGGGAAGGTGCTGGCGTTGAGCCCAGCGGGCAGCGGCAGCTCTGCCATGGTGTCGGTCACCGACTGTGGCCACAACGGCCGCAGCGCAACGGCTGCGGCTGCGCCGGCGGCGCGCGGCCTGAGGGGGGCGCTGCGCTCGGCCCCGCGCGTGCCCGGCGCGGCCCCGGCGCGGGCCGGACTCGGCGGGGACGAGCGCCCAGAGCCGGGGCTGTGGGCACAGCGCGGGCGCGGCGGCTCCCGGGGCCGGCCGGGCACGGCGGGGCACGGTGAGGTGCGAACCCTTTCCTTCCCTGGCTGCAGTCACCCTGCCTTTGCTTTCCAGCACAGCCCTAAACCACCAAGGCAAGTGCAGGAACTTTCAGAAAGGGGTCCACATTAAGGAATCCCAGGGGAAATTCTTACTATTTGTGCAGTTAAAGCCAAATCACTTTGTGTTCTGCATAGCTGAGGGAAGGAAAAAGATGTTAGACTGAGTAGCTTCACTATTTTGGTTGGGCTTGCTAACAGAGCTCCCTGCTTGAAAGCAGACAGGTCAAATGGGAGAAGGGAAAATTGGTGAAAAGGAGAGAATTGAAGACATTATTTTTGCCCCTTTTCCCGTCAGCTGGCAGGTTCTTTCTCACTGTATTCAGCAGATTTGGCACATTTCTCATTCTTTGGAGGTAGAAACAGCAACAAGAAGGGCAGCAATTTTGGCAGCATTTTCATCAAAGCTAAAATCCTGCCCTCTGAAAGGATGTTTCTTTACTTGAGGGATAAATCACCTACAGTTATAGTGAACTCACGCTGGTGTCTTCATCAAGAGACTTTGTATTTTTCTTTCCTCAGTAATAATTTTTCCTCTTTTTTTCCCCAATCAAGGAGAATTACAAGGCAAAATCCTTCCTGCAGCCAGGTCTTTTCAATGTAAACCAACAAAGGTGAGCTTGCAATCATCTGTGCTTAGTGTCACTTGTTCTTTCTATTTTAAAGTTCCAGTTTTCATAGCATGAAAAAATAGACCTATTTCTTCCATCTCTTTTAATCAATGCCCTTTTTTAATGTCTTATATCACTTCACCATGAGGGCTCATGTGAGTATATTTGGTGGCGTGGCAGAAGCTCATGGCACACACAGAGTGGATGTTCTCCTTACATCCAGCTTCTCTTGAGTTCCAGGCGACACTGCCTTGTCTTGCCCTCCTTCCAGGTCCCTTGGTGAGGAGCCTGGCTCTGCCTCTTCAGTCGCTGTCCTGTGGGTGACATGCTGACACAAGGGTTGTTGGTCTCATCACATTCTGGAGTACTTTTGGTCTGAGTGTTTTAAAGATGCCCTGTCATCTCCTCCTCTGTGTGCTGGCTTTCTGAGAAAAATTGAAACCCACTACCTAGAAAATCTCTTCCCAATCCATCTTAAATTGCTTAAAACAGAACACAAATTATGAATGGTTCACCTTGGTGGCACTTTCTTTAAACACAGCATAACAATGCTCACAAAAATTATCCCAGCAAGTGAATTACAACAAAATTTCTAATGAATAGGCAAAAAGGAGAAGACAGGAGTTCAGAAAAGAATCTTTCTTCACGTTTCATGACCCCACATGGACATTTCCCACATGTCCATCTATGTGCTGCTTCATCCAGAAAAGCCTCTTTTTGAAGACCTCCTTTGTAATCTCTGTGTCATGAGAAACACATGCATGCTGGTCCTGTGCCCTACTAGAGATGAGGAAGTGGCTGAAAAGTGGATTGACCATTGGAATGTTTTTACCTATATACAGGCACACCTGTATATAATTATGCTTACACTGACTTTCCCACAGTCCTCTGTGGCTAAGAATGAGAAGTTACTGTTAGCTGTGTTTTAAGGATACTGACACTTAAAAAGAAATGTGCTTATCTTGTGTCTAGCAGCATGACTCTTCCCCAGTTTTCTATGGTACTGATAGAATTTAATGTCAGTTACAAACACCACAAGGTAAATAATGGATATTTCAATGTTTGGGCCAAAAATTGGTTTGAAAATTAACAACAGAAAATGTTGTTAATTTTTAAGACAGAAAAATCCTTCAGACTGTGGTATATGGTTTTAGATTTTTTCCTAAAAATGACTTCTTTCCCATTTAAAAATAATTTGCAAAGAACATGACTGAATATACAGGCCTGATCACTTTAAGTATTATTGTTCCATATCTTTTCTTTTTCCCAACACAACACTGTAACTTTTGAATCACAATTTTTACTGCTTTGAAAATGCAATTTTAGTGTTTTTCTTCTTGGTGAATACTTATCAGTTCAAAGTTGAAGAACAGACCGTTCTGAAGGTGAAATACACTTCAGGTAAATATATTTTTCCCACTAGTCTGCTGATATTATATGCAACAAGGGCAACATTAAAACAGTCCATACTGACTTATTTTTGACAAGCTGTTAGAAATTATTAATATTATCAGTATATCTGCAATACATTAGTGTGTCTTTCAGCTGAAACTCTCCTGTGTGCTCTACTGCTAGCATGTAAGATCTCCTTGCAGTGTAGGAAGACACAATTTTCACTTTCTGATTTGCACACAGCTGTGTCACTGCCTTCACCTTTTCATCTCAGATGCTTAGACAATTTTTCCTCCCACATACTGACAGCAGTATTCCTTAAGGTGGTGTAGGTGTGGTGGGCGTGCAGCACCCAAACTGTTCCTGATCCTCTGGAAACTAACTGCTGGTCCTGAATCCATTCTTTCTTGTTTATTTCTACGTGGTACTTGTATCAAAGGGTGTTCCTGCCAATGTTTTAGGTTACTTGGTCTAACCACAGCACTGTGAATAGTAAAAGCTGAAGAATAAATGTATGTTTTTCTGACCAATTTACCTGGAGTCTGTATTTGGACTTACATGGCTGATAAAAGTGAGAAATTCCTGGCAAACCAATTCCTGGAAAACAAGTAATAAGTCATTGAATCTAGCATATATTTCTTAGGTTCCTTGGCTACAGAATGGGAAAGAGAATCTTCATCATTTTCTTCCTTCTTACAGGTGTGGTCTTAACCTAGTATGGAAAGACTTAAACTCCAATTTTTACTTTTACATAACTAAAAATATTTGCATAGGAGGTAGAATCCCATCAGACAAAGGTAATCTTTCTGCAACAGCAGGTACAGAGTAGCCATACTTTTCAGTCCAGTGAATTCAAAACACCTGAAACCAGCACTCTCAGTGCCACCTTAATTGCTTAATTAACTAAGGGCCACCTTAATTGCTGGACTTTAGAGTGTTAGAAGAGAGAACATAGGGTCTTTTACACAAAAAACAAAACTGCAAAGCAAGGCATCATGGTGACTGCCCTGAAAATGCACCTCAGTTTTGGAATGAACTTGGTCTGAAATGGTTCTTTGTTGAACTTCACAAGCAACTTCTGCCTCTTTCTCTGCTTACTCACTTGGGTTTGTTTTGTCTGCAACACCACTTCTGGTTGTTGTAGTGCTGCTCCCCCCTGACTAAAATCTCTGTGTACGTTCCCCAGCCTCAGCTGAATATCTCCATGAACTGTTTTGTGGGATGATTGCACAAGTCTTGTTAAACCTGAAGTTGTGATGCCCTGGTTTGAGTCACCCTGTCTCCTGGACGTGCTGCTCAGGTCTGCCAGGATCACTATCCTCCCTCAAGTGAGCCGAGCTGGTAGAAGCATGCCAGGGACATTTAAGAGCCCAGGTACCTCAGCTGGAAGAAATTCTCATCATCTGTGCCCATTCAGGCCGTCTGTGACTGCCAAGGGGAAGTGGCATTTGTTGCCTGAGTAGCTCCAGGAGGGCTAAAGGTGATGGTGAAACATTCTGGTGAGGGCTGTGGCAAAGGAACAAGCCTGGGACTAAGGGGAGTTTTCAGTAATAATGACATCTCATTCTGGCTGCTGTCACAGGTAGTTTAGTCACTGCCTAAGGTAGCTCAGAAGTGATTTTGGAATACTGCTCTTGTACTTTAAATGGTATGGACTATTTCTCATCCAGATGTGTGGCTGTGAGCCTGTGTGTCTATCAGTGACACACAAACTGGGAAAGGCAGACAAATTCTGCAGGGCTCTTGGGGTGCAGGTGCCCTCCTGCATCTATTTGCCTTCTGCATGCTGGAAAAACTTCTTGCCAAGCAATGGAAGATACATCTCCCTCTGCTTGTCCAGCTTGGCCATCTGCATCTTGCAGCTCATGTCAAGGGAAATACTGGGGACCTGGACACTTCGGAGACTCCAAACCTCATCTCATATATTTGCTGTGTCCTTCAGTAAAGAATGTCTTCTTATCAGAGGAACTTGAAGATGTTCTAGACCTAAACCAAAGTAAAAGAGAACAAAAAGCATCTGTTGTCAGTATATAGGATAAAGAAAATGCAAATATTTGCAAAAGGCTCAAGTGAAGAAATGAAGAAACAAAGCAGGGTTTACTCTATTAAAGCTAGCAAGGAAAGTCTGCCTCCTTATGCATCCAATTGCTTTCCAGGTGTGCACCTGCCAGGGATTTTACCTTTCTGTATACTGTAGGTCTCAGGCTAAAACTATAAGCAGACAAACCAAACCAAACCAAACTAACCAACCAACCGAAAAACTCCACAAAAATCTCCAACCCCAAACTAAACTAAGCTAAACTAAACTAAACTAAACTAAACTATCAAACAAACGAAACCCCAAACACCAACCCCCCAATAAAAGAAATCAAAAGTAGGCTGAGAATCTTTCCATGATGTCTCTCCTTTGACACAAGACAGTTTAAACCTCTTTTCAAACATAAAAGAAAAACATACATTTAGGTAGCAAGATTCAATTCTCACTTGAATAAATAAGAAAGGAGGACATTTTAGTGTGGTGAGAATTTGACCCTCACTCTTTAGCAAAATAATTGGTACTTTACTTTCCTGGAAACATCACTTTAGATATGGTGTTATAGTCAGCCCTGAATCAGCCAAAGAGTAGCTCCTTGTCTGCTGATGAATACAGTCATAATTCTCAGAGTATTTTGGTGTGTGGAGATAAACACATTTTGGTGTGTGAAAAGGAGCACAAGACATTTCCTCTGAACTGCTGCTGTTTATGGGAACAGATATGGGCTTTGGGGATGTTTGTTAAAACACTGCAGTCCAGCAATCAAACTCCACACATTCAGAGGTCTGAGGCACACTCAGCACTCCGTGGCACCAGCTGAGGACCGTGTGCTTCTGTAAAGCCAACACGCAAAACGACCACTGTTAAGGTCAGAGCAATGACGTTGGTTTAGAATAGCCAAATTTATTGGACAAAATTCTTCTGATGACAGAATGCAATTTTTTTTCAGACAGCACAGCAGATGATGGAAATTGCAATCAAATGTGTCTGGTTTAGGTAAACTAGAATGCAAGGCTGATTGTTTCATTCTGAGATGTAGATCTTAATTGTATTTGTGCTGGACAAACAATAGGCTATACCATTACAAGGAGAAAGAGGTGAAAATGCCTTGAGAAAGGAGGAGCATGAGGCATCTTACCATGAAAAGCAGGGGTCTGTGGTTGCTGGGCTCTCACATAGGCCCAGCTTTCTGCCACATGGCCAATCTGATTCTAATTCTGAACCCAGTGGAGAGCAATAGCCATCCTCAGTTAAGTAATGGTAAAGGGAACATGCTTGCTTGGGTAGATTGAAGTTCTTGTAGTAAATCTTTGTCTGACCATGAAAGAATAAGGAAAAAGACAAAAATTTTATAACACTGTTTGAAAGAGGTGGGAAAAATGGATGGACCATGGAGTTGTTCTCTTCCTCTGGTCTGAAATCAACACAACAGTTTTCGAAGTTCAAACCTGAAATCACTGTCACTCTGGATAGTTTAATTCCTTTAAATCTGTTTTATTTATCAGCATCAATACCTTGATGGAATAACAACAGTTATTCCAAACCTCTGTTTAGACTGGAGTGTGCTGCTTTTTGTTTTCTGACTCATAGCTTCTATCCCAGAGGGTTTGTCTATGGTGTTATTCAGTTATTTTCTTGGCTACAGTAAGATCTCTCTGTCTCTTTGGAAAGGTTTGAATTTGTGCTTTCTGTTGTGTGAAACAAAGCTGGTTTTCAGTGGGAGCCCAGCACTGGTGTGTGTCCACCTGCATCACAACTGCAGCAAACTCAGCGTGTTCCAACCTGCCTTGTGGAGTGTTTGATTTCCAAACATGCCTTCTTCCAATCTGTCTGGAGACTGTATGGTTCACACAGACAGCGTGGTTCTGATATTATCTTCTCCATAATCTAAACATAAAAACACCTTGCATGCAGTCTTATAAATCTGTTTACAAGGAAACAACATTTTCCTTAGGACTGAAATCCCCACTAAGTGCTTTAGAAATACTATGACTCATTTGATACCTCTTCAGAGGACATATAAAACATCTCCACCATTACTAAAGGTACCAAAATGATGGGTGGCCCTGAAAACTGGGCTACTGGGAGGCACTGAGGGGATGGGGCAGTGGCACTGGGGCACAGGTGGCTTCAGGGCGCTTTGGGACATGCTGTGACATGGATTCTGCTGGTGGGATGTCACATGGCTGTGACCCACCATGGGTGCTTCCACAGTGCCTGAAGGATGTAACGGGACAGGGATATGATGAAACAGCATAGGACACACTGAGGATCCCTTGAGCAGCCACCTTCCTCCTTGCAGATCTTGTGTTTTCTGTAGATACCTCCTGCCTCTATGTCCAGAGCCCTCAAGGCCAGACAGCAGCATGGCAGAAGCACCCTCCGGTGTTCCCAGGCAGGCCTGGGTGAAGGAGGAGGAGGAGGAAGAGGAAGGGCCTGGGGCTTCCCCAAAAAGTCCTCTGCTTTTTCAGTTCTCACAATGTTCCCACAGTATTGGACCCATCTGCCTTCAGAGCCCATCACTCTGCAGGCCCCATCCCATGTAAGCTGTCAGACTAATGGGGAGTTCCAAGACCCTTTGGCTGCTTCATTTCCCAGTAGTAGCATGTCAGTCCCAGAGCCTGCTGCCATGCTCCATCACTGACCCTCAAGTCTCTGTCTCTTGGCCACCTGGCCCCCAGCAGGGACAGTGTGGCTGGGTGCTGCCAGTGAGAGGCTGTGGGCAGAGGCAGGGCTGGATGCCAGCCTGTGGCTGCCTAGGCCACAGTATTGTGGCTGAGTCCCCACTGACAGGGAGCTCTGGGCCTGCAGAACTGCTCTGACCATGTGGAAAGTGCTCCTCTCTTTGAGCAGGACTGCAGAGATGGTGCTGTTGGAGTTGCCCTGCATTCTGGGCACAGCACATGCACCTCTGATGGAGACAGACAGCAAGTGTTTGTCCTGGCTGTGAGTTTCTCCCAGGTCTTTTCTTGCCTACAGGGTCACTGTTCAGTCAGCTCTCCATCCTCCCTCACCTCTGCATCTCCCTGCCTCAGGTGCACTGGAAGCCTGGGCTAGGGGCTGTTGCAGTAGGACATGAAATAAGGACAGTTGGCTCCAGTATCAGAAGAAGATATGAAGGCTTTATTTACAATCTTTTTGCTTATTTTATAGCATGCTTTACTAAATAAGGTATTCATTGGTCAATAGGACTGACACCTCTTTCCATTGGTTAAGTAATAGGAAACAACAGCTGGGGAAGATTGGTATGAGAAAAAACCACGGCCCACTTAGAAATGTTTTGGGAAAAGGAGAAGATGTTTTGGGAAGAGAAAACTGTTGAAAGTTTTCCCTTGGGAAAGGAGCTTGCAAATTAGCAAGCTGAAATTCTCTCAAGCTCAGAAATATCAAGCCCACAAGGGGATGGATCAGGCCAGTGCCTCCATGGCCCAGAGCAATGCCCAGGCATGATCTCTGGGTTTTTTGTTTTTCACAGGCAACCAAGGCACTGTGGAAGATCATCCATCTGCCCTTGTCCCCAGAGGCATCGACAGTGGCTCCCTCCCTCTTCCTGGCTCTGCTGGTCCAAGTTTTCTGCAGCACAGAGGAGATGCCAGAAGACATCAATATACTCTGGAGGAGATGGCAGAAGAGAGCACTTTCCCACCAACCCCAAAAACTGCTCCATCCCAGTCTTTTTGTCTCTTCCATGCCCCTGGACCTTGGGCCAGGGCTCTCTGCATGACCTGAGCTTTGCTCTGCACACAGGTTTGTGGTGCTGACAGCGAAAGCGCTGCTCTGCCGTCTGTGGCTTGAGGATGTGGTGTTAGCAGTTGAACGTAAGAGAGGCTGGGAGACATCCTCAACAATGACACCCACCACTGTGCAGTGGGTCTGTTGGCCAGGTGAGAGCCTCCTTCTCCTCACTGCCCCCATAATTTCTTGCCTGCAGATGGGGCAGCCCACACCATCACCAAGGGATGGCCCAGGAGACAAAAAGGCTGAGAGAAGCAGATGCACAGGAGCAGCCACCTCCCAAAGTGTCAGCATTGTCTCCTGGGGCCCCTTGGGTGATGGCACAGAGCAGGGCAGGCTGTGCACGCAGCCCCACTTGAGGGCAGCCTGCTGGGGCAGGACAGGTTGCACTGAGGGCCAGTGACAGAGCCTGGAGGACATGACTCTCTGGAGGCTTTTCACAGTGTCTTACCCAAAAGCAGCCTGCTGACATTGGGCACTGCCTTTCTCTTGGTGAATGGTGGCACGGAAAGACCAAGCCTGTGTGAGTCACTGTTAGGAGAAGCTTGCTGACCTTGCTCAGGGTTGATGTTACCTTCTTCCTCGTGTCAGAGAGATGCACTGCTGTGTCTCCAGATCCTTCCATGAAATGATTGCACGCTACCTGGTTGTGCTGCTCAGCAGGGGGAGTCATGCTGGCGGGTCCCTGCCATGGCATTCCTTGTCGAGGTGATCCTGGTGGCCAGCTCTGCCTTGCTGAGCTGCCTCCTGACACAGCTGCAGCTGTGGGGGGAGCCTTATCAGTGGAGCTGGGACAGAGCAGAGGCTCTGCTGTGTGCCCTTGGCCCCTTGCTGCTGGGGTGACACTTGCCTCCTCTGTTTCCTGTCCCCCTGGTGCCAGCCCTCACTCTTCCATCGTGGCTCCTCAAGGTCAAAGGATCTGAGGCTACCGAGAGCTGGAGGGCACAGCAGAGTTGGCGAGAGATCTGTGCAAGGTGGAGAGCCCAGGGGCTCTGCACAGCCTCTGCTGCCTTTGGGCTGTGCTGCCTGGGTCCCTGCTCCTGTCCTGTGTAGTGCTTGTGTCCTGCCAGCCAGGCACCCCGTCACTGTATGATGCAACCTGTGTCTTTCAGATCCTTCAATGCCTCGAAACAGAGGAAATGGTTGATACCATCCTGCAGCTCATGTCACGTCATCTGCAGAGTGATGCAAAGAAAGATGTTGCTTGGTGCTCACAGGCCTCCTCGTGCTCTGCAAGAGTCCCTGGAAGGTGAGAAGAGCTGGCTTGAACTTGCGCTGGCAGCGTGGGGCTGGGTAGGGAATGCTGGGTGATGCAGGACCTAGAATGTGGCTGGGCTCTCAGGGTTGTGCCAGCTGCTCCCAACATTTCTGCCTCCCCATGGAGCTGCCCAAGTTCTTTGGGGCAGACCTCTGGCTTCTGGGCCCCGAGGCTGCAGCAGTGGGGTTGCACCTCCAAAGCAGTTTTGTTGGAGCAGCCTTCCATAGCTTTGCAATACAGCCTTGTGTTCCACACAGGCCAGAAGGTTGCAGAGCCTTTCTGAAAGCCTCATGGAACTACTGTAGGATGCAGATGGGGAGCCAGTTGGGCTGACCCTCTCTGTGCTCAGCAAGGTGCTCCTGGACAACAATGAGGCAATTGCCATCCCCATTGCTCTGCAGCTGACTGAGGCTCCGGATGCTCTTTGACAATGTAAGACTGTAGCCTCTATCATGGTGCTGTGTGCTGCCAGGAAACTATGTGCTCTGTGGATTTTCAGGCCCCTGCCCAGGTGGGCCTGGAATAGGCAGTGTTGAGGTCTTGCCCAGTTCCCTTCCACAAGGACACCAGCCATGTGCAACTTCTCTTCATTTGCCTATTTTTAGAGATGATAGTCTACCTACAGCAAGAGGGAAAAAAAGCCCCTGAAGATGTGTGTGCACCAGAGTCTGCTCCCACTCTTCTACCATCTGTATGGTGAGAATCAGTGTGTGGCAGAGGTGAGGATTCCAAGCTGCCTTCTGCCCTGGCGACTCACAGATTGCAGCTCTCCAGCCTCCTCCTGGCTTTGCCAGCAGGGACACAGACCCTGTGTCCTGGGCTGCATCTCCTGGTCTCTGCTGCTCTTTAGGCCTCTCTGCAAACCCTGCTTCAAGCAGCTAAGTTTCTGAAGAAGAGGAAGTTCAAATGACTTCTGGAGAGGCAGCAGCCATGGAAATGTAGTGAGTGCCTGGTAGGGATGGTTCCAAACCTGAAACACAGCCTGAACAAGCCCTCTGCCCCCAGTACACAAAGCCTGTGGGGCTGGCAGCTGTGCCCTGCCTGCTCCTACACCCATTGCCACACAGCCAGCTTCTTCCTGTCAGTCAGCCTGTGGGCTCACAAACTCTTTTCCAGACTCCTTCCCCCACAATCCAGAGTGCTGATGGAGCCCTGGCTCAGCTGTTCTTTGGCAGCAGAGTGGCACCAAGGCTCACTCTGGAGCACCCAGCCCTCTGCTCCCTTCGAACTCTGGCACCAGCCAGCTGCCAGAGTTTCTGAGCAGGAGAGCCCAGTCCTGGGCACAGGGACCAGCTGGCCAAGGCAGAGTCTGTACCAACCCTTCCCTTCCTGCCCTTGCACTCTCTGCAGCTGGCAGAGGACAGAAACACAACAGATGAGTATCGGCACCAGTCCCTGGCATCCCTGCAGAGCTCACAGGGGTCCATGTGAGAGAGGCCATCAGGCTCATCAGTGAGCCACAGCCCCAGGGCCCCTCCTGTCCCACTGCATCTTTGCCCCAGCCCTGGCTGCTGCACTGGCAACAGGATTTAGCCCAGAGACTTTGGAGCCCTGGCTCCCTGGGTCAGGGCCACAGTCCCTTGGGGACGCTGCCACCCTCTCTCACCCCGGGGTTTCACAATCTTGGAAGGTCCTGGGCTCAGCCCTGCCAGGAGAGGAGGGCATGTGGCTGGGCTGGCAGCACTGGTGTGGGGGAGCTGAGTCACTGGGGCCATGACAGGCTCTGTGTTCCCAGGTCTCATCAGGCAGCACATGAGGGGATGATGGCTGGAAGAGTTCCAGATCATCTGTGATGGTGAGTGAAGGCAGTGGGGTGTCAGCTGGGGCTGAGCAGGGAGGAGTAGAGAGACAGGAAGCTTCAATTCCTGCCCCATCTTGTAGGAGCTCTGCTCCCTGCACAGTCGAGGGGCAGTGCAGGCAGAGCAGAGAAAGATTCAAGGGGCACATGGGATATTTGTAGCCAGCACCTTCCAGCTGATCCCATTGGCCCGTGTTCCTTCCTGGCCCTGGGAAGAGCTGGATGGGATGCCCCTGGCAGGAGAACTCCTGGGGACTCTGCAGACCTTTGGTCTGACCTTGTCACTGTTCTTCTCTGTTCCAGCCCTTCTAGGCATGGCAAAGGAAAAGGACATCAGCCCCTCTGTCTCAACCCTGGCAGATCAAACCCTGCACAGCATAAGAACTGCACAAAGAAATTGATTGCCTGGCCCGTTGCAGGTGCTCCAAGACCAGCTCTGCAGGGTGTATAGGAGATAGCCTTCCCTCTGGGTGCATGGCTGGCCGTGCTTTGCAAGCTGTGGGCAGAGCTGATCCCAGGAGCTCTGTCTGCTGGGACCACCTAAGCCTGACCCACAGGACAGCTTTCTTTCATCCCATTCCATTTCATCATGGAAATATAAAAATTGTATTATCATATCACACAGAGGGCCAGAAGCTTTATATTTTGGCTGCAAGTGTCCACAGGGCATTGGGGAAGAGGAGAAAAAGAGTGCTTTTGCAGCAAGCAACCCAGCTACCCAGGCAGCATGGTAGGAAGAGTGGCTGGAAGCCACTTGGCCTTTTGGTGGTTCTGCTGAAGCTTCTGACAGAGCTGATGGGCAAATCCCAGAGCTGTGGAGAGTCCCTGGGAAATTTGTCCTTGGATATGCCTACAAATGCGCTCCCAGCCATGAACTGCCATCTGTATCCTGTCCATGTGTTGCTGGCTGGATTGTTGAGTGTCTGAGGTGCCTCTTAAGGCTGCCAAGGAGCTCCTTCACCGAGGTATGAATTGTGATACAACATCCCTTTCTGCTTATATTTGGGCACTGGCAGAGCCTGGACCAGTCTGGCTCGAGCCTGGACTCTTTGCAAGCAAAACTGCTAACGGGAGCAGCTCACGGTCCTCATCTCTCCCCTCCTGCTATGACAGGCAGGCATGGCCACAGGGACAGAGTGGAGCTGCCCCATCTGTCAGGATGTTTGGAAGGATGTGAATTCTGCTCTTCCCTGTCACCACCAGTTCTGCCTGGGCTGCACCCTGCGGTGGGCAAAGAGAAATCCAGCATGCCCACTCTGCAGAAGAATAGAAGCTGTCACGTTTTATGAGCAGGATGAACAGGACTACATACAATTTGCCATCATCTCCCCCAAATAATTGCTAGAATTCAGCAGGGAAAGATCCTGGTCACCTTGCTCCCATCACCCTGGGAAGTCTGCTCTGGCTTCCCCATAGGGTGCTGCAGGACCAGAGCCTGTGGATGGCCTCCTGCCCGAGGTGTGGGCATTGTTTTTCAAAGAACAGTGTCATCTACTGGACCAAAGGTGGCCCTGGCTACACCAGAAGCTGGAGGGAATACACCAGGACCAGAGGTGGCTGGTTAAAGAATTCACAGAGCAGCATCCTGCATAGCCTTTGTGCCTATGGTCAAAATCTTGGTGCCAGTACTGCAGGTTCTCCTCAACATATTTACTGAACCTCTGGTCCATGGCTTCCTCAATGTCATTGTGAACCAGTGCAGCGAGGAGGCCCAGAGGCTGTTGTGCCCTGGTCCTGTCAGGGATGAGAACAACAGCTCTGTGACCAGTGCCAGCTCCAGCTGCAGCTGCTGCAGCTACAGCAGCTCACAAGAGGAGACTTCTTCCAGAAGCCCTGTTGGCTCCAGTGTGGCAGAGCAACCCAGCACACTGGAGACCACCCTCCACTGCAGCCATGCCCCAGCTGCGCCCATCCCTGCAGAGCAGGACCTTCCCCAGAGGACCCACGGCAGGAGCTGGTGGCAGGGGCAGGTCCCTCTGCCCAGGGCAGAAGTCACAGAACCTCTGCTCCTGGCTGGGACTGGGGCTGCTCACCAAGGAAGCCCTGGTGTCCCACAAAGAGGAGGGACCCTGGAGCCCAAATTCTGCCCAGCCCTGCAAAAGGCCACCCCACCATCAGTGCTAGCAAGGTTCCTGCAGCCATTCAGTCAAATAAGAGGAAGCAAATGTCTCTTTCCCTGACACAGTCTCTGTGCACAGCGTTCTCCCCCTTCTCCTGGTGGCCTTCCTGTTGCGGTGCTTTTTGTGTTTCTTATATTCTATTGTTAATGTTATTTGTTCAGATGTTGTTCACAATGGTATCTTCCAAGTTCCCCCCCTATATTCCTTCCTAATGGTATAGTTCCTGCCCTGGAATTCCCCTACCTTTGTTCTCCCCAGTAAGAGTTTAATGTCAATCATTGGTTGCTCCCCTCCCAGAGCCTGCTAGTCTCCAGGAGGCCTCTCCCCTCCTTCCAGAGAGTTTGGAGAGACTCGGTCCCAGATTGGAGCAGGCCTGGGAAATCCCCCACCCCTCAAATTTGATTTGTTATGTATGTACCTTCCCCTCTGCCCTTATTGGCTCTCCAACCTGTGACCACTCCTTCCCCCTGTCCCTTTTAACCTGCTGCACAGCCTTGCCAGCTGCTTCGGTCAGGAGCAGCAGCAGGGTGACAATAAACGTCAGCTCTGTTGCACTCCCACCAAGCCTCCTTCTCATGATTCCTCACCTTTGCCTCCTCACCAGCGCTCCGTCGCTGTACAGCCTTACCCACCGGGGGAGAGTTGCCGGTCCGCCTGCAACTCTCTAACCCAGGCTGGGACAGTTCCCTGCCAGGGCTGCCGGGTCAATTGGGAAGCCGTTCCCCAGTGAGCCAGGGAACACGCCTCACCTTCCCTGACCCCACATCCCACTACAGACCAGGAGCCCCAGGGCTGCATGAAATGCTGTGTGAGCCATGATTATGGAAGAGTTACTGAAAAAAACACTGGGGTGATGCTTTCAGAGAAGTCATGAATAAAAGACTGAGCAATCTCTCAGCCAATTGTATGCCAGAAGTTTCCACTATCTAAATAATAAACTGCAATAAATTAGTAAAAATAAAGATACAGAAAGAAATTAAGTCTCCCACAGCTGTTGGCTTTCCTCAGGCTCCATGGTCTATGTATTGCTAGACGAACTTCATTTGGGCAGAATATTAACTGCACTGACTTGTTGGAGACTGTCCACAAGGTCTCATCTATGGTGAGCAGTGACTAAAATCAGCTTGGCAGAAGCATCTTCAGCTGTCCAAGTGGAGCAGAATTACATATTCTCTGCTTCATGACTCTGTGGCAACAGCTGCTGGTGTGGATTTGTCAGTGTTGCTTCATGGATTACTCCTGGGAAGGAATTGTGTGCACAGGCACAGTATGATTGCTTCTATCTCCTCTAACAACTCAAATCAGATGATGGCCAGAACTTTTAGGCAGAAAGCACCATGACAGAATAATTTACAATATCCTCCAAACTACACCTGTGATTTTGATTTTCTTACTGGTTAGGTTCAGTGTCTGCCCTCAAGAAATCAGTCCAGATAGAACAGGCTCAGCCTGCAAGTCAGAGTGCGAGTCTTTCAGCTGCCATTTTTCCAGTATGTGCAAACAACTTTTCAACATATTTGCAAAAAAATCTATTGGTTCTTTCTATACCTATCCAGAACCTGACTCTTCCCTTTTTTAATTTTGATTTGAGATCAAGGCATGATTTTTTTCTGGGCAGGGAAGTAAGAACCAGCTGCAAATACAGGCTACAGGTGTGAACCTATACCAAAGGAATGGAGCTGTAGCTTGGAATTGAAGGCAAGAAGTGGTGCCATGGTAAATGTGAACATTTAGTGCTGACAAGAGAGTCTTCTTCAATGCCTTAGCAGCCCACAGTTCACATGGTTGCTCTAAACTCTCTTTCTGGTGTTACAAAGAATGTAGAAGAGCTGACTATAAGTTAAAAAAATAGCCATAATGTTCATTTTGTTAGTGTGGTGAACAATGAGTATCTAATATTACAGATCTCATAGAACTCACTATTCAGATTTCCACTTAATATATGCTGGCTGTTTTACTTTGAAATCAACAGGTCTGTATAAATCAAGTTATCCACAGAAATTAATTTGCTCTATGATCTAACTAAAAATGCCTCATTGTCTGATAAGTTCAGTAGAAATTTGCAAAGTTAGCAGTCCACAGGTTACGTGTGGAGAGTTTAGCAAATGAATGGCTGCATAGCAAAGGCCATGATAATATCAAGTCGGGTAAAGTGTAGCTATGGGCTACGTGACTCACAGCAAGAAGACACTGCCCTTGAGCACAGATGTTTCATAGCAACGGGGATGTCGAGAATACATTGTATGTGGGAAAGTACACAAAGCTGAGAAAGTTGCAACTGCAAGGCTAACTGCAAAAAAATACGTGCATTATAAAAGACATAACCAATCATGAGCTATACTTTTGCAATATGTATGAGCTGATTACTGCCTGTATAAATGTGATAACATTGAACACAATAAACGAGGCTTGTTGATCATGATAGCTTGAGACTTGTCTCCCGCGGCTTTCTTCCAACAGTTACCTTTTCATTTCTTCTTTAATAGCTATTCTGCAGGAAAAGTTTTAAAGATTAGTCCATCTGGATGTAATTAAAATGCCAATATAGCCATATAGCCATATGGTATCAGAACAAAGCCATAACAGTGCACAGCCTTTTAAAAACATTTTAAAATAAATTTTCAAATCAACAGCCTGAGTGGAACTCAGAATAAAAGCTCTACCAAACCTTAACTCCACTGGAAGATCCCCTTCCTTGTCACCCTATGAATAAGCTCTACAATCACTTTATGAATTGTCCGTTGTTTTTTCAAGATGGAAAGTCCAGTTTATGGTGGTTTTGGTAGGGTTAGGTGTTGGGAAGGGTCTTCTTCCTTCATCAACTCCACACTTCAGTGCTTTTGGAATACAGCCCACTGGCCATTTTTTGCACAGCTGTGGTACTTCTACATGAGGCAGAAAGTGCATTTCCAGCCAAAAGCCCATGAGGAGTGGGACAGCCAGAGCATCCTGTGCAGGTACAGCCCTGCAGCTGTGACTCGAGAGGGTTTTGGCCCCTGCCCAGTGCGACGGGTGCACAGCCCGCTGTGACTGCCCCTCTTCTTCCCAGGTGCCCATGGATGGTAGGTGCAGGGTTCTGCAAGGGGAACGGAACAGGGTGGTGATGTCTGCTGGCAATAGAGGGCAGCGGGGAGTAAACAGTCCAGGATGCTGCTGGAGTGGTGACAGAGAGCTTGTGACACAGCTGGTGGCTGAGCCAGCGAGGGAAGGCCTTGCTGGACCTGCTGT
Organism: Acrocephalus scirpaceus scirpaceus; assembly: GCA_910950805.1. Lineage (NCBI taxonomy): Eukaryota > Metazoa > Chordata > Aves > Passeriformes > Sylviidae > Acrocephalus > Acrocephalus scirpaceus. Next base: position 66,064,711 of record OU383776.1, on the reverse strand, counting down.
TTGTGAAGAGAGAAGGGCTGGTGGGTGACAAGAGGTTGGATGCAGCCTTGGGCTCAGTGGTCACAAAATGCTTGTGTTTGATTCCCAGAGAAGGAACAAGGGATACTGGGGAAGTGTTTACCTGCAACAAATTGTGAATTCCTTAAACTTCAACACACAGTGCTTAGTCCTGCATTGCCTCACAGCAATGATTAATGTGTGTGTCCTAGGTTACAATGTAAAATTGTGCCCAAGGTTTGTATTCTATCCCCATGAGCCGTTGGAGCCAAGGTGGGGCAGTGTTTTCCTTATCTTCTGTTAATGAGCCCAGCAATGCCTTGCCACATGACTCATAGATAACTTCCTCTGGGAGTTATCTCTGTTTAATGGGCCATCAAGGACCCACTGCATGACTCATAGAATGAGATCATCCCATTGTGGGATGCTCCACCGAGGGGGAGGAGCCAAGCATTCCCACCTGGATAAATCCAGGGTTTGGGACAGCACAGGCATCTTTTATCCACTGGACTCCCAGAGGAGACAAGAGCTACCAGACGTCTCTACAGGAATCACTGCTTTGACAAGACCACCTCATCTGGACTGCCACTACCACCTTAACAGGGTGTTGGGTTGTATTCTGACTCTATCAGGGGTTTTTTTGTACTTAATTTTATTTTATTTTACTTTCTTTTATTTCTTTTTTTTTCCTCTTATTAAATTGTGTTTCTGACTTGGAGTCTTTCACTGGTTTTGCTTTCAAACCAGCACAGTGTGCAAGTAGATGTCTTAGCCTTGAGAATAAAGAGAGCCTACTGAGAAGACAGCTGCAATGCATTCAAGGAAAAGAAAGTGGTTTTAGGAGGCTCTTGACCATAGGAGGAGAATATAAGGAATGAGATGTTCACCAAATGACCACCAAAGACCTTTAAGAGACCCCTACTCTAAACGTCAATAATTTTGGGGAAGTGATTTAAGTATGTCAAATACTTTGTGGGAATGCTTAGCCCTTGAGTTTCAGCAAAGTAATGAATATGTCTTAGTTCCATGGATACAAACACATGGGTGTGCATGTGTTAGGGAAGTGATTCCCCACGCACCCAGCATTGAAATAAAGTAATGCCTCTTTTGTCACACTGAGCTGGCAGTGGGGATTGGGCCCTGCTTGATAACTTTAATTTTGGTCATTTTATTGAAGAAGAAAGAAAGGTTGAAATGAAACCTTTTCCAGCTGTTTCCATCTTGTTTACCTTTGGGGAGGCCAAAGCTCTGTGCTGCAGGTGGCCTGAGTGTGTGCAGAGCAATGCAGCCCTCACCAACCCCTTGGTTTCCCCACAGGTCATCTTGACTTGTTCCCAGGTGTGCCCAGCTCTGGCAGAGGAAAGAGCCCACAGTGCAGTGGGCACCATGCCCTGCCCAGCCAGGGCTCTCTGGCACAGAGCAGCACCAGCACCTTTCAACCTGCTCCTGCCTTGGCTTCACCTGGGACACAGAAGCCTCTGGAAATCAGCACCACCAGTTGCATTCCCGGCTTGGAGCAGCTGCTGCTGGTGGGCAGATCCTGCCAGTTCGACTGCTGCGAAATAGGAATAAAGGCAGAGAGATGTACATACAGAGCAGCCCAGGGAACATCCAATAAATGTGCAAATATAGAGAGACATTTGTTAGGAATTGTTTAGCTGTTATGCCAAGAGTGCCTTCTCTCTTGGTTCTGTGCAGTGCTTTGGGCCATTTTCTTGGTCTGGTTTCCTTTGCTTCAGACCCATCTGAGTGCTCAGTTGGGGTACACTCTGTAAGTGTTTGGGGCATTCTTGGAGTTACTCTTGGATCCCTTGAACAAGAGGGTTTGGCCCACCAGGGGAGTTTGTGCTGCTTTGTGACAGAGGAGAACTTCCCAGGCTATTTTGTGTTTGCTGTAGGAAGATTGGGTTGCTTTGCATGAATTCATAGACCAACACGTTTGCTTTGTGACGTCAAGGCATGGTTGCCATGTTGTTGTGGTGACACCACAAGGTTGCCTTGATGTACAGGAGGCCTCAGTGTCAGAGCAGCCCTCGGGCTGGCTCAGTGCAGCAGCATCCTCCTGGTTGAGGCATTTGTCAGTGGGCAGTTGCACAATGACACCAGCCTTGTTTTTTCCTGTGTTGAAGCACAGTCTGCAAATTTGTATAGCAGTGCCACAATGATGGAGCTATTCGCTGCTGCAATTTCCATGGTTTATGGCATTGCTTATTCTGGCTATTACTTGACAAACCTGGCACGTAAGTAGAGGTTTTCTCTGGCTGTAACCTAACCTGGCTTTTGTATGTCTTTCTCGTCTTTCTTAGTGACTGGATTGATTTTGAAAAAGAAAGACCATTAGGATGCCACTGGTTTGATAAAGCTCCTGTCAACATGTTCAGCTAAAAAGGGGGTGTCTGTAGCCAGGGGTCTTTGGGCAGCATTTGCAAGGGAACCTGCAGGGGTAGGTTCTATTCTGTTCCCTCCATGGGAGAGTCTGTGGCAGCAGAGTCTGTCATTTCCTCAGTTTGCTGGGTCAAGCAGGACACTTTTAAAAATGAAGACTGGGAGACCTTCTCAGAAGGCCTCCTAAAGACTTGGTGGTTCTCCTCAGAATTGAGGGAAAGCTTCTTTTATTCTAAATTTTGTCATGAAAGGATTTGTCTAACTTGACCCTTTACTGAGTGCTGAAATAGTGATTCCCTTTGCAATGAGGTGCAAACTCCAAAGCAGTGAGTGTCTCTGCTTCTGAACCCTGGAGCTGCTCCTGTGCTGTTTCACAATAGAACTGCCACAGCTCAGGGGGATTTTGGGGAAGCTTTTCGGGGCAACAGTTTTCAGCATCTAAATGGAATTAGCACATGCAAGTTATTTTTAAGAAAAATACCTGAAAGAGAACAAAAGCTGCTTTATCTGTTGGACAGAAGAGGAGCATTGAGTGTTGAAGAATAATTTGCATTATTTTGATCAAGTTTGTATTAATTTACTGGCAAAACAGGCCAAAGGGTAGGCACAACCGAAAATATTGTCCTGTTCTCTGGCTGGCTATGTGAAAGAACTGTTTCTCCTGAGGGATGTTGGGAAATGGAAAATACTTTCTGTTTGGGTTGACTTGTTCTGTGGGATTCACCAGCCCAGGCAGTTTTCTCAAAGAATCTGGTTCATTCCCCTTGTCCACTGCAGGTCACCTGACCCATGTATTCAGAGGTGCTGATCCTGAGGTGAGTGAGAAAGGAACCTTTGATGTTCTTGGTGTTTAAGAACTGGGGAGGAAGCTGTGAGCTTCATCTGTGGCAGTAGAGTGTAGAGGGCCAGGTAGGTAAGCTGAAAGAAAACCCATTTCCATGTCTGCAGCAGCAATAGCAAAGGCATCACTGGCTTTTTCCTAATTTTCCATTTCAGAGCTTTAAAAGAACTAAATGCCCAGTTTTGCAGAGGGAAGGCTGCTTCTTGGTAGTAGCCAGGATGGACTATCTAATTCAGAACAATTTGCAGTACAGTTGCATTAGCCCATTTTAATTTAGTCTGAGTCACTTAAAATCCCATTGCTGCCAAAGTTTATGATTTCTCCCTAGTAGAGTTGATTGTAGAAATAGAGCTGAATAGAAATAAGGTTATAAATGATAGGTAACTGCCTGTCTCTCATGCTATTGTCTGTCTACAGAGCACAGAAACAACAGAGAGAGCTCCTCTGGCTCCCTCTGCTCCTGGAGAAGAGGCCAGAGAGGAGCAAAATGAGCAAAACAACCACAACAACTCTCCAGCTGTGGTCACACCACAGCCTGAACATTCTGAGCCTGTAAGTGCCAGTTCTGGAGTGTGCTGTCTTTAGTGCAAGTAAAGAGAGCTGCAAGTTTCTGACCAGCCAGCACTTGCTCTTGGTGGCTGAGGATGCTGAGTGCTGCAGTCCTGCCAGGACCTAGCAATTCCTCCCAGCCAGTGACAGCTGGAAAATGGGCTTTGACATGTCATGTTTAGGCCCCAGCTTGCTGAGATTCTGCTAGGAGCCAGCCTGAAGCAAGAAGGCTCCCTGTCCCCAGAGGAGGGAGCATGTCAAAGACACTGTGCTCAGCCTTGTCAGATACTAGGGGACACTGTGGTCTGGAGAGACCTGTCCCCCTCCACAGACTGGCCAAAGCAACTACAGGCACAAAAAATGTTGATCTGACCACACAAACTCTTTGGGGTGGTTTGTCCCCACAAATGTCTTGTGTGTGCTTACCTGGAAGTATTTCAGAGACACACTGGGGAGGCAATCTCTGCTTGAAGCCAGAGATTTTGGTGCCTATGTTGGCAGGTTGGTCTTTTGCCTCTTCAGGCAGAGCAGTCAGTAGCAGAACTGACAGGCGCTCTGTCTGCCTGTCTTTTGGCTTTTGATAAGCTGCAAGGAGATGATTGTTTTGTCCATGAATCTATGTGGGGCCACTCTTGTCCCGTGTGGCAAAAGAAACAAACTGTGTAGTTCTGAACCCTTCTCCCGAGGCAAAAACCAGAGGCTGCATGTGTCTGTTTATAGTTTTCATTGAGAAGTCTCTGCAGCTTTGAAAACTCCACTGGAGCCTGGAGGCTGAGGCAAAGCTGCAAGTCTTTGACTGCTGTCTTGTGTTGCTAAGAACAGGAAGGACATATTGAAATTCTGGATGTCATATTTTAAGTCAAATGTGCACCTTTGAGCCTGGGTAGCTGCCTGGGACAAAAGGACCCAGTGGTGCCAGTCAACAGCAGCTGCACATGAGCCAGCATGCACCCAGGTGGCCAAGAAGGCCAAGGGCATCCTGGCCTGTGTGAGCACTGGTGGGGCAGCAGGAGCAGGGCAGTGATCGTCCCCCTGTGCTGGGCACCGCTGTGGCCACAGCTCAAGTGCTGTGTCCAGTTCTGGGCCCCTGGGAAGCAGAAAAGTCATTGAAGGGCTGGAGCATGTCCAGAGAAGGACAAGGGAGCTGGGGAAGGATGTGGAGGACAAGGCCAGTGAGGATTTGCTGAGGGAGCTTTAGCCTGGAGAACAGGAGGCTCACGGGGGACCTTCAGGCAGATTTCCAGAAATCCCTGCATGACAGTGCTCACCACAAGGGCTGTTTCCCTGCCAAACATCCCTTCACTGTATCCAAGTACTTTAAACACTGGAGCAGGTGACACTTCCATTGTTTGGTTTATTGGTTTGTTGGTTTTCTAGGTGGAGAAGTCCTGTGTTATTTTCTGTTTCTCTGGCAAGCAAAGGTGCTTTTGCTCAACCTTTCCTGCCCTTTTCCAGCACTGGGAGAGCTTCTGCTAGAATTTTAATTTGCAAGGTGGCAGTTGTGGAAGATGCAGTAGTTTTGGCCATGTAGTTTGGGGCAGGGACATTGGTGCAGAAGGAACTGTTCTGGTGCCAGGCCAGCCAGTAGGGCTTGCACATCACTTTCAGGTTAACAGGGCCTGCACCTTTTGGCAGCCCAAAAGGGATCAGTATGTGTTGTGTTTGGGAATTGAGCAGGAAATCAAAGCCCTTGCATTCCAGCTGGTCCTCAGAGATCACAGGAGCTGGGAGGGGCTGGGCTTCATTTCTGATTACAGCCACTTTAGCACCGTCAGTGTAGCTGAGTCCAAGAGAAGAACTTGCCCTAGCACAGATGCACAAAGAGTGCAGTTCCCAGTGCAGTGCTCTGGGTCTGATTGCATTCCATAAGGGCCTACACACTCCAGATTTCCCAACAGTGGAGTGGTTTGTTGAAGCAACAGGAGAGCAAGTTCAGAATTGCTGCTGATTGAGGCACTGGCTATTGAGAGTAGTGATGTGTGTAGCAACAGAAAGTATAGTAAGAGAGAGATTATAAAAGTGAGATCTATCTATCTATCTATCTATCTATTTGCATTTTCCTGGGTCAGCCACAAAACAGTTGTAGGTGCAAAGCTCTCATAAAGACATCCCTTCAGGAGAGGAGGAGAGACACGTTCCATTGATTGATCTCAAGGAAGCAGAGAGGTGTCCCCCTTGTTATGACCCGTTCAAAGTGAACTGAGTTCGTATTTTAGTTCTTAGAGTACAAAGGAGACCAAAAAAATGCTGTTTAACCAAAAATCATTATACTTTATTCAATATCAATGTACCCACCTGATATTGTGATATGCTTTATTTAATAGACCCACCAAAATGATATGCAATAACAAGAGAAAGAGACTGAGCAAAGAAAGCTATATAGATGAGAGCAAGAGAGAAAATGAGAGATAGGAAAGATAAGATAATTACCACAGTGAGAGAGATGGAATCCTCGCAGCAATCCAATAGGTCCACCTTCGCGATCCTCGTGGCATGTGGCCAATAGATTGACACCGCAGGACCCTCGTGGAACTGATAGATTTCGTCTTCTGTGGGGAGGTCCTCGAAAGGGGTGTCTTCTGAGGCTGTATATATAGTTCTTTCTGAGGCGACAGGCAATCAGCCAGAGTGGGGGAGAAATCTCGTGAGTCTAGGCCCAATGCACAAGGAGAGGGGGGAGAAGTCCCATGATGGAGTCCAGGCCCCATGCACAATGGTGAAGAAGTGGGGCAAGCTGGCCTGTTCGATGCAGGTGTGATTGTTTCACCTGAAAGAAGGCAACGCTTTGTGATTCCATTGTTTCGAACAGGATGCAAAATCTGGCTTCACATATTCCCAAGTAAACACCTGGGTGGATGTAGTTCCTGTTAACACCAAGAGTCCAAAAACCCCCATTCTTCCCCCAGTCATCTTCCATGACGAACAAGCGTGAGACACTGTAGAAGGGTCTTCGGGCCAACTTTCACACCCCTCCAGAGATGGTAGTTTTTCCCCATCAGAGGTGTTTTCTTCTTCCAGCCATTTCTGTCCTGAAGTGTGCTTTTAATCCTACAAATTTCTCCATGTCCTAAGAGGGTGGAACAATCCCAAACACTAGGTGGGGTTTGGTGACTTTGGTCATACATGACACATGGTTTCCTTCATTGGCATCCCTAGGGGTGTATAACTTAATTTGTTGATGGACCCTTATGAGGGTCTCTATTACTGCTGGTCGGAATTCTCAGTTGATAAAAGAGGGAGAACACCTTATATATATGTATGTATATATATACACACATATATATGTACCTTATACCTTATATGTCCTCCTCCATATACTGAGATGGCTGTAGAGGCTCTCTGACCTCCATCAGAGGATCTTTTCACACATTCTTGTCTTCTGAAAGACCAGGATTTCTAACAAGAGTGTAGATGTCAGAAAGGCAGGAATGGTGGTGCAGGCCTGAAGAGAACATGAACTCCAGAGGTGTCTCTCACAAGGAGTGAACTCACACAAGAAACCACCTGCAAAGCCAGGATGGGGCTGTGGGACAGGGTTGGGTTTCAGTCACTACAGAAAGACAAACAGGACACAGCAGAAGTGGAGGGAGGCCCTCACCAGACCCTTGAGAAATGCCACACCTTCCCTGTCAGCTGCCTGAGAGGCTGTTGGAGCTTCAGTCCCAGATGGACCCTGATTGCACTGCCAATGTCACTTTGAAATCTTTGCCTCCCCATGGGCAGAGAATGAATGACCCAGGAGAGCAGCAGCACAGTGCTTTGGGAACATGTGAGCCCATGAGTCTTTGAGTCTTGGCCCACAAATATTGTATGGGAAGTTGAAACCCATCTTCTTTGCTTTCTGTGCAGGTCCTTCTAGACCAAGAGCATGAGCAGATTGTTTCACCAGAGATGCCATGCCAGACTCAGGGAGAGCTGTTCCCAGCCCAAGAGCAGGAAGAGCAGCTCAGGCAGCAGGAGGAAGAGCCACAGGAGAATAGCCAGGTAAGCCTGGCTCACCAGCTGGCAGAGTGAAGGGCATGAACAGGGGAATAAAATGGAGCTCCTGGGACTGAGGAGGCCAGGAGTCCCACAGGCACTGAAAGCACAGAGCCCTGTCATCTGCAGAGATCGGCACTGGGATGGGAGGGTTACAATGGAAGCAGAGGTGGGCAGGGAAGCAGAAACCAGTGGCTGAATAAATGTGATTTTGAGGCTGAAAGAGGAAAAAGCTGAGCCTGGTGGCAGCTCCCTGTCACTTGCTCTGCATTTGTGTGTACAGAACATCGAGGCAGAGCCACAAGCAGAGCTGCCCGAAGCTCAGAGTGACACCATGGCAGTGAAGAGGAAGGACAAGGAAGACATGAGAAGCACCCAAGATGAGAAGAATCTTCCTCAGCAGAGGGGTGATCACCAAAAGCAGGTGAGTGTGAGCGTGGCAGACACTCCACTCATGAAACATCCTCTCTCTTGTTCTTTACAGAGTATCAACGAACAGCTGCAGGCAGAGCTGCAGGAAACTGAAGCTAAGATCAAGGCAAGTGAGAAGAGGCTGGATGAAGAAATTACCATCATCAGAGAGAAACCTCTTCTCCTCCTTCAGGAGCAAAAGGCTCTTGAAAAGCAAGTGAGTGAAACAGCAATAGCCACTGCAGTCATAAAATTGGTGCTTTCTGCCCTTCTTGCCTTTCCTGTGCAGAGCAGCAGGGGGGTGGGGTGATCCCTCTGAGTGCCATCCTGATGTGGTCACAACTACTCTGAAGGAAACATCCTGGTTTGCTGAATCTCAGCTGCTGCCCTAGTGAGTGGAATTAGTCCTTTGGCCCTTTAGCCAGCAGTCATCTGAATGGATTCCTGCTGGCCCGTTCCTGCTCTCCTTGTTTCTTGAGGTGTTTTTGCAGGTGAACATGGTCACTCAGAGAGATTTTGAATACAAGCTACAAGCTGTTCGTGTCCCTTGTGAATCTGGTCCTCTCCTGGCCTTTCCCTTTCTTCACAGTCGATGACTTTTGGCTGACAGTGACAAGCTGTAATCCTCTGACTGCTTTGTTCTCTTTGACTTGAGGTGGAAGTGTTGACATCTCACCTGGCAGCATGCGAAGGCTTCCAGCAAATGACTGGCAACAAAGAGCCCCAAGATTGGCCTGAGGCACAGGAACTGTCCCAACCAGAGACACTGCAGCTTGAGCATGTCCCAAAAATGGTGGAGGAAAAGAGAGTTCAACAGGAGGAGGTAGAACATTAGAAGAAGTAGCTGCAAGTTTGTCTGCAGCCCTAGGAGGGGGAAAGGAGTCCTTGGGAGGAAGTGGAGTGGTCAGTGTTGCAGTCATCCTTTAGAAAATCCATGAAAATGGAACATGAAACTGGCTTTGAAATGGAGTAAAACCAGCCTTTGGTTTTGACCATTTGGTTTCAGAAGTGGACATTCAAAGAAATCCAGTTTAAGAGCCCTGCATGTGACTGACAGCAGCTTCCTAAGGGCTTGCATTTGAAATGGGATCCTGGGGCAATCTCTGCCAGCCACCTTTCTGACACAAACTCATTTCTTGTCTCAGATCTACACTAAACCTGCTGCAGCAGCAGCAGCAGCATTGTCTATAGAAGCATTTGCTCCCCAACCTGAGAAGTGGAGCCCGGGCAGTTTGTTCACCTCCAGCCCTGACACAGCTGCTGCTGAGCAACAGGAGAGCAAGGAGGACTCCCTGGAGCCACTGAGTACGTCTCGTGTCTTTCATATCTGTGGGACAGTGTATTGTGTCCACGTGTCAGCATAGCTGTACCAAATGATCCCCCTCAGTTTGGTGTCACAGGGACATTTAGGACTCCCCACAGGAACTGCTGTGCTCCGAGGCAGTGAGAGCACTTTGGGTGTTCCTGCTGCCTCTGAGGGCACCTTGGAATGGCTTGGGTTTGCCTGGGCTTCCCTATGTGCTGAAGGCAGAAGCAGGGATTATTCCTGGATCAGCAGAAGGCTGTGACTACTTGAGTCCTACCCATTGGCCCAACCCCTCCTCAGACCAGGCTCTAGGATAATACAGCAAGCCCTTTGTGATTCTGCAGCACAACCCATTTAATCTTCTTGCCCATAACAGCTGCCAGTGCTGTGCTCTCAGAAAAGACACGGTGGGGGCTGAGAACCGTGCCCAGCTGATTCTGTGTCTCCCATCACCTGTAGGGACATAAAGGGCATTGATCTGCACCTCTGTGTGTCTGATCTCAAAGCCAATCCCTCATCTGGGCTGGCTTCTGCATTGCATAGCCCAGACTCATGAGAGGCTCAGCATCTCCTCTGGTCAGCTGTCCATGTCACACCAGCACCTGAGGAGCACTGCTGTCCTTGCTGCCCTTGCCCGCTGTGCAGAGTTGGGAAGATGGGGATCTGTGCAGTGCTGAGAGGGCAAGTCCAATGGGAGTGACTGATCCTTGCTGTCAGGGTGAAGAGAAACAGTGTGGTTCTTCACATGGGGCATGGGCAAGGGCATCTTCAAGCCCAGCCTGCTCATCAAGGGTGAGGGTCCTGACGCTGAAAGCCCTGTTGGGATTGGTTATAGCATGAGCTGCTCTGTTTACAAATGGAAAGGCATTCTTCTGGCACACTGCTGCTAGGTGGAGAAGGTGGGAACATTGGGCAATGTTCTTCCTGTTCTGAAATTGGCATTTGTTCATAGGAATTGATTCTAGATGGCAGGGTGTGTTTAATCTTAGGAAGTATGAAACCTTTTGTTGAATCTCGCAGTGTTCCCAAGAAAACAAAAGCTCTGTTATTTCCAGCTCTCCTTAATGTCTTTAGATTACAAATTTACTTGCCTTGGTACCTGTTCTCTTCTGGTCTCTGTCTCCTCTGAATACATCTCCCTGTGCTTAGTTTCCTGTCAAGAGATCTCTTCAAAGGACTGTAGAAAATCAGTCTTTGTCCGGCCACTTGTGCCGCAGAGCTGCTTGTCTTCTTGTTGTTGTTCCTGTTGCTGTTGCTATTGTTGTTACCCAGCTGACCACAAAGGGCTCAGAGCCCCAGACAGTGGGGCTGCCTTTTGTATCTCCTGAAAGGTGGGATCTTTGCTTTAAAGTGAGCATCCTGCATTTTTGCATTTTGTTTCCCTCAGGGAGAATGGTGAACATGGAAAATCCCATGATGAAATACATTGAACTGGAAATTATTGGCAGCGGGTGAGTGTAACCACAGTTACTTCTGGGGCAGGTGATTTGCTGGTGGAATATCTATCAAGTGTGAAGTCAGACAAGCTGCAAACATGTTCAGACACTGGGCTTAGGTTATCAGTGCTGGTCAGAATTTGTAAGTGTAGTCGTAAGGCATTGTCAAAGACATCTCCATGCTGCCAATGTCCTGCAGCTTCTAGGCATTTACAACAGAGATCTGTCTGGGCTGGCTTTCACACCAAGACCTAAATGGCTTCTTCTTTCTTTGCTGCTGTTTTGTTTCTAGGACTTTTGGAGAGGTTTGTAGAGCACTCGACACTTCCACAGGAGGAGAGGTAAATGTCACCAGACCCTCCAGATTCTGCAGCTCTCAAGGGCTTTCCTCTCTTGTGTCAGCTGTGGCAGGAGCATTGGGTAGAGCTATGCAGCAAAGGCACAAGAAGCACAGATTGGTGCCAGCATGCAGATTGCATTTGGGAGTCTTTGTCCTTCTCAGCTCCCAGAAGGAAGGCAAGGAGGGCAGTGGCTCCTTTCAGAGAAGGACGTGCTCACTCATTCTCAATTGCTGAAACAAAGGTGGTGCCTTAGAGCACCTCACTGCTCTTTGGAGCTACATCTTCAGAGTCCTGAATTCTCATTTCTGGCTGCCAGCAAATACATCTGAATGTTACTGGTAGTTCCTTAGCCACCTGCAGTGCTGCACTTGGGAACTGCACGTAGGGAGAGATCTGCAAGGTGTCCCTAAAAGCTCTAAGTCCTGCTTATAGCCCAAGATGTAGCCACAGAGTACCAAGTCACAGATTATGTCTTTAGAAATCCAGACAGAGCAGCAGAGAGTGTGGTCAGAGCTTTGTGGGTGATAGTTGAGACATTATTGTTATCAAATTCACAAGGCAAAACATCAGTGGCCATGTGTCCTGTAACTAGCCACCAAGGGAGCAGAGAAATGGGCTGTTGGAATGTCAGTTCCTATTTACTCTGATATCTAATCACAAGGCACTTTGGCACAGCTCAGCTGTGTCATTCCAAAATCACTCACTCCATGTAAGAAGTTGATCTCATGCCATCAATTTCTCAAGTAACTGATTTTCAATGTCATTTTAGGTGGCCATAAAGAAAAGAACTCTTCAAGGACTGATCAGGAAGGAAGGAACCATTAATGAATTCATGGTCATGAAGATGAAGAAGAACCCAAACATTGTGAACTATTTAGAGAGGTGAGAGATGAGGTTTTTTACCCCATCAATGTTTGTTTACATACTGCAAGCATGCAAAGTTAAACCCCACTTTGGTCATTGGCAGAAAATAGAGCTGGTAATTATTGGTTAGTTATTATTTCTCTGCTGATCGCCAATGGACAGGAAGAGAGTGCATTTTGTCTGCATTAATCTACCCTGGCAAACACACTTTGCAAATTGTTCAAAAACCTAGATCAGCCCTACCTTACTGATTCAATACCCTCTACGTTCATTGCCTCCACATTGTTTTAGGCTTGATTTTTTCAAGTTTTTATGAGCACCTTTTAAGTGCTGATAAACCATCCTAGAAAAGATTTCCCTTGCATTGTTACCCCTTTTCCATTGCTCTGCATGACAGGAAGACTAGATGCTTATTTCCAGAAATACCATGTGTGACAGGTTTTTTATCTGGGCTGTTACTAAACTGCATTTTTCACTTGCTGGCCATCTAAGACATCTCCTTTTTCACAGATGTGCCTTTCTTCTTGAGACTGCACAGACTGCAAACACTGCACAGCCAAGAGGGAATGTCTATTCCTTTTATTCTGTCCTCATCTCAAAGGGACCCGGAAACAAGAAAAAACCCTTCTCTTTTCCAAACAGCAATGTAGCCATGCATCTTCATCTCCACACTCTTGTTTCCTTCTTTCAGCTACCTTGTGAGTGAGCAACTCTGGCTGGTGATGGAGTACATGGACGGAGGCACTCTGAGAGATGTCATCAAGGAGACTCACATGTCCGAAGTAGAGATTGCAGCTGTCAGTCGGGAGGTCAGGGATCTCACCTGTGCTTCTGAGGGCTTGGGCAGGATTGTCTGGGAAACTGGGCTCAGAACTGGAGTGATTCCATGTGTCAAGTTTTTCTTCTGTGTTGCTGAAATGCTACAGGCAAGCAAGAGCATCTCAAGTGAACTGCCTGCCAGTGCCCCTGCATTCACTGTACTCTGTTCCTGTAGTCTTATCTCCTGCTGATGCATTCTCACTCTGTCTCTTGTATTTGCTGTTCTCCATCCTGCCTCTCTAAACTTTTGCCTGTCCGCACTGCATTTCTTGCCTGTAAAAGCAAAGGTGGTGGTGGCAGGATTTGAAATGAACAGCAAAGAAGAAAGAGAGACTCATTTCTCACAGTCCTCAGCTGAAAAGGATAGTAGTGCAGCCAAAATGCTCTTTGCTTCTGGAAGGTGACTGATGTGATACTTCCAAGTCTGTGCTGAGGCCTGCAATAAAACCTTCATCATGCAGCCTCCCACCCTAAAGTGATCCACTTCACACCAAAGGGAGAGACACTTTCTTTCTTGGCAAACCCTTGTTTGTCCTTTGCATGGAGAGAGCACATCCACTGCAGCAGCAGTCATTCTGGCAGATTTGCTGGGGACAGTCTACAACAGTAGTTGCTGTTGCTCTTTCAAAAGCTGACATGGCTTTCCTTAGAAAGGTCCTGCTCTGCTTGTGTTGGAGCAGCAAGGTCTCCCTCTCAATGGCACTGTGTTCTGCCATTACTCCCCATTCCCCTGGAGAGGGAATTTTTAGAGCTGTTTCCTCTCTTGTGTGATGAAATCACACTAATTTTTGCCCTCCTGTTTCTATTTTCTCTCTCAGTGCCTGCAAGGACTAGATTTTCTTCACTCAAACCACGTGATCCATGGAGATGTGAAGACCCACAATATCCTTCTTAGAACTGACGGCTCTGTCAAGCTGGGTCAGTATATTCTTGGTCAGGCACAGCTTTCTGGGGATGTAGGGTGTGGGACTGCTTTGAATGAGTGCCAGCTCCCCAAAAATGGTGTTGCTGGCAGTGCAGGGGCCCCTGCTGTGAACTGTGGGCACAGTTGCAATGTGCACAGAAGTACCACAAGGAAGAAGCAGTCAAGAGTGGCATTGGTTTTTGTGTGTCCCTTCCGGAGGGAGGAAGCTACAGTCTAAAGCTTCAGAAAAATAAAGGCCACTGCTGAAGGCAGTGTAAAAAATGTGGAGGTTCTTTTGAAGTGACCATTTCCTTGGTTAAAGCCCTGAGGAAATAGAGCAGGGATAGATTTCCAGCAGATGAGATATTGCATTCTTAGACTGAGAGTACGGAATTCTTTTGCTTGATTTCCTAATCTGAGCTGGCTTTCATGTTATATTGTTTTCTCCTCAGCTGATTTTGGCCTCTTTGCTCAGCTGCCCCCTGAGCAGAGTACACGGAGCTCAGTGGCTGGCAGTTCTGGGTGGATAGCACCTGAAATCATGACAGGTCAACCATATGGCCTCAAAGTGGACATATGGTCTTTTGGAATCGTGGGCATCGAAATGGCAGAACGAGAAGTTCCTTACTGGAATGAAACTCCTGGCTTGGTAAGGTGCAAATACTCACTGATCCCACTGTCTTTCTCAGCTGTCCCATGCTCTGTGTGCCATTGGACAAAATCTCATTGCCACCTGCTGGCACCACTTCCACCAAGGTCCCCTTCTAAAAATGTCCCTCACATGCACATCAGCATCTGCAGTAGGTTTGGTTGCATCAGAAGGGAAGTGGCAGGTAACCAGTTCAGAAACTTGCCATTTTGGCCTCCAGACATGCTCACATGCTCAACATTTCTCATTTACTTTTTGATCTATATTGGAGCTCTGTCTCTGAAGGAGAAGAATATTTCAGTGGAGAGTTCAGCAGTGTGATAAATATCCGTTGACATGGAGGTTGGACCTTCCCAGTTTCAATTTTATAGAAAAAGAAAAAAGGAAAAGAAAAAAAGAAAACAGAAAAGGAAGAGAAAAGGGAAAAGAAAGAAGAAAAAGGAAGAGAAAAAGAAAGTGGAAGAGAAAGACAGAAAGGAAAAAAAGGAAAAAGAAGAAAAGGAAAAGAAAAAGGAAAAGAGAGCGAGAGAGAAAGAGAAAGAGAAAGAGAAGAGAAAGAGAAAGAGAAAAAGGAAAAGGAACAGAGAAAGGAAAAGAAAAAGAAAATGAAAATGAAAAAGAAAAAACAAAAGAAAAAGAGAAAAAAACAACTACCAAAGCAACCCCAAAGCAGTTCTGCTTGCTTTTTGCTTTTGTAACCACAGCAGACCAATTTTCTTCCAGACTGTAGCATCTTTCCCAAATCCCATGGGTCTTCCAAACTTTCAGGCTTTCAAGTCATCTGTACATTGCTCTGTCATGTGTCTGGGTGGCCTGGATAAATTTAGGATGTGTTTTTCTCTGACTGCAGTTAGGATTGTACGCTGGACCCTTGGTTGTTTCTCAGTACTTTAACAAGTTGATGGGCTTGCAGTCAGGTGCCTGGGGCTGGGATCCAGGTGTGCGGTTGGCGCCGGTGCTGTTCCTTTACTGCAGGCGCAGGGCCAGCCCTGGATTGCACAGTTGTAACGAGAGTGAGGACTCCAGCTGCCCACCATGTCCAGTGGCTGAGCTCAGCTGCAGAGGGACAGGATAAAACCCCCTTTGTGACCTCTGGTGGTATGGGAAAAGTGAAGGAAATTTTCCTCTGGGTTGAAGAGGAAAGTAACAAAGTCTCTTTGGTCACCATCTATTTCAGTGCCACCAGCACAGAGCTGTTACTATGGTGGCAGGCCTTTTACTGGAGACTCCAAGGCCTCTTCCCACTGTTATTTCTGTCTATTTCAGATGGATTCTGCATCTGCATTTTTTTCAAGAAGACAACAAAAAACTTGATGGTTTTTGTTTTATGGAAGCTGTGCTTAAGGGACCAAAAAGCACTGCAGAGATTTCTTTCACATAATAATCCTTGTACAGAGTATATATAGAGCAAATTCTCCCTTCCAAATAGCCCGTCAAGCTGGTGTGAATCCTCAGAGAACAAAATTTGCTTTTGGTGGTGTAGTTCTAGGTCAGGCAATGAAACAGCTACCAAGGCAAGATCTGCTGGATGTTGGAGAAGCTGTGTCTGCATTGTGGTCTGGGTTTTTTATTGGTATGGAAAAGTCATCTCTGCCTCTCTGCCAGGGCAGAAGTGGAGCTTAAACAATGGGATCCGGGGGAGCAGTTACAGATGGGAAAGAAGCAGGTGGAGCCTCCTGTTTCCTTTTTCTGCAGCCTCAACTCCAGATAACCACAGGAGGGATACCAAAACTGCAGCAGCCCAACCTCTTCTCACCTTTGCTGCACGACTTCCTGAGCTGCTGCCTGCACAAAGATGAGAGGCGGCGCTGGTCTGCCAAGAAGCTCCTGCAGGTAAAATGCCAAGGGGCTGCAGGTGACAGTGCCAAGGGATGGGCTCCTCCCCTAAGGCATCAGATGAGGTCCCCTCCTCCTCACCTCCACTCTTGATGCTGTTCAACTGAGAATGGTGAGGAATCCTAGACTGGGCTGGGCTGGCAGGGACCTGTAGAGGCTGTCTGGCGCAAGTGCCCTGCAATGAGCAGGGGCATTTTTAAAGACACCAGGTTGCTCAGAGCCCCTTCCTACCTGATCTGGAATGTTTCCAGGGATGGGGCACCTACCAGCTCTCGGCAATTTGTGCCAGTGTTGCACCATGCTCCAAGAAAACAATTTCTTCCTCATACCCAATCTGACTCAATTCCCATTATATATTAAAAGTATTAGCCCATGTCCTATTGCAACTGGCCCTGTTAAAAAAGGTGTCTCCCACTTCCTCAGAAACCCCTTTGAAGGACTGGAACATGTCAACAAAGTCTCCCTGGGGCCTGTTCTTCTCCAGGCTGAATAACTCCAGGTCTCTCAGCCTGTCCTCAGATGAGAGGTGCTCTGTCCTCTGAGTGTTTCTGTCACCCTGTTTTGTAATTTGGTGGGGTGTTCAGTTTTATCTAATGGCAAAAGAAGTAGAGCAATGCAGAGTACAGAGGCGTGAAATGGTGGTGGAGGAACCCAAGGAAAGCAGTCCCGGCCGAGCGGTCAGAGATTTGGCTGTGGGAAGGAGGGGCTGTGGGGAGCTCACTGTGAGACTCTGGGGGGCCTTGGTTTGTGCCTCCTGCCTCACTCTTGGAGGTTTCTGCCACACAACCAGGGACAGCTGGGAGGGACTTGTCCCAGCCCCATCTGCTGCCTGGCACAGTCAAGCAGATGGGAACTGCCCCAGGGTTACTGACAGGTTGTGTGGCAGAGAGGAAACTGCAGGACCCAGTGGCACTCGGCTGTCCCTGCTAGGAAGGAAAGTGCCATCCAGCACAGGAGGGGCAGGGCATGGAAAGGTAGACATTGCTCTGTTTCCCTGTGGAAATCAGCACAGTGCCTGTCTTTCTAAGAGAGGGACCTGTGTGAG
Organism: Acrocephalus scirpaceus scirpaceus; assembly: GCA_910950805.1. Taxonomy (NCBI): domain Eukaryota; kingdom Metazoa; phylum Chordata; class Aves; order Passeriformes; family Sylviidae; genus Acrocephalus; species Acrocephalus scirpaceus. Next base: position 66,047,350 of record OU383776.1, on the reverse strand, counting down.
GCTTTGGAGTTTCCTGAAAGGAAGAAACCTCAGGGACAAAAAGCACCATTTCTAGAGCACCAGCAGGCAAAAGTCCCAGCAAAATGAAGACCCTAGAATAATCAAATAAGTGGGATTCTGGGCCAGGTTTGCCTGTGATGGCAAGGTCCTGCACATGAAGGTTGAGGTGCAGATGGTCCTGTTGGTCCTCTTTCTGCATCTTTCTAGGAGCCAGAGGAATCCTGATTGAGGCTGTGAAGCATTGAACTTGAAAAGTCATGGTTTATTGGTTTTTGTTGATTTTTTTTTTTCCTTTGGGCAGCATTCATTTGTAAGATTAGCTGAGCCGGCATGCAGCCTGGTGCCACTGATAATTTCAGTGAAGAGGAGGAAGGAGAAGAAAACCATTGGGACCGTTTACTCCACAACCACCTTAGAGTAGGATTGTAAAGTACGATTGTCAAGTAGGATTGTGGAGTAGAAATACAGAATAGGACTGTAAATTAATAAAGTTTCTGACACCGCAATTCACCTTGAAGATTCCCTTTCTTCTCACTCTGTGAATAAGCTCGAGATTTCCTTCTGAATTGTCACTTGTTTCTTGAAGGTGGAAAGTGACATTTATGGGTTCTATGGTTTGAAAGTGGGGAAGGTTTTTCTTCATTCACCCTCTCCAGACCACACTGTCTTTGGACTACTTCTCTAGTGGAGTTTTTGCGAGCTAATGATTTTTAAAGCATAAATATTTCCTGTAGATAATGTTAATGGGAAAATCAGTGCTTTGATTGCTGAGTGGCTAAATTCACTTTAGGCCTTGTTCAGCTAATTGTTCTCAGTAACAGCTATAAATCATTCAGTGTTTTGACATTAGGTTTTAGAGTTAATTTCTGCACCATGACATTTTATTCAGTTAATATTTACTCTAAATATTTCTTAAGAGTTGTGCTGGTTTTGCATTGATTGACATTTAGTGAGCAGGGAAGAAATCACCCATGGAAGTGATTTTTTGAAGAGAAGCAGCTAACAATTCCTTTTGTGCCTGACAAAACCAATCAGTGACTAGTTTTGAATAATGACACCTTTTTAAACCACTACTGTGCTGGTTTGAAAGCAAAACCAGTGAAAGACTCCAAGTCAGAAACACAATTTAATAAGAGGAAAAGAAAAGAAATTAAAGAAAGTAAAATAAAAGTAATAGTACAAAAAACCACTGACAGAGTCAGAATACAACCCAACACCCTGTTAGTTAGAGTGGTAGTAGCAGTCCAGATGAGATGGTCTTGTCAAAGCAGTGATTCCTGTAGAGATGTCTGGTAGCTCTTGTCTCCTCTGGGAGTCCAGTGGATAAAAGCTGCCTGTGCTGTCCCAAACCCTGGATTTATCCAGGTGGGAATGCTTGGCTCCTCCCCCTCGGTGGAGCATCCCACAATGGGCTGATCTCATTCTATGAGTCATGCAGTGGGTCCTCAATGGCCCATTAAACAGAGATAACTCCCGGAGGAAGTTATCTATGAGTCATGGGCAAGGCATTGTTGGGCTCATTAACAGAAGATAAGGAAAACACTGCCCCACCTTGGCTCCAACAGCTCATGGGGATAGAATACATACCTTGGGCACAATTTTACATTGTAACCTAGGACAACTACGAAGCTGAACATGCCTCTTTGAAAACACATGTTAAAAATTGAGCAAACCTGGGAAAGCTCTCTTTCCTTCTGACCTGGGAAGAGGTAACAGGCCGGTCCAGCCTCCTCCTCGTGGCCAGGCCGGGCCAGGCAGACCCTGCCGAGGGGCCGGGCCCCTTCCTGGGGAGTCCCCAGGGCCCCGTCCTGGCCAGGCCAGGCCAGGCAGCTGCCAGGCAGGGGGAGGGGATGTCGAGGGGCCCCATCCTGATCAGGCTGGGCCCCAGCAGCTGTTAACATCTTACCTCTGGGCCTGTCCCCTCCACCTCCAGCACAGGCCTGGTGGGGCTGGGCCGGACCGGCCCTGCCCCTGCTGCAGCACTGGCCAGACCGAGCCACGAGACCCTGGCACAGCCCCAGCGTGGCCTGAAACCTTTCACCATGACTGCTTCGGCCACTGCCCAGCAGAAACCATCATGACCACCACAGGCCTCAGGCCAGATATTAACTCCTGTATGGCACGGATGAAACGTGTAGAACATTGATCCTCTCTCAAGTAAGTGAAAAAGATAGAGTGAAAACATGTAGAGAGACAACATGAAGACACCAAGGTCAGTGAAGAAGGAGTTAAGTCCCAGATGAGAGGAGAAGGAGGTGATGCCTTAGTCTTAGGGTGAAATTCTTTTGCAAGGCCATGGTGGTGGACTGTTGATACACTAGAATATCCCTTTAATTCATGAAGATGGGGAGATGGAGTGTTCAAATTGCAGATATGCGCAAAAGCATTTGTGCTGAAGCAAGTAAATGTTGAAATAGCTGTGATCTCATGAGAAGCTTGAGAAGAGAGAGGAAGATGAGAGTGATGAAGACCCTCTGCCCCCAGGGAGGAAGAAGAAGCAGAATAAGCAGAATAAGAAGCAGAAGCAGCAGGAGAAGAAGGAGAAGGAGAAGGAGAAGGAGAAGGAGGAGGAGGAGAAAGAAGGAGAAGGTAACAGGTAACATCATCATAATTCTGCGAAGAACCAGTGTCAATTTAGTGTAAAATCTATATGGTAAATTTCATCAGCATTTCTGTTATAGAAGGTAGATCTTGCCATGTTACATTCACAGGTAACTTTAAATCTCTCCAGTAACTCCTATTAAAAATCACAGTTCATGAAAAACACAAGGTTAACTTTATCAAACACATTTCAATGCATCTTTTAGACATTCTGATAACATTGCATCATAGCTTCAGCAAATGGAGCTGGTTGGCTGCTCTCTGGCAGGCACTGGGGGGGCTGCCCTGTGTGGGGGAAACTGTTGTCTGGGGCTCAGGAGGAGGCAAGAGAGCTCTGATGAGCCAGGGGGGCCTCCCAGCCCAGGAGACCAATACAGTTTAGTAATTTTTTCATCCAGCAAACACCAATAACCTGACTTTTTTAGCTGTGTTGGCATTTTGCTTTCTGTAGGACTGCAGGCAGTCCTTCTCCCCATTACAGTCTTCTCTCATTCATAGGCAGAGGAAAAAGGAATGATTTTACAGAAACAGGTGGTGGGAACTGGAGGGTCTCTATAAGCCGGGCAGTGGCAGCAGTGGCAGCTACTGCAGGTTCTCTATCAGCTTTTAATTACAGTAGCTGCTGCTCATAATGCTTGCCCTACGTCCTCCCACATTTCAACAAAAATGCAGTTTGTACATCTACATTCATGCCATTTTTCCCACACTATGGCAGCAAAATTTGCAATGTCTGTTTGTCATATTTTATCTCTTGTTTGCCCAACATAAATGTCCATATTTTACTATAGCCTTCTCCATGGCAGATATCCATGCTCCCAATATCTCACCTTTTCAAAACTGAAGTTCGAACTTCTGCAGCTCTTCTTCTGGCTGCATTACCTCTCATGACTCTTTTTGGCTGCTGTCCTCCTGCAACTCGTGGCCACTTCTCCCATGACTCAGGGGCCGTGTTCTTCCCGCCACTCTTGGCCGTGTCTCCCACAACTCAAGGACCATGTTCTCCCACAGCTCCTGGCAGTGTTATCTCTAGTAACCCTCACATGGCTGCATTATCTCTGGCAACTCTTGGGCTGCTTCTCTCTCTACGACCCATTTAGCCAGCCAGTACCACAGCCATCTCCTTTCGTTATCACATCTCGGGGTTCACCAGATGTTGTAATAAATATGCAGATGGGATTCAATTTTCTCATGCAGAAAAGCCTATTCTTTATTCACAAAGCTCATGTTTATAGGAAATATCAGAAGACACTATATTAAACCTAATTGGTCGGCAATACAGTGAAACTCAGTTCATTGATTGGTAAGGGCTATTGTATATGTCTATCAAATTTTCTCTCTCTAGTTATGTTAACATATTCACCGATTCTCATGGGAGAGATTTATTGTTTATGCAGGTGTAAACTTATTTTTCTCTCTACAAACATGGAACAAAAATGGGGAATTTCTGATAAGGTCAAGAAGCTGCTGTGCCTCCTCCTGACAACCTGTGTCTTGAGCCTTTGAGGTTCCTTCCTCACCCCTCAGTGACACATTCTAACAAAAACTGGACAGGTTTTTCTTGAATGTTTTAGACATGTGCTTAATCCAAGTACAAAATACCTACAAATTCAAGGTAGGGAGGAGTAGCTGTCAACTGGAGAGGGCTTTTGCTCAGATCCTTCCTTGTCACAGCTTCCTCCAGTCTAAAGTGGGGCAGGTGTCCTGGGCAAGACACAGCTGATGCAAAGCAACATCTTCTCTGCAGAGCTAAGGTGGCAGTTGGTCACTGTTAGAACCCACATTCATGAAGAGAAGAATCACCCAGGTTCTTGTTAATAATCCCTGGGTTTGGCTAAGAGTGAATTGAGAATGAATGAATGAATTAATTAATTAATTAATGATTTGCATTTGTATATTATATACATATACATATACATATACATATACATATACATATACATATACATATACATATATATATTTAGGATTCATTTTAAAACAATTTGGTTGCAATGGAAAGCAGGTGTTGCAGCCACGGAGGCTGTGAGGCCTCCCTGGCGGTCAGTGGCCTGAGATAAGGAAATGCAATGTCACGATGAGTAGCCAAAAAGAAAGCCCTTGGAGCCCTCGGACCTTTCTTATCTCTCTGTAAGACTATAGGCCAAATTGTATCTCAACTCTCCCATTGGTCCACTTTTCAAAACCCCTCTAACCTATATAAACCCCGAATATTGCCCTGTTAAGCCAGAAGAGCTGTCACTGCAACCCTTCGAAGAGGATGCCAAAATAAAGAACATCATCTGAGAAACTGCATACGGCCTTCTCCTCTCTCTCCCTGTGTCTGCCAGGGCACTTAGCAAGCAAGAGCTGAATTACACTGCTAAGAGCTGATATTCACTGCTAAGAGCTGAAATCACTGATAGTTGCTTGCTAAGTTTGCCTGAGGCTGGATACCTCGCCTGAGCTTCGGGTCGGGTGATTCCTAACGGTGTCATTCTGTCCGGGACTTGTGGCCAGGATTGGACCCTCCATAGAGGTATCAAAAAGCCTCGATAAAAAGCAGGTATTTAGCCATTCCAGTTATTATTATCTATAGTCATACAGCAGTATGACAACATAAAAATATTACATAAGGAAATGTAAGAAAGAGAAAAACAACATAAAGAGAGAGAGAAAAGAAAAAGAGTAAAAAACCTCTCCTGGATCTTGTGACGGGACTTGATTGTTGCATTTTAGATTTTTTGTGGTCAAAATGATGGTCATCACCTGTCAGGAATGGAAGGAGATGTTGTAGCACAGCTGGCCTGCATCTGGACAAAATAAATCTGGTCATAAATCTGATTCGGCTAATCTGGCTTGTTCTAGAAACAAGCCCCTAGGTGAACAATGGAACTCAGAGATCTCAGCCAACCTCATCCAAGCCCTGGATGCAAATACATCACTGGCCAGAGATCTGGGAGGTGCAGGGATCCCAACCAGTTAGCTATCCAAGTAAAAAGAAGCTCTGAACAAAAAAATGAGCTGTTTGCTGATGACCCTCAATGTGTACTGTGTTGTGTGCCTGTATCCAACACATGACTCTCACGTAACAGGGAGAAGTCTGTGAAACACTAAGTGCAGTGGGTTTAGAATGAGGTCAGGCTCAGTGGGAATGTCCAGGTACCTGCCTCAAGAACTGCAAGTAGTATAAGGGATGGCACTTAGCAACATAAGAAGCTTCGCAGGATTTGCATCCCATCAGCCTCAAAGGTTTGTCCCCAAAGCCACCCTTGGAGTCAATCCTTCTTTGGAGGATCAACTGGGAATTGGCCAATTCCCAACTGACGATTCCTGTGGGAATGTCCCCAAGGAGCAACACAACCAACATTTCTTGGGGTGCCAAAAAAGGGGTTTTCCCTCCAAAACCACCCCTGGAGATCTTAATTGGAGCACCCCAAAGGTGTAGTGATAGCCCATGTGCACCAGGCAGTGCAGGGTCAGTCTGAGCACCATGGATCTCTTGAAGCACATGAAATTCCAGATGTTCTCCAGCAGGAAGAAGAGCGACTGGTAATAATCACAGTAACTGCAGGGCCAGCAGGATATCAGTATGGTCAGGGGACACCAGACAGGGGTCTCACCCCTCAAAAAATACCCTCCACACCCACGAGGGAACACGAGACAGGGGTGTCACCCCCCAAACAAAACCCCTCCACACCCACCTGAGGAACGAGACTACCAGGGAACTCTTGTACTCAGTAGGTGTGGGAGTTGAAGCTGTTCAACCTGCTGAAGCTGTGGCACGGGGGCCAGCATGGAACATCTCCACATTGCCTTTATGGGGCAGTTTCCGGCCCAAGGAATTGGTTTTCTTGCCGGCCATGACGAGCTTGAGGAGGATGTTGCTGTCCTTGATGAACACCGTGGTGCCAGGGTTGTTGAGCTGGAACACTTGTGCCACCAGCTCCCACATCTTGATGGCCTAGAGTGTCTCTGAGACTCCTGCGGGGCACGGCCAGGTCAGGATGGCTGGGGTTGGGTGAGAATGGTCAGGGATGGGCACTGGGAATGGCCAGGGCTGAGTGGGAATGGCCAGGCTTAAGTGGGAATGGTCAGGAATAGCCAGGGTTGGGTGGGTATGGTCAGGACTGGGTGGACATGGCCAGAGCTAGGCGCTGGGAATGGTCAGGATTGGGCACTGGTAATGGCCAGAGCTAGGCACTGGGAATGGTCAGGACTGGGTGGAAATGGCCAGAGCTAGGTGCTGGGAATGCTCAGGACTGAGTGGAAATGGCCAGAGCTAGGCACTGGGAATGGTCAGAGCTGGGCACAGGGAATGTCCAGAGGATTTTCTGATTTAGAGGTTTGTAGCCTCCAGGCAGTGACCGGCCCTCTGCAGTAGCCATCACTCCCCAAAGGCTCACCCTCCTCCCTTGTGGGATTCAAACCTGGCCTTGCAAAGCACTCTGGCCCTGCACAAATGAGCAGAGGTTTTGAGTCACTGGTCATGAGTAGATAGTCCAGTCTCTCACAGTTACTACTCTAGGCTGTCGCTTGCCTCCAGAATTTCTGCTTTAGGCACCTCCAGATTTACCTCCAGACACGCATAAGAGTCCAAAGAATACACATCAAAAGCTGTTCTTCCTCTTAGGCCTGGCTTAGTCCCAACATCCTGGGGATTGAAAGCTGGCACAGCAGGTGTCCCAGAGACATTCCCACAGCTTGGCTGGTGTGCACCAACAGGACTCTGTCTTCTACCATTATGGTCATGCCCAGGGAAAAAGGCCAGTGTTACTGACCAGGCCTCTAAAGGGAGAACAGAAGAGTGGGGATATAGAACCACCTTGGCCAGCAGCCCAGGGCAGCAGCTGCTCAAGCACAGCCCACCAGGACTGTCTGTGCTGATGGGCCTGTGGGGCTGGTTGGGGGACACAGAATTCCACTTGCATGACCTCCATGAAATACAGTTGTCTCAAGTTTGGTGCAAGTGCACCCAGGAGCTGGTCCTGGAAATGACCAATCCAGGACTTGGAAAGCTTCTAGCAGCTGTGGCTATCCTGGAATAGACTGTGCCATGTGCATCCAGTTAACAGTGCTTCGCCTAGAAATGGAGGGTTTGTCCTAGGAAAGACTTTTGCTGGGGAAGAGGCACCAGGAAGTGCTTGAGAGGGAGGAAAATTTACCATAGCACAAGGAACCAGCTGTAAACCAGCTTGTTTATTTGTTTAATTTTTTTCTCTTTGTTTAAATAAGGAAGGACATGGAGGGTGGGGGCCATGTGTCACAAGCCATCAGTAGGGGCTATGACGTTCAGAGCTGAGTCCTGCTCTGTCCTGTCCTTGTTCCTGGAAGGAATAAGCCCTTGCACCAGGAGATGGTGAGGAAGAACCAGCTGTAAAGCAGCTGTGCAGACATCTGGAGTCATGGTGTGAGAGTCGGCCCGAAGACCCTCAATTTTGTCTCACGTTTTTCGTCGTGGAGACTTTGGGGGGGAACAAGAGGGAAACCTCAAGAGCTGATGTAACTGCTACGAGAATTGCCATTCCTGGCTAGATGTGTTTGCTTGGGAACAGAGTTCCCGGACATACATCCTGCTGAAACAATGGTAGTTGCAGCACGCTACACTGCCCCTGCATTCTGTACCACCTGTGCCTGAGGTGTAGCAGGCCAGCTTGCCCTGTTCTCCCCCTCCCTCGCATTGTGCATGGGCCTGGACTCCATCACGGGACTTCTCCCCCCTCTCCTTGTGCATTGGGCCTAGACTCACGAGATTTCTCCCCCACTCTGGAGAACTATATATTCTGCCTCAGAAGAGACCCCTTTTGAGGACCTCCCCACAGAAGACAAAGATCTATCAGCTCCACGAGGGTTCTGTGAAGACAAATCTATTAGCGGCGCGCTACGAGGATTTGCGAAGGCGGACCTATTGGACTGCTGCGAGGACTTCGTCTCTCTCTGTGGTAATTATATCCTATCTGTCCTACCTCTCTTTTCTCTCTTGCTTTTATCTATATAGCTTTCTCTCTTCCGTTTCTTTCTCTTGTTATTGCATATCATTTTTGGTGGATACATTGAATAAAGTATATCAGCTTTGGTGGGTACATTGATATTGAATAAAGTATACTGATTTTGGTTAAACAGCATTTTTGGCCTCCTTTGTACTCTAAGAAACTAAATACGAACTTAGTTCACTTTGAACGGGTCGTAACACATGGTCAGTCGAAGGCTGAGCAGTTTGGAGTTGCTGAAGCACTCCTGGGACAAAGGCAGCTGACAGCGTGCAGGGCTGCAGGAGGCAAAGCCTTGGCAAGATGAGCCTTGGCCTCGGGTGTGTCTGGGCTCCTCAGTGCAAGGCAGCCGTTGTCCATCCTGGAAGTAAGTCCTGCTGCAGTGTCCCTCCTCAGTGCCTAGCCCAGCTTCTCTTGAGCTCTGATTGACAGTCAGTTGGAGGCACCAGCAGAACCAGCAGCAGGGAGCTGTCCCGGCACAGAAGACACTGGGAAAAGGCGAGATCTGGGCAAGCAGCACCATCTCAGCCCTACCGTCCTGCTTCCCATCCTTGCTGTCAGTGACTGGCCTGCATCCTTGCAGCAAGGCCAGGATCCTCCTGTCCCGGGCCTGGGGCTGCTTCAGCTCTGGGTGGGCTCCCCCACAGCTCTGGGACATGCTGCCACAGCCGGGTCCTGCAGCAGAAGGGGACACCTTCCTCACAGCCACCACTCTCTGCCCTGCAGGAAGGTTCTCAGTGATCATGAGGCGGTGCTGAGCGCAGCCGTGGCTCTGAGCCACAGCCCAAAGACCAGCAATAAGCACCTTCTCCTTCTCCAAGAGGAACTGGTGGTTGCCATGCTGCAGTAAAACCTTCAGAGCCCAGCTGCTTTTGCCCTGTCCCTGGCTCTGGGGCCAGGGCAAAGACACCCTGCACCAGTGTCATCCCAGCATCAGCACAGCAGGATGCCAGGGCCCTGCCCCAGGGAGTGCTAGGGAGGCCACATGCAACCCACTGCTTGTACCCTGCAGCTGGAACATCACCCTGTGCCCACATCTCTGCCTGGCCCTGGACCAGCTGTGGGTGCTGAGCAGCAGTGAGGGAGAGAAAAGAGGAGGAGCAGCAGGAAGGCAGCAATGAAGATGGCACCTCCAACATCCTCACCTGTCCAACCAGCTCCTGTACTGTCTCTTTTGGGTGAGTTGTGGTGATGTGTGCCATGGCAGGGCAGGAGAGGTTTCCAGGCATGCACACACCACCCTGGGAATGACCTCTGCCCTCCATGCAGAGCCTGGGCAGGGAGTGGATGGGGGCATTTCCATTGTCCTGCATCCCCTGGTCACTCTTCGGTCCCCAGAAGGGAAGGGTAAAAGCCTTGGGCACATCAGAGGGAAGCAGGGCTTGAGCAGCAACTCTGACCTACCCCAGCCATGGGGCTTCATCCTGCCCCTGTGACCTTCCGGCAGGGCTGGGCAGGTGCATGTCTACCCTCAGGCTGGGGAGCAGCAGGGCCTGTGCTTGTCTCTTTTGGGGGCTCCCAGGTGCTGAAGGAGCTGTGGGTGGGCACCCTACAGGGGTAATCTGGGGAGTGCTTCAGGAGCAGCCAGACAGGGGATGCTCAGGGGCAGCTGTACAGGGAAACACCACTCCCCAGCTGGGGAGAGCTGCCCCTGAAGCTGTGGGTAGCACTCAGGCACAGCTGCATGACAAGAGAGGAGAGGGGACTTGGGGCTCACACAGCTCTCTCCCTCTTCACAGCACCAAGGGAGCCCGAGTGACCTGTGTCTCATCCATCAAACCCCTGAAGGAGTTGAGCCACTGCTGTGCAGTGAGTGTGTCTCCACTCTGGGCTCTGTGTGTGAGTGCTGCTTCCTCAGTCAAGCTGCAGAGACATCACTGCTCATCTTCTTCCATTTCTCTCTTGCCCTGAGGAGCACGGTGAGAGCCAGGAGGCTGGAGAGGCTGATTGAGGACCTGGCAAATGTGAGAATAGCTGCCTTTCACCCACCTCTGTCTGTGCTGGGGTGCCAGAGATGTGTGGCTAGGAGGGAAGGAAGTGTCTGTGGTGCTACTCAGCAAGCAGAGGCTTTGGGGAGCCAACGGCAGCATCGGCTCATCCTTGCTGCTGCTGCTGGTCGGACTGCTGAGGGCAGAGAGGCTGCCAGCTGTGTGCCATGCTCAGGCTGGGTAGCAGCTGGCCGTTCACCTTTTGTGCTATGGGGCTGCTCTGTGAGTGCAGGTGGCTTCTTGCAGGCTGATACCAAGCAAGGTCCTGCCATGGTCCTGTCCAGTGAGGGAGGACAATTTTGCTGCTCTCTTCCCAGGTGAGTTTGGGAAGCAAAGGCAACCTCCTGCTCTGGCTGAGCTGTGCTCACTTGCAGCCTGAGTGTGGCCGTGCAGGTGTGGCACCCTGAGGGAGGACATCACGCGGATGGGCAAGGGCACCTGCTGGGTGGTGGCCACTGCAGACAACTGCGCAGGGCAAGGAGCCTGTGCTGCTGCCCACAGCTTGGAGAAGGCCAAGGCCAGGGCTGGGGCGGCTTGTTCCAGCACCACACCAGCTCTCAGGAGGCCCCGTGCCACAGCCACACCTGTGGCTGCCTGCTCCCTGCCTGGGGTGCTGCCCGGCTCTGCACAGCACTGAAGGCAGGGCAGGGCAGGGCAGAGTGGTGATGGTCTCCACTGACAGGGTTTTGCTGTCATACTCAAGCAACTTTGGCAGCTGTGTTTTGTTCTTTATTCCTTGATCTTACATGACTGCTGCCAGGATTCACCAGACATTCCCTATGGCTAGAACAAACTGGTACATTATTTAGGAACTTTGTGCTACAACCTTCGCCCCAGCAGTACCAAATGCAGTATGATTACTCATGTCAGCAAAGTTAAAGAGATGAGGCCATAAATCTGAGCTGTGCACTATACAGCAAAAGACAAAAAATAGTAATTTTACACCCACATCGAATCACATCAAATCAGCTTTAGAATTCCTTCTTGGCTTGACACAAATAAAATAGAGCCTCCTCTAGATTGCCTGATTTGACATAATTTTTAGTGTTTTCAGGACTATTCTCTAATGGAATACAACCCACAATCTGCTTCCTTTAGAACTGTGAAAAATCAGGTTTACGTTTTTGGTAAAATTTTAAAAGTTTTGTGAAAAATTAGGTTCACTTTCTTAGAAAAAATTATAAATTTAATAAAAAATAAAAATAGACAATTGGGAGACAATAAAGCAAATAAAGTTTCTCAGCTGCGGGTGCCTGGCAGAGAGCCAGCCAGCACACACCTTATCCTCTCCAGATCCTTTGTTTATAAGGATCAGTATGTTACATATTCAATAGACCCTAATGCATTATTCGAACATTCCTTTGAGTTCAGATGTTCTCTTGGTTTTGCCCACCACCAACTTGTCCCATTTCACTAAATTAAAATTTTATAATTCCCTGTAGATAAAGTTCTTGTTGATATCTTGTAGTCATAGTCTTCTGATACCAGGAGATCAATAAATTCCTTCTTGCAGATTTTGGTTCACTGCTATCTTGATCTAGTTAATTCAGGAATGCAGGAGGATCCTCCCCCTACCTTCTGGTTTGACAGGTTTTAGATGTTACAGAAAAAGAGTCTTTACTGTGTAACAAGGAAATATACAGTCATCACATTTCTAGAACTCTGTTAATATTAAAAGAAAATACAGTAAAATCTTCCCACATCATATATATAGTATTCATTGTAATACTTGTGAAAAGCCAACCTTATAATATGCATTTATAACAGTTTAATAAAAAGACAACAGGAGATAGAAATAAAGCAAAGGGTTAAATGGCTGGGTGCTTGGTGTTCGGCCAAGAGTACACTTATTATCTTTGGAGAAATTCCTTAAATACTTTTTCTATTACATCAGCTTGTTGCTTATTTATAGACTATTATGCATATTCATCCTTTTCTAAGAACTGTTTAGTATGGCCACTCTTTCGGTCTGCCTTTTTAGAGCATTTGTGGGTTTTGGCTGTGGTTTTCTTGTCCCAGTTTGGGCTGTGGTCTATACTTTTATCAGACGGCAGATGCTGATAGTTAGCATATCAGGAGGGTTATCATATGTTCACTGGATGTTATCCTAACTAAACAGACAGTTCAATTACAAGCATAACTATATATAGGCTATCTCACTACGTCTAAGCAAAAAGAAAAACAACTATATGCTTATAGCAGAGTTATTTTAACATTATACATACAGCATTCATCTTAGTATTTGCAAAAAGCCAACTTTATAATACGTATTTATAACAGAACCACTTTGCTTTTAAATCCATGTCCAGAAAAACCACAAACACTAGAGGTTTATGTGTAAAAAGGAGACAGAGGAGTCTTTCAACTTTATTTGAATAAAGGGAAAGAGTCCACCGGGGCACACACCTGCAGGGTTTTCTCTCTTGGGCTTTTGGAGGGCACACCCTCCTTTATCCTGAACTCCCAGCCACAAGTTGCCCTCTTCCCAACTGGCTAAGGCACTGGGAAGGTACAGCCTTCCTGAACCGCCTACCCCATATCCCCCCTTGAACCTCCTGTTTAATCCCAAAGTTCTGAAATTCAGGCTTGTGCAGACCCTTGTCTCTCTAAGGAGCCAAGCTGTCTGGGCCCAGTAACAAACCTGCTGCCCAAAGTTAGTAGACCACTAAGACCAAAGTTAGTAACACATAAAGACCTATTTGTAAGTCATTACCATACCTTCACCATACCTACATCCATCAAATTATTTGTAAAGACATTAGCACACATCTTTCATCCAGACTTACACTTCCTGTTTAGGCAACCCATTTCAACCTGTAATAGGTATAATAGATAAATTCGTGTATGTAATATTGTATTATGGATTTGATCTACTAATAAGAAGCTACCCAAGGGTGTCTCCAAGATTCCAGAGTTCCAAAACATATTTGCAACTGAAACGACAAGGCAGAGCAGGAAGATGGCCCATCCATCAAGGGTGGACCCTCACTTCACAGCTCTTCAACATCTGATATCGATCTTGGTGGAGATCCTGGATGATCAGATCACCCCTCCCAAGACGAATTCCGGAAAAACTATCAAGTAATCTTTTCATGCAGACGGGACTCCTTTGGAAAATTGAGAAACACAGCATACCTGGACTTTCAATAGACTTGGCCTTAGGGTGAAAAAACTGTATAAAACCCAGAGGCTGAAACCTAGCAGTGTGGCAGAATTCGGAGGGTACCCTTGTACCACCACTCTGTCCACCCAACTCTCGATCGATTGTTGTCCTATTTTTATTGTGGCTTTAATTCGGTGTTGGAAATTTTGCTAATAAACCCTGTTATTTTTGAATTGGCTTCTAATCCTTTATAACAAACCCATTCAGTATCCGTACACCAAAATATACAAAAATTACAAAGAGGCATGTCTAAACTCCAAGTTGAGAAAAGATCAGAGTTGAATGATCTGTTTAGAAAACTGAGCCTTGCACCAGTATAGAGAGAACTTCTGAAAATAAGCATCCATGCTCCAATTATAGAGCCAAAAGAAACAAAACAGCAAATAAAGCGTTTAATCCAAGCAACATCACCTCTTTTGTGTACTGTGGTTCCTGCTAGAACATGCAACAAAGGCAGCAGAACTGACAGCTGAGAGTAGTGCAGCATGATCCACAGGGAAGGAAAACAGAGCAGCTAAGTGTGAACAGGAAGATGTAGAGCAATACAAGACTAACTGCTAACTATTTGTTTCTACATAGTGAAACCCGTGACTGAATATATTTAGAAAAATGGCTGCTCTAGAACAATCACTACAGCATCATTTCACAAAAAGAAAAGCTGAAATTGGTAGCTGCCAAAACCACTCTTAATTCACTTTAAAGACAAAGTGCCTCAGGATAATTATGGACTAATACAACCACAACCCTGTGGTGGACCTGCCAGGAATGAGCTGTGATTTAATTTTTTCATTTCTACAACAGCTAGTATGAAGCATTTAAAATGGAAGCTACAAAAAATCCCTCACTAGAATTAAGCCCACAAGGTTTTGTGATGATGGAGCAGAGTTCCATTATGTAAGTTCCAAAAACTATGCCAGTTCAATAGTGGGGAAAAAAATGTAGTAAAGCAAATATTGAAATAGTTGCAACAAATAAGCAATTTTATGCTACGTGGTATTTAACAAAAAGATACTGTCTGTGGCAAAACAACTTGCCACCATTACCTGTTCTCAGGAATATGTTCCTGAAGAGGTGGCACAGCTCAGCATTTTCTCATGAGACATTGACAAAGCTTGTACTGCTTTGAGGAACATGACTGGAGTTGTCCTGAACCAACATTGCTCTGGTAGGTTTTGTTCCTGTATGAATAAACTTTGCAAAACTGTGACTATCTCTCTGAACTCTCTTTATGCTCCCTTCCTTCACACTCTAGTTATGGACAATGGTCTAGCTTGCAAGAACTCAATGCAGAACTACCTCCAAAGTGGGATTTTTACTGTTGCTGAGAAGATGCTGATGGGCCATTTGTCTCATTTGTTGTCATCAACACAAGGATTTTGTCTAATTGCTGGCTCTTGCTGCCCTGTTATTTTTCAGATAGATTCAGCCCTTCATCTTGCTTTAGTTTTCACTTCAGGTGTGATGATCACACTCAGTCATGATCAGGCAAGTTGAGTGTCTCTAAAAATCGTGCTGCAGTGCTGGAGTTCTGCAGGCTGATGATACTGTTGGTATCATCACAGAAAAGTGGCAATCCACTTCTGCTACCAGCATGTAAGGGCTTTACGCAGCCCTGCTAAAAGGAGATGGTTACAGACACCAGACCAACAGATTAAGGGATAAACAGTCCACATCTAAGTACAGTGCATGAGAAAATACAAGTCAGTAGTACAGTAATTTGGGTAATAATGTTACGTAATTCACCATGACTGGGCTGCATCTAACATCTGGGCTTACAGATACAAAGACTTACAAGACCCATGTCTGTCAGGCAGGCAGCAGGGTACAATCTCTTCTCCACACAAGTGACCTAGACTGGCCAGTGGCCTTGTGGAATGCAAATTCCATGGCTGGACTGTCCTTTTTATCAAGCTGCAGAAGTACTATTTGGCTGGTTAACCAAACACTACACTCAGCCGTGCTCCCTCTCTCTGCCAGCTCTGTCTGTGGAGTGCACAGGGCCCCGTAAATCTGGACAAGGCAGTACTGCCCCACATTCCTGTGTGGGCACAGGCCTGGAAGTACTGTAAAGGCAGGAAGAGCCTCATGCCTCCCTTGAATACACTCTCTTGAAAAACAAGGTATTGGGCAGTACCAGCCTTACAGACACCTAATTAGCCTTGGCAAAGGTCAAACTGATGGTTCATATGTGGAACTCACCACACAGAATGCAAAATGAATGCATGGGGTAATATCCCAAACAGACATTAGAAAATAGGTAGAGGCTCAAAAGCAGAAAACAGTCTTGGTTTAACCTATAGATGACCACAAATGGTGCTGACCATTTGTGATCTCACCAATTTATACCAGCCTTACAGTACAGTATGTTCAGGACTCAGAAAAAGCCAAATACACCAAGACAGCAGTGGTATGCAAGAAAAAGAAACAACTAGAAAGAAAGCATAAAGACTATGTTAAATGATCAAGGAAGTTCTACTGGTAATGATTTTTTATTCTTTTTTAAAGAAATACAAATCTTCTAACAGTGACTAAATTAGTGAACTACTGAAGTACTACTTGGCCACAGGCCTCTGAAAGACTGTTTCAGCTTCTCAAGGTGTGAGTCACGTCTTAGATGTGAAAAATAACTGAAACTGGAAACATCAGTGGATGCACCGAATCTCAGAAGTCTCATGCTCCTTCTTTTTTATTTAAATTAAATTAATTTAAAATAATTAAATTCAATAATAAATAAATAAATAAATAAATAAATAAAAAATAAATTTAAACTAATTAAAAATAATTACCTCTAAATAAATTAAAAATTAACATTTTCAGCTGCCTAGTTGTTCATATGAATATATTCTGCTTTCTTGCACTGTGGATATAGAAGTACACTTAAGGAGCCGTTCAACATATTTGGAGTTAGTAATTATTTTAACTGAACTGCAAGACTGATTAATTAATATTTACATTCTCATACCTTTTACTGGATTGAGAAAGCTTTAACTGTAAACTGCATACTTAAACTGACTGCTATGCTATTTTAAACCCAAACAACTTACATGAGGTCCATTGTTTCAAACTTTGTTTTGAACTTAACTGTATTTTTAAGTATCAACTGCACACTACTGTAAGAAAAGCAACTCAGTCAAAAACCAGGCTGGCAAGTAAACACTGAAAACAACACAATTCCCTCTTATTTTTCCACTTTTAGCTGCACAGCATGATGAAGAATGTCAGGATGTTGTTGCGTCGCCTTCTTCCTCAATTTTATTGTAGACATGCTGCTGGTTCTCATGGCTGATGTTTCAACAACTTAAACCAGCTGAAAGAAAATCAAAATGAATAGAAATATTTAGTACCAAGCGTACCTGTTCTTCCACCAGCTACAAAGGAAAGACAGTACTGTGATGGTACACTGTATGTGCACAGCTTTTTCTCTACCACAAAACCAGCAAGCAACGCATAAATAACTACCTCTGTCGTATTACTTGGCATGCTCAGGCAGTTTTTTCCCTGCCAAAGGAATACAGTCCCAAAGCTGCAGCAACTGTTCTCCAACTTGTGGTTCCAACTCCTAGAAATGATCAGGAAATCAGGGAAGTTACCTGCCCTGCTACTATTGAGCATACAGAAACTATTTATTACTGAATTGTTAGCTGAGGTTGCTGGTGATTGTTTTCAACCTTTCTAGGAGAGCTCATCCCTTTTGCTATTGGGACAAACATTAGAACTCCCAGCAGAGCAAGGTTTTCTTACTAGGGCTCAGCAGGAGACAAAAACTTTCAGAAGCCACCCTGGCCTACAGGCTGTTGGTGGTATTTTCATTCACAGTGAGATGTCAGTCCTCACAAAGATACTTCCCAGTGAACACACTACCACCATCCACAAGAACAAATGCAGCAGATACTTCGTACCTCCCACAGATCAGTCACTTACTAACTGAAGATCATTATTTTCTACATCTTTTTAGTTGAATTCCATCAAATGTGGTGGAGAATGTGGAAAGAGGCCACAGGAAATACAGTGGCCATCCTTTCCTTGTACTTCTCATTTCCTCCAGTTTCTTACAACTGGAGAGAGGTTTTGAAGAAGAGAAGGTGATACAAAAACTTTAACTCTTGAATCATCAAGGAGATGTTTTGGGAGGGGATGGGGAGAGGGCAGAAACTGCCACACACAATTTTTTTGCCAATCCTTTGGCTTTTTATAAGCCAAAAGCCAAAGCATTTTGAGCTTTAAAAATACAAGAACTGTTCTAGCTTTACTCTGCCTCAAACCTCACAATTCTCTTCAGGCTTTACAGAAAAAACCCATATAATTATGAACGGTTATTTGGGTGTGACAGACTATCTAAAAGAACACATCTCAGTCAAGCAGGGCACAAACCTCCAGAACTAAATTACAAACTAAAAAACAAACACAACAAATTCTTTTTGGAAGCATCCATCTTTAAATAACTGTTTAAACACATAAGCAATAAACTGTTTTGATTTTATCAAAACAGCTCCATTACTTCAGCAGTAATTCTGCATCAGCTGAAGATACAATACACCAATGAACTGTGAATTCAGATTAGCAGATACATGAACAAGCGGAGATAAATGTCAAGTCTGAACAAGCTAATAAAAAATACACAATTCTAGCAAGTAAAGAAAACTTTAGAAGAGAGTAACATTACCTGGCCAGCTCTACTTATCTGTACTTTCTTACTGTCATTCCAGGGGTTGAGCAAATGGTGTGCAAACTGAAAAGGAATGCTTTCTTTTCGGATCCAGTCCACCTTAAATACACCTCCGAAACCAGCAGATCCCCAGTCCTGACTTTTCTCACACCCAATCGCTGAACCCATTCTAGCAAAACCCTGGGACAAAATTTGAAATATGAAAGAACAGACATAATGAGACCATATTTGTCTATGGTGGGATGAGATAAATAACTGAACTTCCTATGAAACTTTCAAAGTAGTTTCAAAGTGATTCACATACTCTCCCATCATGAAACTGGAGTTTCCAAAACGTTTACATCCAAAAAATTAGAAGTATCACTTCTTTTTCCACTTCAAATATGCTTTCTAGGGTTTGCCCATAAGGAATGTCTCTCAATGACAAAATTATCATTAAAGGTTTTTTGAACTTCATAACAGATTAAAAAGCTGTTGCATAACTACCTGAAGCAGAAGGAAATCAAGATGAATATTCTACTACAGTATAGTCTAATAGATATCCATATTTCTTGTTATTTGTAGGTGATTTTTGGAGAAATCCATTTGTTCCTTCTCATGTTCCCTCTATGCTAACAAACTTTCACACAGAATTAGGAGAGTGTAGCTGTCCTTGAAAGAAGGAAGTCAGTTGCTTTTATTTCCTTCTTTAGTGAAGCTGGATGAAGTTCCAACATGACAAATACTCAAGAAGAAAATAATGAAGTGAATAAACCCAGTTTTTATCAAAATTTTAATAGAGAAATTTATGAGTTTCATGGCTTTAGAAAGCTGTGACTTGACTGTAACTGCTTGCTCACTTACAATACACAGTTTGGCATGCAAACAGCAGCAGTCCCCTACTTTGTTAGGATTTTATTTTCTGGTGGTTGTTGTTTTAGAGGATTACTGTAGGGTACAAACATTTTTCTGACTCATGACATTTGGAGGCAATTCCATCTCAGCATTTGAGGGACAAGCACATTTCAGAGGAGAATGAAATACCCTTTCTTCAGCAAGCACAGGCATTTGCACATTGCTCTGCTTCTCAGAAAGTCACATGTCACAAGCAAAACTGTCTACACTACATAGTCATTTGCTGCACCCACCTAAATCATCAACCACTGCTAATATTTGGGTTTAGATTAAGACTCACCTGAAAGCATCCAGACCCTTGAACAGAAAATATTAAGTAAACCATGCTGCTCTCCCAAAAGGCTCCGTTCAGTTTCCGTTCATTACTTGGCGTAGTGGACCATATTCCCTTCTGTTGAGAAATATCAATGTTTTGCAAATTGCTACTTTTCATTATAAAGTACCGAACTGGCATGCTTTGTCTTGGTAAAGGAGATTTGCAACCCTGGAAAAAATAAATTAAGTTAATAAATACAATAAAATAAAACAGGCTTTATTTCTAAAGTTTTACACACATGAAGATAAAAATCCCTTGACTGTGCTCCTCCCTCTCTCCTCAAGGTTCTTGAAGAAACATAAAAATCTATCAGCCCTTCCTAACTGAAATGGCTTTAAATGTATTTCACATCTATTTTACATTTTTAAAGCACTTTCCAAAATAGTAATTCATCCATGAGGGACAGAAAACAAGTAGAGCAGAATAGGACTAAAAAGTCTAGTGATTAACTGTAATTGGTTTAAGTCTGACACATCTTGAGATGACACCAAAATTAATCATCCTAGACTGCAGCCTACAGCTTAGTACTCACATTTCTACCTTCTTTTTTCTTCCTTTTACAGTGTCAGAATTTGAAAGCTGAAAGACTCAAGAGGAATTACTAAATCCTACAATGAGTCCGTAAGGTTTCTTCTGAGTGATCTCTTTAGTGTTACTGCAGTTTACTATTCAAGTATATAGGGACAACTATGACAATAATCTCATTAAAAATGTGTGCCTTGTTAAAATAACCATCACAAAAAACCCCAAGTGTCACAGTGCAGCTGGTCTGTAGCTGCCAGATAAATTGGGCCATATCAGACCCCCAAACTTGACCTGCCTAGAAGAAAAACAAATCCCCAGGTATGGTAAGGGTAGGTTGGATTCAAACCTACACAGGGGACCCCCAGCCAATTCCATCTGATCCTAATTGCTGACATCACTGGCCAGAGAGCTGGGCGGTGCAGAGATCCCAACCAATCAGCTACCAAGCCCAGGAAATTGGAACCCCCTATATAAGGGGACGGCCATAATAAATCTTGTCTGTTTGTTCATGACCCTTGGTGAGCTCTGGTGTGTGTCTGTCTCCAACAAACAATCCCTAACATAATGCTCAAGCAGTCATAATAGGGCAGATAACACAGATAACACAATACTGTAAGAGAATCGTAATCACTGTATGCTGTTACAGAAGCGGAGAAAGGCAGAATCCAAAAACTTCAGGAGTGTGCATACAATATACTACTTTACTTGGAAAAAATTAATACACCTTTGCTGTTTATTACAAGCTAAAAAAAAATCTCTTTTTTCTACTTTGCATAGCTTTACCTCAGCAGTCCACAAATATTTTTACAGTATTAAACTAGCGTAACAAGGTTATTTAGTCTAGATTTTAAGTTCCAGAAGGAAGTATTATGCAGCTGTTATGAACAAAAAGTTGAGTGTCCTGGTTTAGGGCAAATTTGGGAGGAAACCTCCAAATGGGGTTCCTCTGGAAAGCAAGCCCAAACGCCCCCTCCCCCACAACTGGTCCAGGAAAAAGAACTTCCTCAGAGAAAAGTGGAAAAAACAATTTATTTAATAAAAAAGTGCCCACAAGCACAAAGAATGAATAATATGCAACAATAAAACCTTTTGCTGCTCAGATGTGAGATGGTAAACTCAGAAAGTCCCTGCCGTGGGCAGCTCAGCTCTCTCAGTCTCCTGTCAGGCCTCCTGAGGCCCAGGCCCCAATGGGCTGCAGGTGCGAGAGCCCTCGGTGCTCCTCTGGGTTTTTCAGTCCAGAGCAGGCTGGGCAAACAGTCCCAAGAAAAAGAAAAAACAGTCCAGGGAACTTCTCTGCCCTAGCTAGCTAAAACTAACTAAAAAGCACAGGAGATCTCTGTCCGAGACTCGGTTGAACACACGCAGTCCGGAGAAGAGAAGAATATGTAGGAATCAGGCAGTTTTCTCAAAACCAACTGTGCACTTCTTCTTTCCCTGTTTCGCTCACAGAATCAGTCTTAAGGGTACAGAACACAATATACAGAACAGACAACTGGGGATACAAGCATCATAAAGTCTTCCTAGGACATTTCACCCCTTACCCCCATATCGTCAACTTAATACCAAAACTAAATAAATTCTAACTCTATACACACATACCTTATACATGCATCTATCTATCTATCTATCTCTCTCTCTCTATATATATATACAGTATACAACTACATACAGACAATGGCAGTAATGTCCAACAAACAATGGTATTTACTCATAGTTCTCACCCAACAATCAGATCTCCCTGAGGTACATGTCATGTTGTTCCATCTTTCTGCATTATCCACCATGTGCAACCTGGTAACTGAACAAAAACAATCCCACAGATGGGTTTCTCTGTACTCAAGGCAGATTTGGTCCAAACAGTCTTTCCTAACAAACCTCTCACATGTAGCACTGGGACTTTATCTCCGTCTACTGTAGGTAGCTCAGACTGGGCAGGGCCTGCTCTATTGGTGGAACCTCTGGTGTTAACTAACCAGATGGCCTTTGCTAAATGCTGCTCCCAATTTTTGAAAGATCCCCACCCAATGCTTTCAAGGTAGTTTTTAATAGTCTATTGTATCTTTCCACTTTCCCAGCAGCTGGTACATGATAGGGGATACAGTACACTCACTCAATGCCATGTTCCCTAGCCCAGGTGTTGATAAGGCTATTCTTGAATGAGTTCCATTGTCTGACTCAATCCTTTCAGGGGTACCGTGTCTCCAAAGAACTTGTTTTTCAAGGCCTAGGATGGTGTTACAGGCCATAGCATGAGGCACAGGGTAGGTTTCCAGCCATCCAGTGATGGCTTCTACCATTGTGAGCACATAGCGCTTGCCTTGGCATGTTTGGGGTAGTGCAATATGATCAACCTGCCAGGCTTCTCCATACTTATATTTGGACCACCATCTACCATACCATAGGGGCTTCACCCGCTTGGCCTCTTTGATGGCAGCACATGTCTCACAGTCCTGGATAATCTGAGAAATACTGTCCATGGTTAGATCCATCCCTCGGTCTTCTGCCCATCTATAGGTGGCATCTCTACCCTGATGACCTGAGGCATCATGAGCCCATCAAGCTAGGAACAACTCTCCCTTGTGTTGTCAATCTAAGCCTGTCTTTGACACCTCTATCTTTGCAGCCTGATCTACTTGCTCGTTGTTTCGGTGCTACTCATTAGCCTGACTCTTGGGGACATGGGCACCTACATGGCGGACTTTCACAGGTAACTTCTCTACTCTGATGTCTTTCCACTCTTTAGCTGCCCAGATTGGTTTTCCTCTCTGCTGCCAATTAGCCTTTTTCCACTTCACCAGCCATCTCCACAGAGCATTGGCTACCATCCATGAATCAGTGTAGAGGTAGAGCTTTGGCCACTTCTCTCTTTCAGCAATGTCCAAGGCCAACTGAACACCTTTGAGTTTAACAAGTTGGTTCGATCTACCTTCTCATTCAGTGGATTGTGCAACCTGTCGTGTGGGGCTCCATATGGCTGTTTTCCACTTTTGTTTCATCCCTACAATGTGACAAGAACCATCTGTAAAAAGAGCATAATGTGTTTCTTCTGCTGGTAGTTGGTCGTACGGTGGAGCTTCTTCAGCATGTGTCACTTGCTCTTGTTCCTCTTTATCAGTGAAACTAAAATTTTCACCTTCAGGCCAATTTGTAATTATCTCCAAAATCCCAGGGCGATTCAGTTTTCCAATACGGGCACGCTGTGTGATGAGAGCAATCCACTTACTCCATGTGGCATTAGTGACATGGTGGGTAGAGGGAACCTCTGCTTTGAACATCCACCCCAGCACTGGTAGTCAGGGTGCCAGGAGGAGCTGTGTTTCAGTGCTTCTTACTTTTGAAATGCTAAACCAATGTCTCTGAGCCTTGCATTGACATGTGCGTATTGAGATTTTGCAGCATCCAGCCAGAGAAAAGTATTAAGAAAACACCAGAGTTTTAACTTGTTGGCTTGTACAGAAATGACTTTGGATTCTTTTGGGGTTAATATTTGTTACTTAATTATTTTAACATCTTGAAAATGTTTGGCATTCTTCTGATACTTCTACAACAAGAGGTAATTTCACAAAAACCAACTAACCAACAAACCAACCAAAAAGTATCCCCCACACCCCCTGTGCAACCCCCTCCCCAACTCAGTTGCAGAGCAGTCCACAATTAAGGCTGGATTCTGGATGTTTGAGATCAGCTGATGAGCATTGCTGAGAGCAGACGGCAGCCTTCAACACTGTTTACAGCAGAACTTAAGTTTTGCAGCTGTAGCTGGATTGTGTTGTTGTTAACAAAAAGCTGTTAACTGAAAAAAACAGTAATTGCTTTCCTTTGTTTTATTCTGTTTGCTTTGAAAGTTTCAGAATCTGATTTTATAAACACTTATAAAACATTTTCAGTTTCAGAGGGTTGGTGAATTGTGGAGGACGTGTGCTTTTTTTCTTTTTGTTCTTTTTGGTGCTGTCTGTATATGTAGCCTTGATGGGGTTTTATGGGTGACAGGCTGGATTAATGTTGCCTTGTAGCTTTATTATATGTGAATTGTACTGAAATTCCAGTTAGAACATAATGAATTTCATCTTCACTGCAGAAGTCACTAAATGGATTACTCTACTTTAACACTGCAGATCCTTTGGATCTGCAGGAAATACATTGCTTTAAAAAAATGAAGGTATGAGTTGTGGAAATAATGGGTGAAGAAAAAAATTATTTCATTATTAAGCTACAAATATGCTAGCTTTCCAATTTTAACTTTTAAGCATGGATAAATAATTTTAGGATTGTGAAAAAAAAAGGTCAAAATATTGGGGAGACAGATTGTGGAGAGACAAAGAGAGAGAGTACAAAAGGCGATCCTACCCTTGCTATATTGCAGCTGTGTTAATTATCCAAGAGTGGGAACAGCCTGGCCCTCCCATCTATGGGTGTGATAAACAGTGAGTTAGCTGGGAGGAAGTTCAGTTGGAGTTAGTTGGAGTCTGCTGGCTGTGCTGTGAGGAGGAAGGGACAGGAGGCCTTGCAAGGACAGAAAGTATAAGACACCGTACGTAGGACAAACAGGGTTAGGCGGCCATTATAGGGACAGAAAGGAGTGTGCTGGAACAGCAAAAGGAAGAGAAAAGAAAAAAGACCCGGCGCTGTGTGGAGGAGCCCCTGGAATTGCTAAAGAGAAAAGGTACAAGAGACTTTTAGATAGCAAGGAGCTGATGCTTGAAGCCTTCTGACGTTTTTAGTGAAGCATTTTGAATGCAGTGTCCATCTCAACGACCACATAAACTAGTTCAGTTCAGCTAGAACTTTGTCATTATATTAACAATAATGGAATTAAGTTTTGTTTGTAGGGTTTGTTTGAAAATGGTGTTGTCTGTGTACACATTTTTTTTTTACATTGGGTCAGTCAATGTCTTACAGAAAGTCTTGGTAAAAGTAGAGTAAGATGTTAAAAACCCAATAAACCTACTAACTTTGTAATGAGCTTATACAGCCTGTAAAAAGGACATGCTGAATGAGTGCCTTCTCTAGCCCTGCACAGAAGCAATTAAAAGGAACTGAATTTGATTTGTGACCTGAGTGAGCTTAGTGGTACATAGCTTTGGGAGCTCAAAACCTTTGCAAGGACAGGATCAAACCTTTGATCCTTCCCTTTTTAATGGGTTGTCACAGTAGTAGGACATTCACAGCTTTCTTGCTGAGTGTATTTTGGCATCCCCCCCTCAGTGTTTTGGCGTCTAGTGGCTGCATGCTCTTAGAGGAGAAAACCCAGTATTTTCAAGAAGACAAAGTATTAATCTATTCATTGCCTTTTTAAGGGAGGAGATTTATTTTTCTGTGGTCTCTGTTACCCTCCACAGCAGTCGTTACCACTTCATTTAACATTTTTTTTCAAGTGTTTGCTTTTGCTTAACATTTAAAGAGATACTTACTGAAGCACATACAGACAGATAAAATGAAGCAGCAAAATCAGTGTGGGTTGTCTGTGACCAGTCAAGTTACCACTGTTGGTAGAACATGTGTTTAATCCATAAGATGACCATATATGAAGTCATGGGAACATGTTCAGTTAGGATGTCTGAAAACTTACTTTGGGCATGAGTTAATATTCTGCATGTAGAGGCTTTCTAGTCTCTGCAGGGCATTTATTCTATACTGATTGAAAGCAGTATCAGGATCAAGCTGTTGTGAGTGCTGAAATGTCAGCAGGCCTAGGGAGTGATAAAGCCATTTGTCCTACAAGCAAGAGGTTTATAAAAGGTTGACTCTAACAGAACAGGTGGAAATAAAAAACTGCCTTTGAAGTCTTGTGAGAGAAGTAATATTTATTTCTGCTAGTTTTGCAGCTACTGGGATTTC
This sequence comes from Acrocephalus scirpaceus scirpaceus, assembly GCA_910950805.1. Taxonomy (NCBI): domain Eukaryota; kingdom Metazoa; phylum Chordata; class Aves; order Passeriformes; family Sylviidae; genus Acrocephalus; species Acrocephalus scirpaceus. Next base: position 66,021,393 of record OU383776.1, on the reverse strand, counting down.
AAATTTCAAAAGAAGTTTGATCTCAGTACTGTACAGTCCTAAGCCTGGCCTCAATCCATCTGTCTAACAAGGAGACATCATTTAGAAGCAGTCTGCAAAATGTCAGCTTGACTGGGACAAAACTTTGCTTACTCCTTGCCTTCAGTCTGGCTCTTCATATAGTTGGGCTGTTCTTACCATGAAGCTAAAAAAGGCAAGACCTCAATACAGGATTTTATTCTCACTTGAGGTCTGGACTATTTGCTCTGTGTTTTCTTTAAATCAGCTCAGTTTTAGAAATTCCAGGGGAAAAAAATCCCAAGTCTCCAAAACCCCCAAACCACTCCCCCAAACCTTGGTAAATATACTTTGTCCTTGCACTGCTGCTTTAGTTTGTATTGAAAGCAGTTTCAGCTCCCAGATTCTGTTCTGAGACTTAATTTTAGTCTTCATCCATCTCATTAGGAGGCTGTCACAAGGTTTGTGATCTGTTTAACTGAAGGATTGCTTTTCTATGGATACAGCATAATACTTACTGTACGCCAAGTAAAATGCTGACTGGAAGCACTGTGCTGTTTCTCACATGATTGTAGTCTGTTTTTTCTGTTTCTCCTGGGACTTGCCTTAGACAGTGATTCCACAGTTGTATAGAATTTTGTGGGGTTTTAGTCCACCTTTGTCTTCCACAGGTCCTCCCAGAGCATCATAACTGAAAAAGGAATAAGTTACAGGTAAAGCCAGGAGGGTGGATGTGTATGAAAAGCCAGAGAGACATGCTTAGCTTAGGTTGAAGAAAAAGGTATCCCCTTTGTTAAAAATTGTGAATACCAAGAATCAACATTCATTAAGGGATTATGTATTTCAAAGTCTGTATTTCTTACAACTGGTACACAGTCAAAGGAATGTATTCAAACTTGAATTTTCAGAACATAATTTATTTTTTAATTGGTTAGCAGTCCAGTTCTTATGTAAACATCAGACACCTGAGGGGTGTTTTAGCTGGAGCTGTTAAAGTTTTAAAATTAGTGAAGTTACTTGGTGTGTTTTATATATTGCTTTTTTCTTTCCTCACTGGCACTACTAGACTGGTAAGAGGGACTAAAGTATATTTCTCAGGCTTGTTGTTACATGGTATTACTGTATTTTCTTTTGTAGGACCTTGTTGTCCAGGTAGATTGTACTGTGGAAAAACTGACCAAACAAACAGTAATTCACTTGAAAATACTAATGTTAATTTTTTGATCCCTTTGAAAGTTACCATTCAGCTGGCTTCTAAGCAGTGAGGTTATTTGCTATATTTATTAATTTTTTTACTGATTTTTATTTATTTTTTTAATTGAGATTGTGGCAAATATGTTAATTGGGTTATTACTGTAAGAGACGTTAATCACTCTTTAAAGTCAGTAATTTTAAAGTAAGTAATTTCCCTTTTGTGATTAAAAAAAAAAAAAAACAAAAGGAATTATTAAACTGGGAAATTTTTTGCCTGGTGTTTTCTTGGGTTTCTTGGTGGCAATTCTGAACGATTAATTTCACAAATATACTCTGTTACTTTCTTCCCAAGGGTGTGTACTGGTTTGAAAGCAAAACCAGTGAGAGACTCCAAGTCAGAAATACAATTTAATAGGAGGAAAAGAAAAGAAGTAAAATAAAACAAATTAAAATAAATGCAATAGTACAAAAAACCACTAACAGAGTCAGAATACAACCCAACACCCTGTTAGTTAGGGTGGTAGTAGCAGTCCAGATGAAATGGTCTTGTTGAAGCAGTGATCCTGTAGAAAGGTCTGGTAGCTCTTGTCTCCTCTGGGAGTGCAGTGGGGAAAGCTGCTTGTGCTGTCCCAAACCCTGGATTATATCCAGGTGGGAATGCTTGGCTCCTCCCCCAGGGCGGAGCATCTCACAATGGGATGATCTCATTCTATGAGTCATGCAGTGGGTCCTTGATGGCCCATTAAACAGAGATAACTCCCAAAGGGAGTTATCTATGAGTCATGCAGCAAGGCATTGTTGGGCCCATGAACAGGAGATCAGGGAAACACTGCCCCACCTGGCTTCAACAGCTCATGAAGATGGTGATAAAATACATACTTTGGGCACATCTTACATTGTAACCTAGGACAGGGTGATAGGGAGCTCAGGCCCTCATAAGATGCTTTGGTGCTTGGTCTTTCCAGCAACTCCATAGCCCTGGGTTTATAACATAGGAACCAGTGGTAGCTGTTCTAGCAGTATGACTGGGACTGCAGTAAATACTTGGTTTTGTTTAGCTCATGTGTGATTGCATCTTCCATTTACAGCAGATAAGGGAGTTGGCATCCTCCTTAATCACTGTTGGCTAGCTCGTGTTCCTAGGGAGCAACTTTCTGCATGTTTTTAGAATTAATTTGCCAAAACCTATAGTTCAAATTTCGTGGATGGATTGACTGTGTTCGGAGGCACTTGATAGAGAAAAGAGTTCTTCCAGTTAACTCCTTGCATTTATTTGTATTTATTGTTTGAGGGTACCACGTGCAAGTACTTTGCTGGTAGTTATCGATGGATTCTAAAATTATTTTTAAATCCTTTTCGTCTCTGCTGGGGTAGGCTAGAGATTACTTGACACTGACTGAAGCAGCAGGTCATACATGTTTTGATTGGGAGGAAGAAACATCACAAAATACTTTGACACCTGGCCTTTCTTGCAAATATACACCCCTAAGCTGTGCAGCTGCACTCCTTATGCGATGAACTGTGAATAGCTAGTGGAGGGTTTCATGATTTTTTAGTCAGCCTGTTCTGCCAGATGATGTTCTGCTGTGCATGTTCCTGAAGTTTTACTCTGTCTGCACTAGAATTTGTTCAAAGAATCACCGTGGCTCTAAGCCCAGTAAGAAATATTTCTTTGCAGCGTGGCTGGGTTATAGTTGTGACTTTTTATCTGACTTTTTAATGCTGGCACAAGACGGTGGAGGGGAGTAAGAAACAAGCATGGGGGTTAGTTGTGATTCCTTTAGTTATGTCCACTTGATATTTAAACGTGCTTCTCTCAAAATGATCTGAACTAAGAAATCCCACTTAAATCATTTTCAGAAGTGTATTGATGATTGAAGGAGAGATGGGAAGACTGATTCAGTGATCAGAATTTGATTTTACTCAGATTTTCCAGAAGCTTGTATACCATTTCAGGAAGGCTAATAATTTTCCACTACAAAATTAGGTTAACAATCATATAGACAACTCATACATTTTACAAGATCTTTTGCTTGCAGAAGGTTGATTGCATCTCCTGTTTTCCTGTAAGCAGGTGTAATCCCATCTTCTGTAATCTTCACAGTTCTGTTTCTTCCTGCCATGGCATCTTGGTTATCAAATCAGCTATGCTAATCAAATCTGTCTTATTCTCTGTCTTGTGTATTCCCACAGAAGTGTAAAAAGACAACAGAGATTTTGTTGATACTCTGGTATCTCAGCTGGTAGATGAAAGTCATTAACAAAGCTCATGTTGTGCCTGAGTGTTGTCCAAAGGATGGGCTTCAAATGGCTTCTGAAGGAAAAGTTATGCTGTGGATACATGGCTTTTCAAATCCACCTTATTTTTAGTGTAAATGTTCACATACATCTTTTAGAAAAAATAGTCCATATGTGAAATTCATCCTAGTGCAGTGACTTTTGCATTCATTGACCTGTGTTAATTAATATCACCATGATGCCTAATTGTAATCACCACATTCAGTATTTCCTTCCTTCTGAGAATTTTTCTGCAGTAGTACCTTTTCACATTTAATAGAAAAGAACAGTGTTTATGTAGTATTAGTGGTTATTCAGTGAAATCCCTTCTATAATTTTTGAGATTAAGTCAGGTAGCAGAGACCAGACTATTGGCAATTGAGAGACAGGGACATCTGAGTTTAGATCAGGAGCTAAATTTATTGAGCATACAAGGCATTTATATACGGGTGGGGTTTTTGTATGGCACTTACATAGGGTTCTAATTTTGGGTAACAATTTCTTATTGGTAACACATTCTTTATGACATCATGTCACCTAGTATCATTATCTTATCACAGGGTTTTACAACATGTTTCTTCATCACTTATTCCCCAGGGAGCCTTTAGCTGTGTCTATCTCTCCTACAGTTTCTGCTTGATCAGGCCTAAGATATCAGGCTCCTTTATCAGTTCCATTATACTCTCTGTTTTATTCTCCATACTTCCCCCTCCCTGTTTAACCAAAAATACATGCTGAAGTGACTTGTCTATTAAATTTCTTCACACACTGTAAAATATAAGGAATAGCCATAACAAGATAATGCCTAATACATATAAGCCTAATTTAACTAAATTTATTATTTATCCACTAAGTCTCTAATTCTCTAGAAGCTGACTTAGCCAATTAAGTTTGTTGTCTACTTGTAGTTTGTTTATACCCTCTTTTAGGGCACTTGACTGGGAGTGGTTGGACAGGTTCATGCAACACATTCTATTGAATTTTTCACATCTATGTTTTGAACTAAAGCAAAAAACCTATCACTGCCCTATTTTGCAAAGTAGCATGTATAACAGAATTAACACCATTAAAAGTTTTGTTAATGCTAATGATGTAGCATTAATTTGTTTAGCTAGCCAACAACCTAATTTGTTAAGTAGTCTTAAAGCTTTTCTTGCTGCTGCACCAGGCGTAAAAAATGGTGCTGCCCATCGCTGTCCTTTAGACCAAAAATCAAACTGGTCATCACAATTTTTTTGTTAAAAGATTGTAAAGTTTACTTAATTCTAGAGGGACAATTATGTTGAAATATGTGGACATATTTGGGGTTAAAAGGGACACTCACTCAAGGCTACATGGTCCTCCTTTAATATGTGATGGGATGGCAGGCTAAGCCCTGTCACCACAAATTAAAACACCCCAAGACGTAAAAGTAACGGAGCATTGGTGGAGCAAGAAATAGTCTTGGATGTATAATTATACTAAGTGCTCACATTTTTACACACAGAGTGATGAGGGGAAACATCCCAAGCCTTGTACTGATTTTTCCCAGAATAATTTAACCTTACACCAAGATACATTTTCACTGAGCTCAGAAGTTCTAACTCTTGAGGCTTAAGGGATGCTAGGGAAAGATAAGGGGTCTATTGATCCCAGGCATCAGCATGATTGTGGTTTTGCAATATTGTATTCATCTGACTTAGGCAAGGCTAATTGTCTAATGGCAGAGCAACAAGGCATGTTGAAAAAGGATTATCAGGGGCTGTAGTTGCCAAAGGATAAGGCCCCAATATCTTATCGCATTCTGGATCTTTCACTAAAACAGTGTTTTTTTCTTTTTGTTGCAATTGTGAATTACAATTAAAATGTCGAACAGTCAGTGGGTTAGGGTCCATCAAAGTACAGTTCAAAAAGTTGAAAACATTTCTGCAGTCTCTAAGCAGGGATGCCATCTCTGGCTCCCCCTTCCCGTTGAACTAAGAGACGCTTGAAGGAGTCTCTTGATTGATCCACCCAAAGTTTTTTTTTTGCTTTCTTCAAGAAAGCATTCTAAGTAAGAACTGTGGGTGTATGTCCTCTTTCCTAGTCTACCAGACTATTCTGTCTGCTAGTGAACTTGAAAGTTTTCTTCTCTTCTGTAAAGTCAAGACATCTATCAGGCCTTGGGTGGACCACAAAACTACATAAATTCCCCATCCAGCACCCCATGTAGGTGAGGACATTGTTTTTATTCATGTTTTGCAGACAGCAGTAGATATTGTCTTTTATACTGGTAACCTTCTGAAGTCCTCTCTGTAATTGGGTGCTAACCTCAAGATGCTTTTTTTGCCAAAGATCATAGTGTCATAGAGGGCTTCTGTGATACACACTCACCGTGGTTTCTGCTTTCTTGGTATTTCAGATGACTTTGGAATTATTGTGCGTTACTTCTGTTCATCCAGATTAAGAAATAAGCATTTTGATACAGCCTGCCTCGTGATGTTTGGAGCCTCTTACCTTATAATTTCTTTCCCCATCTAAAACTCTGTTAGAAGTTTATTCAGAACAAAAGGTGTCACTCTGTGAGCTTTTTGAAAGACCTGACTGCAGATGAGCACAGTTCTGGGATTGCTGCCAGGATTGTTTGCCTGTGGTTGCTCATAGAAAAGTCAAAGCTGGAGAACTGATCTGATTTTGTGGTTTAAGCAGTCAGGGGTGTTATGAATGCATATTATAATATTTTTGCAAATATTAAGGTGAATGCTGTATGTATAATAACTTTGCTGTAAGGAAAGCAGTCTATTTCTGCTATCAGCAAAACCTAGTGGTGGGATAGTAGTGGGATAGGTGATATGTAGTTATGCTTGTAATTGAATGGCCTGTTTAGTTAGATAACATCCAAGCAAACATATGATGATGACCCTGCTGCTGACATGCCAGCTACCAACATCGACCATCTGTGGAAAGTATGGACCAAGGCCTAAGCAGGAGGTGATAATGAAGACACAGCCAAGAAATATGCAAGCTCTAAAAAGGTGGACTCAGGGAAGGACCATGGTAAACAGTTTCTGGAATATAGAAACTCGTTTGTGGAAAATAAACTGATGCAATAGAAAGGGTATTTAAAGAAGGCCTCTGAAATAGCGGGCTGTGCACTTGACTGGATGCCAAGTCAGCCAGCCTAGCTTAGCTGTATCTTGCTTTTTCTGTCTCCTAATTGTCTATTTTTAAATTTTATTATAAAACTTACAATTTTTTCTAAGAAAGTGAACATCATTTTTCACAGGGGCTTGACTTGCTGTGAGAGTCAGAGCAAATGGAGCTGTGGGTCCAGGGTGCTCTGGAGATTGGTGGCTGTACCAGGAACCTGAATTAAACACCCTCCTACCAAGAACAAAAGTGGTCTGAAGTGATTTTAATACATCTTTTAGATCAGCAACTTCCTATTGTCTCTGAGTGCTCTGCTAGTCAGTCCTTTTTAGATTAGTCCTTTTAAAATTAATGTTTCAAATAGATTACTGTTTATCTACAGTATTGTCGTAGAAGTGACTCATGACACAACTGCATGGAGCAGGTTTTCTTACACAGTTTAGCTACTCTATTTACGTCTAGGGAACTTGGCTGCATTTATAATTTTGACTTCCCTCTTCAAAGGTGTTAGTGCACCTAGACTGCAAGTGGCATAAGCAAAGATTAAATGTTTCCTGGCAAAATGAGGATACCTTTTTACTAGCTGAAATTTTTAATAGTTTTAAGAAAACATGTGGTTTCTTCTCAGTGTTATGTAGAGGAATAATCTTTGCCAAGTTTCCTTTATAAATCAGTTTGCATTTGTGTAACACCTTTGGACTGTAGGGAACCAGAACTCGGTTTGGATATGTCCCTGTGGGCTGTAGTGAAATAGAAGCTTTATACTTGTCTTAAACAGGGCTATGTAAGGTGTGCTACCTGTGCCACAGCCTCCTCCCACCCCACTGTAGCAGATTAATTCTTCTGGAGCCAGGGCAACAGACCTGTGTCCTGGAATCCCATAGCAAAATCACCCTGCACTGCTTCTCCTGGTACTTGTATCAAAATTAGCACACCTCTGCAGAGCCCCTCAATCTGATACTATGTCTGATCTGTTCCAAGAGAACAGATATAGACATAGCTGAATTGTGTCTGTCACTCCCCATGTAAAAATTAAAATGTGCTGTCGTATGGGAAAACAGCTAAGAACCAGGACTCAAAGTACTGCTGAACTCATCACAGAAGTAGATGTGCTAGAGGGCCGCAAGCCCTGCCAAGTCAAGGCAGCACCCTGAAGGAGGAAGAGATAAGGGTGAATATATGTATGCAAGACAGTACAAGCCTGTACAAGTTTGTGCTAGCCCATAGTTAAGCAATGTCACTAAGAAACATAGGTGTTGTTATGGTTGTTATTGTTTAAGCAAGTAGTTATGTTTAGCTTGTGCTTGGAAGGTATATAAACCAGCAGTGTGTGTTCAATAAAATTGGCTTCGTGATGCAAACCACGGAGACCCCGTCTCTTCAATTGCCCCAACACTGTCATCCTTATTTTTCTTTGCAACACGCTTGTGAAACTGTATTTGTGTTCTTTTAATTTTTAAAAACAACGAACTGAGCCATGGAGATTATTTATTAATTGATCAGATTCTAAAAGCAAAACTCTGAGCAAAAATTGAACTGCAAGTAATAATAGTTTATATTTGGCCTATGTGATTAGTTCTTCTTGTCATAAGTAGAGATTTGGTTGCTTTCTGTTATTTTTATTGGAGGTTTGCTTGTTAATTTGTTTTTAAAATACACAGTCATGTTGTTATCATCATCATTATTGTTGTCATTATTATCATCATGTTACTTTTGTTACTATGATCATTATTATCCAGTTTATTGTAAACAACTCTGACAAGAATTTTGTTTCTGCACCTCTGGAATTCCTGCACAGAAGAGATATACAGAGCTCCACCCAACATATTACTTCTTTCTGTAGAATAGAATGGGCCTTGATTCTGATAATAAATTACTTCAGTGAAGCTGTTCGTGCAAGAACTTTGAATATTTCAATGTGTCATGTTTTCATAGAAACCTTCTGAATGATGCCCTGATACTAGTAATGAAATGTAGCGGCGCATTTTCTGGTCTTTACTTATTGTTAATAGTCATTTGTTCTGTAATGGTTTTTCCCAAGTTCCCCCTGTACTTCTCCCCATCTGGTACAATCTCCCGCCTGGGAAATTCCCTTTGTTCCCCTCTGTTGCAATATGTTGTCAATCATCTGTTAGTCTCCTCCCAGTGCCTGCCCCCCTCCAGGAAGCCTCTCCCCCTCATTCCAGAGACTTCGGAGAGGCTTGGTCCCGCATTGGAGCAGGCTGGGAATGCCCCACCCCTCGTCTTCCAGTGGTTGTCTGTGTGCCATCCCCATTCCCTGACTAGGCTTCCTTCTTGTGTCCACCCCCTTCCTCTGGTCCCTTATAAGCAATGAGCCCACCTCCTTCTCACTCTCTCCTGGGACGCGTGAGTGCCTGCACCATGGGGTGCATGTGGCAATAAACTCTATCTTGCCACGAAGCCTCCTTCTTCTTACCTTCGTCGAGCCTCACCAACAGCTCTCGTGTGGCTTCTGAACTACCAAGGAGGTAGTGGCCGGTCTGCTAGCCACTGCCCAACCGGACTCGAAACAATTCCCGGCCAGGGCAGCGGGGATTCGCTGGAAAACCATCTACAGCAGGCACAGGGAATTATTTCAATGAAATAATAATAATACCATTAAATCTGCTCATAATTCACATAATATTAATATTACACCTTTCCTTTGCCTTCCTTCTACAAAAAGATTTTTTTAAAAAACAGAAATAAGCAATATGTTTTTAAGCTTCTTAAAAGAAGCCATAACATAGAAACACATTCATGCTATTAGTGGTATAAATTGGTATGGTAGTGCCATGCAATCCAGTTCAAAAAGTATTTAAGAAAAGGATGGCAGGAAAGAAGCAGTGAAGTGTGAGAGCAGCAAAGTAGTGGTAATTTTTTTAAAAAAATCTTTAATCAGAGAGAATTTTGACAGTGATTTTGATAGTGTAGAGCAGCTGTGGCTTCAGATCTGGCTGAATTGGTTTGCCCACATTTTATTTAGAATGTGTGTTGGGAAAGATGAAAGTTTGACAGGAGAAGTATCATAGATATGTAGGTTTAACAGAAGGCTCTCTGAAGGTGGAACCTTAAAGCAGAATAGAGATGGAAGCAAGTTTTGATACAGAAGAATAAAAGATGTTTAAGTTAGGAATTGCTGAGCCAGTAGTTACTAGACAACTAAGAAAGCAAAGGTTAAGTCGAGTTGGAAGGAGGTCTTATGGCTAGAGCAAAGGATATGTTGACCACAAACAAAACCCATGTTTTTACCAAGTAAAGGTAAATCTTGGGAAAAAGCCTAGGCAAATAAAAACCATATTTTTTTACCAAGTAAGAAGACTTTTCCCCTGCAATAAAACAGAAAAACAACTTTAAGATTAAACTGTAACATACTAGCTCATGGTTGGATGGTAGTGACCATAATATAATAATGATAGTAGTTATGAGAGGTCAGAGAAATAGTAAAGGTATTGTGTATTATGCTGATTGGTTGTTGTGTACTAAGATGCTCAGTAAAGAAACTATATAATGCATTGTAACCAAAACTAAAGTGGCTTCAGGCATGCCTTTAAGCTGATGCTGACAGCTTTTAGGTTTTGGCTTAGTATACCCACGACCCATGACTATTGTAACATCTTCTGTGCAATAAACAGCATTCTAAGAGCCACCTGGAGTCCAACATCTTTCGTCAACACTATCTTCTACAAATGTGATTATTTGTCATTTGATAAATATGCAACTGTCGTCATTCAGATGCTGGAGAAATTGTTTCAAGATTTTGTTTCCTTCAGTAGTTGGCTTATTGGTTTTAAATGCATGTGGATTAATGCACATCCAGATTAAGCAGGGCTAGTATTAATTTTCTTCTCAACTAATTTGTTGCTTTCTCTATACCCACTTTTCCAATCTTCCCTTGCCCCCATTTTCCCTCTAAAAATATCTTTAGGAATGACTTGCTGATGGTGTGCCACCAGCTGAATATGGAGGCGTCTGTTACAGAGATCATGCACCAGCTGGGAGCAGATGAAAATGGAAAAATTTCCTTCCAGGATTTTAGTCAGTGCCACATGAAACTGGTACAGGAGATCAGGAAAGAGGAAGTGGAACTTTCTGTGAAATCGGATGACTCTTGTAAAAAGAAAAAGTTAAGGGATAGAGTAGCTTCCTGGCCAACTAGCAGCAATAACACTTTAGGTAGGTATGACTTTTAAATGTCCTGTAATTGCTGTAATTTAACAAAAGTTAAACTGTGGGGTGATTTTACTGGCATTAGGGTTGCTCCTAAGGGGCTTTGTGAATCTGGCTTGGCATAATTTCATCATATGCTAGAGTGCTCTTTTAAGAGATGCAGACTTGCCGTCAGAATGTAAACTATAGTTTGTGTGCAGAGCATCCACTTCTAAAAATGCTAATTGCAGAAGAGAACAGACTTCCTTGGAAGGACAAGAGCTGGTAACTGAAGATCCAGGGAGTTCTCTGTTCTCGGTAAAGCTCAGGCAGGTATGTAGGTAAAACTGAAAAATGAAGGGAGACTTAGTCTTGTTCCAGTCATAATACACTGTAGGAACTAATGTTTTAAAAATCGTTCCTCTTAGTGGGAGATCTGAATACTGGAAGAGCCCTGTGGTTTAGAGAATACAAAAATCCTCCTCTATCTGGTTAAAAACCAAACCAAAAAACCAAAATCAAAACCAGAACCAACCAAACCAAAAGAAACTACCACCAACAACAACAAACCACAACCCCCTGCAAAAATGTAAACCAACAAACAGAAAACCCCAAAAAGTGCTATTCTTTCTACAGGAAAACGGGATGTAGGAAGGGATTATCTGTGTCATTGAGCTCAGTCCTTAATAGCACTATGACCTGTCAGCATTAGGTCAGAAATGTTAACACCTGCAGAATGCTTCCTTTCACCCTGTAAACAATGGAAGAGATTAAAGGATACAGATTCTGGGGTCAAAAATGGCAAAGTGTGGTGTCTTGTGGAAAAAGCTGAGGATGCTGTCCATTCCCCAGCTCCCTACAAGAGTGCATGCTGGCAAAGCACGACTGCTGGCTGGTGACATGGAACTGACCTGCGTCCATGCGTCACAAAAACGCCATCAGCCTCTGATGGTGTTTAGTTGGAGCTATGTCTCATCAACCTTTTCTTTAGGCTTTTATGTTTTAAAACACTTTCTAAACTAGAAATCTTCCATTAGTCTTCCCAATAGTTTTTCTTTGAAGTGTCTTTGATTAATTTGGGAATATTTTTTACTGTCGGATGTGTTTCAAACATCTTCTGGAGAGTTGTGTTATTCCAGCTTCTCATGTTATTGACCTGTTGTCAAGTGTAATATTTAACATCAGATTGATTTATTTATTTGACGGTAGTTGATGGTACATGGGATTTCTGTTTTAGCAGCAGGATGCAAAGCTTACTGAAAATACAATACAGATAAAGTCGCACATAGCAGAAGAAATCAATTGCAGGCACACAGCTCAATCACAATACCAGTGGGGCTGAGCTGTGTATACAAGTACCCCACATTGGCCTGACTAACTCAGGGAGACATTCACACTCTTACTGAACTCAAAGAGAAATCAGCACCAGTTGATTCTCTCAGCTGTTTACAGTTTATCTAAAGCAAAACCCGTGCTTAGGTCCTCTTGGTGTTGAGATCAAGCCAGCTTTTTTACAACAGGTGTGATCAGTCCCAGCCCACATCCTTCCCTGAGCTTCATGGACACATCACTCTGGCCCATCTCTGATCCTGCTCCCATGGTAGGGCTTTATTGATCAGTCACACCCATCTTTATCTCATCAGTAGTCAGCTTCATAGAGAGTAAAACTGGGCATGTGTTGACTTTGGTGGTTTGGTCTATCTATTCATTTACTTATTTATTTGCTTTGGAGGTACAGGGTTATCATGTTCTGTCTTCTAGTCTCTTTGCACATGTTTTTTGCTAGTCATCTCAGAAATTCAAATTTTCCTTGTTTACTTTGTATCCTCGGTAAACTCCTTATCTTTTTGGTTTTTAGATGGACTGCGCTACTCCCTTATCATCCCATCATCCCATGCTCCTTGGCTTTTCATTTTAGCTTCTAAGCAGAACAGATCTTTTTCATAGCTCTGTTTATCTTCCATCTGTAGTTCATTGTTAGCATTTCTTCTGTTTATCCCTTTTTCATATATATTCTTGAATTGCAAAATGTTGTAGTTTTTAAGACCATTTCTCCCATCACTTTCTGTATTGAAATCTTTGTAAGTCTTGCACTCAATTGATTTCCAGCCTGTGAATCTCTTTCTGGAGTCATCAGACAATATTTCAAAGCCCAGATTGTGTCCTTTTTTGTTGTAAGGATATTGTGTGTTCTCTTGCTCATACAGTTATCTTCTGTTGCCTGCTTCTTCAGTGCTGGCACAGTTGTATTTTTCTGCAAAACAGGGTTGTTCTGCCCTCAGATACAAAGTTTCCCTGTTTGCTGATCAGATTTCTGGGGTTTAAAATCATCTTTCTCAGACAAATCAGCCAAGCAATTATGACTTGTAATAATCAGAGGTGAAAAACAGCTCCAAAACTTTGTAAGAGAAAGGCCAACATAATAGTCTCAAAATTTATCCCACAAAAAAACTTACTAATTGCTGCCAAAAAGTATTCATAGATGAACTTCCAAATTTATTAGTGTATAGAATTCAATCTCAACTACTTTTTTCCCCTATTCCCAATTGCTGTTAGTTTTACAAGAGTAACTAAATGCATTTTTGAAATTGGTGAGTGAAGCCATTTTTCTTTTCCTTTTTTTTTTCCCAAAAGTTAACTCCAGAAGACTTTTGAATTTCCTGCCTTGATATATTTTGCTCTGCTGATCAAGTGTGACTATCTTACTAGCACTGTACTTGTAGAGCTATGGGGAATTATGGGATTTGTCTTTGTCCTTCCTTGACTCTTGCAAGAATTCTTAGAAAACATATGGAGATGCTTCCCCCCTCCCAAAAAGGATGTGAGGGAATACTAAAAATGAGCATTTAGGATTCAACTGGTTTTTATTTGGTTGTAAAAGATAGCCATTATGGCAGAACTGTTCAAAATGTTCTACATAGCTTTCTTTCCAAAGAGTCAAGGAAACGGCACTGCAATATATTTCTATTATATTAACCCAGCCTGTGGTATGAACGTAAATGACAGCTGAGGAATGACACTTGCAATCAAGCTTGAATTATGATCTGCACCTTTCTGTGCCTTTCTGATATTTCTGTGCCTTTCATACCTTTGAGGCCTCACTTACATACTCATTATTAATCAAAAAATTGACTATGTTATTACTGAGTTTTTACTGTTGCTTTCTAAGCATTGCTTGAGTGAGACAAGAGATGTACAAATCCAAACATGAGCTTGGTGGATGTTCTTTTTTTGTGTTACCATTTTTTTTCTGGTCAAAACACTTTTTATTAAACTTTATTTTCAAAGATAGTTTACAGGCCTTTTTTTCAAGACTAATTTCTACATAGTGTATGAGCTGCTGATAACATTTAAAGCTGATGTAGTGTATTGATGTGGGGCATATAAATGACAGAATGTCAAAACTCATTTGACTGGTATTGAGTAGCAGGGTCCTGATGATATGAAACAAAGGAATCCAGGCTCTGACATGAATGTTTTTGCACTGCAAGTTTGTGTGTAATTGTGCAGAGATTGCCAGTCAGGCAGCATTTTATGCTGCCTTTTCTTGGAACTGTTCCAAATTCTTTTAAAAAAGGCAAAATCTTCTCTCTAAATATAACATTACTTTTGCTGCCTATAAGTTTAGCTTTCCATTATGAAGCAGTTGCGAAGAAGTTGCAAGAAGAAATTGCATCTAAATTATTGTTGAAGTTTGTCTCATCAAACTTTTTTATCATTGATAAGGTTATTCGAATAATTTTGCCCATCTTTGCTCAACACATGTTCACACAAGTTTCCAGGTGGGATGCAGAAGTGAGGAAATTGGTTGACTATTTTAATCAAGGTACAGGACTCAGCTTTGTTAATACTTATATATGTATGTCCTCAGTAAGCCAAACCTGCATCTCTATCTACCATCCTGTTGAGCAAATGAGTGTATAGATTTAAAAGCTTAATGTTTTATCAAGTGCACAAAAAAGGGAAGTTTTCTAAGTTACTAGAATTAGGCTTTTGGATGTTTATTAATCAGCAATTCAAAGCTGTTATAATTTGTTGTAGTTCTTATCCTACACTATTAATGTCAGCAGGAGCTTTAAAAGTAATTTGCAAGTAATAACCAGTTATTTTTCTGTAAGTGAAATGGAATATAAACTCTGTTCATGTTTTTGCATTTTAAAATACAGTAAAAAATAAAAATTATTAGAATAACTTTTGAAAGTGTTGCTGGGGTCGTGCAGTCACTATATGTGGCCTCTTTATTGTATCATTTCAGTAGGAAATGCAGGAGGAATGTCAGTTACTGATCAAATCTGTGGATCCTGTGTCCAGCTGTGGACAGTGAGGGCCATGATGGACACAGTGAATCTGTGTGAATAACACAGTGAGTTATGGAGGTGGATTGCTTGGCACATGAAAAGTTTAACACAGCAGAACTACAGCTCTAATATTTAAAGCAGGGAGTTGTCTGAACTGTTATGGCTTCTGTTAGCTTTTTCAGTGTTGTATAGCTTTGTATGTCTTTTATAAACCTAGCATTAGAATTATTTATATTATGCATTCTATAGGTATGTCTAGCTCTTTACAAGGAGAAAATTGCCATTTTTCCCCTTGATAAAAAATAGCCTATTTCTAGCACCTATTGACTTGGAGCATGAACAAGAAATGGCACTATTTATTACTAAATTCTTGGTTTCCTGTAACTGCATGCATTTATTGATCTGATTTCATATTCTAGATAAACCGTTACAAATACAAGAATCTTTTACCAACTTTTGGCTGTAGGTTAGTACTTAGTCATTAATTCATAGCCAACTCCCCTTTCTTTACTGAAAATAGTCCCCTGAAAACTTGCTATGATAATTTATGTGCATAGTGGATCAAACATGAGAAATAATCAAAGGAATGGTAGGAATTCGGTCTTAAATTAAGCTTATGGGTAAACAGGAGAGGCAGACCAGTGGGGCTGAAAAACCATTATTTTTGCTTTACATGAATTCCATGTTTGATCTTTCTGCAAATAAATTGCTCTTGATAAACTGATGCAGTAATTACATTTATTTATGCTACATCTAATTAAAAACTACAGAGTTCATATGAACTCAAAGGCATGCTGCAGATTTTCTTGAGATTTATGAGCAAAGTTTCACCCTTACATATGTTTAACTAGACAAGCCTTGAGTTTCTGCTAGGCCAAATTTAATTACATACAAACTCCTGCTAACTGTAAGTGATTTAGTTTATTACATTTATATAATCTTTTCATATCACTGTCTTTGTGCAAAGCAGCAGAATAAAAGTATTCTTTTTATTTTTTAATTTAAGAAACAGAGAGTTTAAGTTCTATGAGCATCCTTACAAATGAACCTGAATTTCCAGAGGTTTATGATTCACAGCTAATGAATCTTAGTAAAATCATAATATATAGTATGTGTTAAACACCAGTGAATCTGTACAGGACAGAAGTGATCCCTACAGGGATCTCTGGTGTCTAACAGAAAAACAAACTTGGTTGAAGCTTTCTTCTGGCTTGAATATTTGCAAAATATGAGAACAGCTAATCTCTGTTAGATCAGACTTTATTCTCAAATGGTAATTCTGTCCCTTAGCATGGTGAGAAGAAAATTATTAGAGAAGACAGTAAGGACTGAGTGATCATGTAACAATCCTTGGATATTAAATTTCAGCTCAGGGACTTCAAATTAGAGATAATTAGGGAGGAAGCTGATTATTCACATGTAAATTTCAGTGTAAAGAAAGCAAACATTTTTTAGAAGTACAGTGCATACAGTACAAATACTGTACTTGAAGGGTATGTTGGAAATTCCTTTAGCTTCTGTATGACTTCAGGTTTTAGGTACTCTTTTTCCTGTACAATATATACTCTCCTCCTTACTAGAGATTATTCATTTTCAGGGGGAAAAAAAAGGATTGTTTTCTGCCTTAATAGAAACTTCAAATTAAATTCTAGATTGAGTTCCTAAGTACAATGCAGTCGTTAGCCACCAGGGTTAAGGCAAAATTTAGTCTAGGTGCTGAAACAATACTGGGTACTATGAGGCCTTGGTTGCCAGACTGTTGAGAAGTCATCCCTATCCTCTGTTTCTTATGTCTGAATTGAGCAAATGGTTGATCAAGGATGATCTTAAATAATTTCAGAGTCAAGGACAAGAGCATGAAGGTGTTACGAGTAGGGTGCTTTTATTTTGTTTTCCATGTTACTGTTTCATATATGGCCAATGCCAGTCTGCTGGCAAGTACTGAAACCATGATTGTTTACACAGATGCATTTCTCCAGTAATGGAAATAAATTTGAAGAAGGTAAATTGACAGAAATTCCACAAATATTTGTTAACATATATGATTTGGACTACTGGTTTAACAAACCCAGCTTCTTCATCCAAAAGCTGTGTTGAATAACTGGGATATTGTAATGAGAGACACTTCTTCTTTAACTAGATATGTCTCTGTGTTTTACTTTCTCAAGGTTTTATGAATTACCTTGTCAACTATATGGTTTTGCTCTTGGCAAGCTTATTCACTTATCAATCGAAATTTTCATGTAACTGTTTGATTTATTTTTTTTAAGATTTGACATATTTTTATAAAAGATAAAAATCTACTTAGAAAAATATGTCATGGAAAGTAAAAAATTAAAATTCAAAAGCCTAAAAAAAAAAGAAAATATAGTATTACTCTGATAAGTAAGAGTGCTGGTTATGTTGCAGATTGTTCCAATTTCTTTAATGTACATTTAAGTGTTTCTGAAGTTTATGCTGTAATGATACCCTGTAGTGAGTCAGGAAGCGCAAAATTGGAGAATTCCAGAACTTTGAATGTACCAATGTTGGGGATACTTCACTGAACCTGAAACACAGTTTGGGTTTTGTGAAGATTTTGAGAAATACACCAGTAGAAATTGCAAATGTGTGAACTTGTAGTTCAGGGACAAAAGGAAGATGACATTTGAGCTGACAGCAGTCTTTTAGACCAAAAATTATCAATGTGGTTCAATTTTGCTCTAATTTCATAAAAGAGATTTCTCCCATGAAACATGAGTAAGTTTTGTTAGTCGGGGTAGGGTGTAGCTGTGGTTTCCTTCTCTTGGAGCTTGTTATCCTCACTCCCCAGACTAATGAGAAAACGACTGAAATAACACAGCCCAACGTTGTATGTTGTGTGCAGTGTTCATCAAACCTGAAAAAAGGTATGGTGGGAGGAAAAAAAATTAGACATTGATCCCACAGACCCTTGCCTTGAGATTCCCCATTTCCCATAACTGCTTTGCCCACAGCAGTTATTTCCTTCTCGGTCACTGGACAAGTGTTGCAAAAGATTCTGATGTGAAGTATCTCTAGGACTGAATGCTGAGTTGAGAACACATTCCTTCCCACCCTGAATTCTCCTAGAACTTTCAACAGATGTACAGATAGCTTTCTGTATTTAATAAACATTTTGACCCAGCTGTGCATGTGAGAATCAGCTATTATCATCCTCATCACTCTGCTGCTGTGCCATTCATAGGTGTCATTCATATTGTTTTATCATCTGATAAATGTATCTAATGCAAAATAATAAATAAATTTTAAAGAGTGATTCCTGTTAAATAGGAGAGAGTTACATTAGCTGTCAGGCTACCAGCTGAAGCCAGAACCTTTGGCCTTTGATTCCTGTATGGAAGCGTTTTGTAGGAAACAAGAGAAATAATTGTGATAAGCTCCAAATACAACTGTTATTTTCTCTTTCCTAATTAGGGTGGATTAGTATAAAGTTGATGCCTCTACAGAACATAGCCTCTTTTCAGTTGTTTTGATTTACTGCACTTGGTATGTTGCTTGAGCAAGTGGAGATCTATTCAGTTCCTAAGTTTTCTTTAAAGTGTATTTGGGTTTTGTAAAGTTTGCATCACCTTAGGGGACTTGAATTGTCTGAATGTCCAAAGATTTGTTCTTTTCCTTCTTCTTGGTTTCCTGCACAGCCCCCACTTTTTATAGCTAGACCTGCTCCTCAAGGCCCTGAGTTGACTAGCAAGTGCAAAGTTTTGCAAACGCAAATCTTTGTTGATTTTGTGCATTTCCCCCTTCATTCAGTGCACTTACCTCCAAAACTGTTATTAGTGAAGTTAGAACGAAGCTTTGAAATGGCTAGTGCTTTTCACAAATCTCCCTGTCATCTTCACTGATAATTCAAATTTCCAACTCTATGCCCTAGGTTATCACAATTTAACTGTTGAATGAAAGATGAGCAAAAAAATATGCTGAAAAATAGCCATTCTTCTTGTAATATAACGCAGGTAAGTTTAAGTAGCTAAATGTCATGGCTACCTCATGGAAAACAGTGATCAGACTCCTCACTGAGTGAGGTGAAGCTGTGTGACCAAGGAGCTGGTTGTACATATATGTTGTCAGCTGTCTTCATGTTTCCCATTCACAAGCCAGACTTATTTCGGAACTTGCTGCAGGGCTATTTTACAGTGCCTCACTTTTCCTGATACCTCAGGTCCTTTCAGAAACAAATACATCTTCAGTGTCCTACCATCCTGGTGGTTTATCTTTTCTACTCTGTGAGCAATGAAGAAATCACATAATGCTTGATTCACCAGCATAGCCTGGTAAATTTAGCCTTTAGCAAACCAAAAATCCTGGCTGTGTGGGCAGACTTGTATTTTTGGTAGGCATGTGTTTCTTTGTTGCAGAATACAAGCCTTCTGGGCAGAAGGGTAACTGCTGGAATAAGATGAAATGCCGTTATCTTTCAGATCTGAGTGGCAGGGTTGCATCACTACCAGAACACAGACCCAGAGAGCTTTGCAGGTGGGCAGGATACACTATTCAGAGTGGCATTTGTCAAGTGAATTGATTAAAGTTGTTTTAAACAGCTTTGGTACAATTCACAAACTGAAATTATGGGATTATGGAATCTTTCATGTGCCATCAAACTAAACTGTCCTTTGCTATTCTTTCATATGCTATGTATTCATTCACTCCAGAAAGTGTTGTTTTAGCTTTCTTACTCTGGAATTAAAGTGTTACTTACATAATTTGAAAATTATTATGTGCTCTTATATTACCTGTCTAATACAAATATTGTGCAATGGATTTATTTATTTATGTTGGGTTTTTTTTCTGCATAATCATTTTAGTAACACCAACTTCCCAGCATGCTTAACTACCTGGGGATTTTCATGATAATTTTGTTTCACTTAATAAGAAATTTCATGCTTCTTGTTATTCTAAGTGCAGCTGAACAAGGAAAAGCTACCATGAGATGTATGTTGTTCTGCAAAGACTAATCTTAAACACAGATTTATTAACTACAGGTACTAAGTTACCAGGTCAGCTATCAGCCACCATACCTAATGTTTCCTTATTCTGATTAGTATTGTAAGAGAAGGAATTTTGTGTTAATTACAGCAAGATACAAGAGTTGTCGGTTAATTTCTGGTTGAATTTTCAGTTACAAGTGAAATCTCAGTTTTGACTCCAGAGTTTCCATGCAAAGCTGAGATTTGAGAGGTGCATGATCCAGGACAGCATCTTAACAGCCAGAGTTCTGGAACCTGTTGGGAAAACAGTGGGCAAATTTAGGGATTAGAGTTAAGCCCAAAATAAAATACTGGAAAAGCCTTCCAGTCACGTCCCCTTCCATTTTTAGTATGTATATTTTAAATTAGGAGTAGTGACATGAACTTTTAAGAAAACTTGGGTTAAAGATACAGTTGTAATACAGTAATAAAACCCCAGTGTTTCCTGATCCATCTATGACTGACAGGTGACTTCTGTGCCAGCTGAGTGTTCAGTCTGATAGCAGATGGTGCAATCTATGAAGGACACTTGGATCCTTCAACAGACAGAGCTGCTTTTGTTAATTGCATGACTATGGAAGCTGTTTTGCAGAACAATGAGTTTTGAGTAATAGAAAAGTAGTGCACGTTCTCTGTAGAAACATGTGCCATATTTAGCTCTGGGGAAAGAGGTGTATCTATATATGATACAACCAGCTCTCTTAATTCTGTGGCTCTGCTTGCCCAGAGAAGTTTGTTTCTTCTGTTTTTGGCAGGCCTGGGAAGTGGCAGAGCCAATCCTCTGCCTCCCTCAGACGCCTGAGATATTTCAATGCCTTCAGTTCTGTGAGCTGCTGATTTTTTTGCTCTGTGGTGTCCTGTAGCCACACGAGGGCAGAGATGCCCAACATTGTGCACAGCCACAGTGCTCCTGTACTGTGCCTGCTGTATAAAGTATTGCTGGTACCACTACCTCAGTGCAAGTCTGTTGGAAAGCTTGCAGCGTGTAGCTAGATGAAGTACAGTGGTGCATGTTCATGGTGTGACAGTCTTGAATTAATCTTTAATTAATTTCCCTCTACCAGTGGTAAAGAATCATAGTAATTATATTAGTATAAAATGTAATTATTATGCATTCTTTTCTATTTAGCTGTTTCAAGACTAGAATATTTGCATTGCAGAAAGACAGGGAAACCAACTCTGCTTTTCATGCATAACAACTTTACAGGGTATTAGGGTGTTGACCAGAAACAACAGATCAGTTGCTGCCTTGCAGCCTTTCTGGCTGGTTTTCCACTTGTACTTTAGCATCTCAAATTTTCTTGGTGACGGGGAGACATTCTCCCAATAGTCCATTATGTAGTTTATTGGTTTTGCCTGGTTATGTACTGAATAAGTAATAACCACTGATTAGTAAACACTCCCTTAGAATGCTGATTAATATTTGAGAGAGAAAACTAGCTCAAAAAAAGGAAAGGCTTTCAAAATAATAGGATGGCATTACAGGTTAATACAAACTTATGGTTTGTTGATTGCATATTTGATTTAGAGTTTTGATCTCATCTGTAGCTCTTAATTCTATTCTGGCTTTTCTGTTAACTAGAGTGTATGTTTGGACAAGTCACTTATTTGTTTTTAATCTTCATTATACTGTAGATGAAATTTTACAGTACTGCCCAGGGTTATTAAGTAATCTACTGCCTGCTCTGGATTGTTTTGCCATAGGAAATGGCTGAATCTAAAACGTAACAAGATTTTAATAGGAGTGGGACATTTGTAAGGGAATCAGAAGCAGCCAGGGATGAAATAGTTACCGACAAAATTAGAAATCTGTGCTCTACTCGTTTTATGATTTAAGGTCATCTCTGTGTATAGGGAATTGGAAGGCTTGTTCTTGGAGAAACAGGAACCCTACAGCTCATGATACAGAAATTTTCTCAAATCCCTCAAACTTTCTCAAAGCATTCATTGTTTGTCACTTGCCACAAGATCATATCTGTAAAAGCCAGACAAGAGAGATGCAGAGACAACAGGTGGCTCTTCTAAAAGCTGTTTATTGCACAGATGATGTTTCAGCAGTCCTGGGTTGTGGGTGACAGAGCCAAAACCTAAAAGCTGTCAGCATCAGCTTAAAGGCATGCCTGAAGGTGCTTTAGTTCTGGTTACAATGCATTATATAGTTTTGTCCACTGTGCATCTCAATACATAACAACCAATCAGGATCAAACAATGTAGTGGTGTGTTGAGCTGTGCTCAAAAATGTTGGTTTTATTTCATTTGTTAATGAATTTGTTAAATGGTTTGCCCCATCCTCCCCTATCCCTGGCTGCACTAGCAGTTGGTTCCTCCCTTCTGGAAAGTGCCAATACCATGGAAACCCCCTGTCTATCAAATGTATCCCTTTCCCCCAGAGCCTGTCAGTTTCTCAGGAGGCCTCTCCTCCTTCCAGAAAGCTCGGAGAGGTTCAGCTCCTGATTGGGACAGGTTCTGGGAATCCCCTACCCCCTTCCAGGGATTGGCTCTTTCCATGTCACCCCACTCCCCAACTCCTCCCTCAGTGTACCCCTATTGGACCGATGTTTTGTGTACGCCCCTGGGCGTGTGTGTCTTTTAAACCCCCTGCAAGTCAGAGGGAGCTGCTCTCTCTCTGAGGCACCCTGCTCCTACAATAAACCTCTTCCCTGTTCCACCTCAGAAGGAGCCTCCTCCTCATTTCCTCGCCAAAGCTGCAATCCTCCACCCAGTGTTCGCTCGCCAAGGACCCACCGGGTGGGCTCCTGCGACTTCATCCAGCGGGGCCCTACCGTTTGCTGAGCACGCTCCCCGCCAGGGCAGTCGGGCAAGGCTAAGGTCACTGGTCAGTGACCAGGGAGCGTGACCTCAGGCGTGGCGCCCAACGTGGGGCTGCCACTGGACACGTACCCTGACCACTTCACTGAGCACAGCAGCAGCGTGAGCTCTCTACACGGGACAGCCCAAGACCACCACCGGACCCCGTGGATCGGATCCTCTCCTGCGTTGGACGCCTCCACGCAGTGTTGCAGGATCGCAGACAGCCACGCACCTGCCAGTCGTAGCAGCTCCTCGGAGTGCGCTCCTGGCAGGAGAGGGGGGCAGCTCTCCAACACCCGGGAGAGTCCTCCTCCGGCGAGGGACCACCACCGCCTCAATTTGTTCGCCAGCACCCGACCAGGTGAGTATCTCACCTTTCTTTCTGGGGTCCTTAGGGAGCTGGGTCTTCCCTCCCTTAGGATTCCACTCAATTTCTGGGAGGCTCTCTCCAAGAGAGCCAGGAGCGCGTTCCCCCTGTGGAGCAGCCTTAAGCCCTCCCAGGGTCAGGGGTGTCCTGAGTGCGGCAGTTTTTGTTCCCTCGGTTCCTTCCTCCTTTTCGTTTAAGATGTGGGACTCTGCTGCGTGGGCGCAGGTTTGTTCTCCTGTCGTCAGCTGTTGTTGGGATTACCTGCACTCCGAGGGCGCGGGGAGCCTTGGTCCCCGGACTCGGGTTTTAAGTTGCAGTTTTACTTTTCGTTGTCGGTTTTCAGTTTTTGAGGTGTGTGTGTGTGAAAGGTTGATTGAGTCATGGGTGCAAGACTCTCAACTGAAGAGAAGGATGTTTATAGGTTGTTGGTTTTAATGTTAAAGGGCTCCGAGTTTCAGTTTTCAAAGAAGGAGCTCAAAAGGTTCGTCAAACTGTTCCTCCTCCACTTTCCAAAGGTGCCCCCTGCACAGCTGGTGCGCATCCAGTTTTGGAATGCCGCCTATTCAAAATTTTTACAATTGGGCAAAGCAGGGGACAAACATGCATTTAAATTAATTTATTGGACCACGCAGATTCGATCTGCCATTTTAGAGAAACAGAGAGTGGAGAAGGGACAGCGAAGGCAACCTTCCCCAATTTCTCCTTCCCCTTGTACCACTCCCTCTTTACCTAGGACGGGTATCTTGCGGGGATCGGCAGGAAAAACCTCTACTGTCGGCCCTGGCTCCCCCCAAGTACCCCGATCCCCCCGCCTGGACAGTCTTGGCTGGACTTCCCAGGACGCTTGGTATAGCCCTGGCCAGGCTTCCCGAGCCTCTACCCTGTCCCGCTCTTCCCCAGTTTCCAAACCGCGAGTTCATTTCAGCTTTGCAGAAAAAGATGTTGTGCCACAAGATGGCGTTTCCCCTTTCTCCTCCTTCCCTCAGGCACAAAATGGCGGCGGCCGCGTGGCGCAGCCGTCTGCACATTTCGCGCCTCCTTCTCCTTCTCCTTCTTCCCACAATCCCTTTCCTTCCCGCCATACCAACCCCTTCCTTTCCCAGACTCCTCCCACTTCCCAGGAGTCCCTGTTCCCTCCTCCTTGTGCCCCTCCTCTAACTCCTCCCTATCAAAGCTCCGCCCCAGTCCCAACCTCCCGAGTGAGGTCAACACCCAGAGCCACGCCCACGCCCATGCCGGAGCCATGTTGGCCTTCCGGTTCCCACGGTCCCACATCCGGTTCCCACGGTGGGAATTCCGGGGGGGGGGAACCGGAGGCCCAAAGCCCATGCCACAGTGATATTCCTTCCCTCGCGCCTGTCACATATAACAGGTCGAGGAGTGGGAATGTCACTCAAGCCACTTGGCAGCCCTTCTCACAGCACATCATTAAGGATCTATGCAAGGCCCACCGGGAATACAGGAGAGAAAGCCCGTACTTCCGGGGACTGTTAAACGCCAATCTTGCCGGTACGGTTGCAGTCCCATTCGACCTGCGGCAGCTCTTTTCCTGCCTCATGTCCTCCACGGAGTTTAAACTCTGGGAGGGGGCATGGAAAAACATGTTGCGGACCGACCTGCCAGACATGTTACGGGATCCAGAGACAGCCACAGATGACGAGGGAGATCCAATCACCCTCGATCATCTGTGCGGAGAGGGCAAGTGGGCTCAGGCCTCAGATCAGGCCAGTAAGATCCTGGCTCAGGTGTTGGAAAAAATTAAACAGGCAGCTGAAAAGGCGTTCCTAGGGCTGCAGGGGGAAGCGCCTTTGCCTAATTACGCAGATATCAGGCAAGGACCAGCAGAACCCTTCGTCACCTTCGTTGAGAAGATGACGAGGGCCATCGAGCTGCAGGTGCGGCGAGAGGAAGCGAGGGAAAGTGTGCTCGAGGTGATGGTGCAGAAGAACGCCAACGACAGGTGCAAAGCGGCCATCCTCAGCCTGCCGCTCGACCCTCCGCCCACCGTGCAGGATTTCCTGCGTGTCTGCGAGGCAAAGGTTCCCCTCATGACCACCGCACCAGAGCAGCCGTCGAAACACCCACAGCGAGCCCACCCAAGAGCTGCAGCGCTGGACTCTGAAGGCCTTGCAAGGAAACCGCCGGCAAGGAAACACTCCTTCAGAGCGAACAAAGACAGCTGCAGCCTCTGCGGGAAAAATGGACATTGGCAGCACACCTGCCCATTACGGTTTGTGGCCACTCAGGGGGGTGGGGGTGGGGAGTTACAGGGGAGCTTCCCATCAGCTCTAAAAAACTAGGGAGTGAGCGCGGGACCACCCTGCGCGAAGACGCCAAACGGGTGGCCCGGGCCAG